>CM075854.1:79034001-79376501 GCA_037975125.1 Latrodectus hesperus
TATTTTATAAAAATGACTCTAAACTAAATCAGGTTTTTCAAATCTTTGATTTTAATAATTCTTGTGCTTTCTGTAAAGATTAACTAAATAAAAATACTATTGCACTATTACAGCAAAATATTTTGAGTACAATTTAAAAAGAAAATGCATTTGTTTACATTTATCCAAATTAAATATATTCAGTTTTTTTGAGTAGAAAAAATCATTTATAGCATTCTTTAATGGCTCTTACTTTATAGCATATAGATATCAACTTTTTTAATCTCATATGTATCTCTGTGAACAACGTGAACAGAATTAAGCGAACTACTTTAAAGAATTATAATTAGCAATAAGACAATGGAAATGAATCATAAAAAAACATTTAAAATTAAGCATAAATTCATCCTAAAATATGTTTACATTTAAATCAAAAACTTGAAAAATGAGATTTAATTGAATAATAAGTTGACATAAACATCGATTACAGATTTATCGAAAAAAATGCATTTTATAATTTACAAAGTTTTAATACTATGGATTTAAATGCCTCTTTTTAATTAAATAATACTGACTATGATAATATTTAGAATATCTTTTAAGAATTTTAATTTGTTAGCATATCAGTGCCATTAGTTTCTTGATTTTAAAATATCAGTCAAAATATTTTATGTGCCGAATATAAAAGGTTTGAGCTTTTGTCAAAATGTGTATTAACTTTGAGACATATGCTCCAGACCGAAACATTTTATATTTCTAAAATAAATGTTCATAGTCTTTGTAAAAAAAAATATAGCGTAAGCTCTTAAGTAAATGTTCCTGACTTAAAATTTTTTAATCATCAAAATACACATACATTTATCAAAAAGTCAAGTGATACATAATTGCGTCTTTCATTAATAATGAAGGTACTCAAATGTGTTATATTAGCTAGAACTCTTAGAAAGATTTTCTCACTAATGGATGCAGCTACAATGAAGAAACTCACGATAAACATTTTATTTCCATTTCCATATCATTAAATTTCATTTTGTATAAAAGGACACAAAATTCTAATTGTTCAAAATAAATTTTCGCAGAAACACTACGTTTGGTTGAATTGATTTTCATAATTTTGACAGTTCCATTTATGAACTTTATTTGGAAGCATTTACTTTTAATAATCTGAATTTAATGATTTTCTGAAAAACTTTTCTTGTGAAATTAATAGATTTTATTTTAACTTCTATTAATCAATTAATATTATATATTTCTATTAATATTCGCAGAAACACTACGTATGGTTGAATTGATTTTCATAATTTTGACAGTTCCATTTATGAACTTCATTTGGAAGCATTTACTTTTAATAATCTGACTTTTAATTTTCTGAAAAACTTTTCTTGTGAAATTAATAAATTTTATTTTAATTTATCAATATCTTTTTTTTTATCAATTTTGTATATTGAAGTAAAACGTTTTTTTTTTATATTCTAAAGAATCATTTATAATTTAAATTTAATACCAACATATTTAAAGAAAATTATTTTACTAACTTGGTTTTCAAAACATATTTAAAATGTTTAAATGCATGTAGTTTTGAGTACCACTTTAAAAATAATAGTTACTTATTTAATGATATTTTAAGAATACATGATTATTTACTGTAAATTTTATATTTATTTATATTGAATTATAGCGATAATCATGCAGCTTAAAATAAAAATAGATTGATGAAAAAAATTTTAATTGATGAATTTATAAAAAAAACCAAGAAGTAAATATTCCCTTTTTTTAACGCTTATAATGCTAAAATATTTACTTAAATTAATAAAATATTAATAAAATAGTAAGCATTTTTATTCTACAACTGTGTTAAAAAATACCTTATTATCACACAAACTACCATTATAAATATATATACATAAACTAATGCCCTAAGATAAAATTTCTTATCATGAAATTTAACATAATAGTTTGAGATCATATCATATTCAAATAATTAATATTCCATAATATATGATACTTGGAGTAAATTATATGACGTTCACTCACCTTACGCTATAATTTGTTTAATAAGTTACTCGTATTCAATTTGCTTGCTATAGAAAATGTTTTATCATCAGAAGAACCCTTTACTTGCAAGTCTAATAAAAAATTTATAAAACTATAAGTTTTTTTATATTAGACTAATTATATACTTTTTATATTAGATTATTTTTTATATTAGATTCTTAAAGAATCTCAGAAAGAAAAGAGAACTGAGATCATTGAGGTTAGTTCTTAGTACTGGTAAATTGCCCATTAATTCATGCGTTCTGACAAGTGAGCAAAAGTAAATTTGTATACATATAACCATTTGACAGGATACTTTTTAACTAACAGAAGCTGGTAGACGATTTATTAATAAGTGGTTGGAATCATTATCAGAAATCATAAATAAGCAGTATGATCTTTAAAGATCGCATTTTTGTGAGGAACCTAGCTCAAAATCATTTTTTATCATGGCACTCATTCCAAGGGATGTTCTTTAGAGATTTCCAAGTGACTTTTATTTAAGAGTTATGTACCCCAATTTTAGAGAAGAATGACGAATTATATACATTCTATACGTTCATGCATTTTATATTAGATATTATTATTTAGGATGTCATTACATAAGACACCCTTTCATCATTACATAGAAAGCTTAACTACTTTACCATAGTTAGAACTGAATATTTTTTTACAAACTGAATTTACAAAGATCTGCTAAA
Source organism: Latrodectus hesperus (assembly GCA_037975125.1). NCBI lineage: Eukaryota > Metazoa > Arthropoda > Arachnida > Araneae > Theridiidae > Latrodectus > Latrodectus hesperus. Next base: position 79,036,716 of record CM075854.1, read on the forward strand.
GATTAACAGAAGAAATTGAATCTATATTTCTGTCGATAGCACAGTTTTGGAATTTAAGTATAGTCTATTCATCGTTTATAACTGAGGAAATATCAATAAAATAGTTTTAAAATGTAAATTAAACATAATTATACTTTAAGGAATAAAGAAACAATTGCAAGGAAACATATTTTTAAAAAATGAAGTTACGCATTTCATTTTTATAATGGTCGTTATATGAAACACATCCCTGTGATATGCGCCCACCACGTTAATTATCACTATAAGACTTTTTTCAAGTCATTTTCACTATTGGAATGTTTTTGCAAGAGTTAATAGACACATTTTACTTCCGATAAATTTTTCTGTCCGCGGAAGTGGTATTTTTCCATTTCTCTTTCTCAAATTCGATGCAATTTGTTTAATGAATGAAATAATTTCCAGCAATTTTTTTTCAGTAACAACTGCATAATGATTTAAATTTATTAATCGATAGAAAATAATATATTTTCTAACATTTATTATATAAAGTATGTTTTATATGCAATGATATCCTAATAACTAAAAGTTATATTATATATAATTCATTAATATTATGTTATAAAAATATGTGTAAAACTTATTCTACAAAAATTTGTACATAACTTTATTATAAATAATAACTAAAATTTATAAGTCTAAAGTATTTATCTTTAAGTAGTCTAAAGTATTTATAAGTAACATCTAAAGCTGAGCATATATGCAAAATATATTAACAGTTTTCATTACTACTTAAATTTTTGCTTAAACAGAATTTATTAAATATGATAAGGATTCTCAACATTATTTGTGTCACGGTATACTTTTAACGATATAGAATTTGGTGGCACACAAAGAAAAAGTCAAGTTTAAAGGTTGTTTACTTAACAATATATATTGTGAAAAATAGGTTATGATAATAGTTTTGAATGTAAAACAAAATAATATATAATATGTACTACAAAAACAAAAAAGTAAATTTATCATTTTACTAGTAATAAGAAAGTATAATAATTTTTACTAAAAATATTAAATTCATTTTTCCAAAGCAAAAACGTATGCATGCAAAATAAGTAAAGTTTTAATATAACAAATTATTTTGAAAAATATTATCAACTATGAATGTATAACATAAACACATTTTTTAATTAAAATTAATTTTAAAGTATCTGAATTTTTATACTATAGTATTAATGATACAAATTAGAAAATAAAATATTTAAAACACCCTTGCCAATTTAAACTAGCCATAAATTGGATGTTTTGTCTTTATTTTTTTCATTTTCTTCTATTCTATTTTCAAAATGTTCAATTTTGAAAACAATATCGCTAAAGATTTGAAAATTTGAAAACTAATTATGCAGAATAGCAAGTAGTTTTCATTAATTTTAAAAGTTTTACAAGTAGAAAAAATTATAATTAAAAAATATTTCTTTACTGCTGATCAAAACCATGAGCTGATTTTTTCTAATCGCCGACGACACTCAGACTTTTGATAGTGAACTTTGCCTTGTTTGCTGACGCTCGAAGAATGCGATTTGAAGGCAAGCAGCAAATTCGTCGGCAAGTCGGATTTACAACACCGTCCCGATACGATATGACTTAAATGAATACGATGTGACGCAGCTCCAAGTAGATCAACTGTTGTCATTTACGAAATCTTTGTATTTTAGGAATATATCAGTGAGTAATTACTGAATAATTGCATTTTAAGAGAAACTGTTTTTTCTTTTCCAGTAAATATTTGTATTCCTACTTTTAAAAGAATTTCTTTTTATTCATTCAAATAAAAGTGCTTTAAAAATATCTTAAAAATGAAAGGCATAATTTGTTTGCTTTCTAAATCTATATGTATACACATGACTTATTTATAAAAATTTTTTCAAAAATATTTTGAAAAACATGCATTTATAGTTTTGTTTTTTATCTTTTAAAATAAATTAAATGTAAGTTAAACATATGTAGTTAAATTTTTTAAAATATTGTTTAATTAATTTGATAATTATTTACGCTTTCTCGCAAATAAAAATAAAATAAAATGATTTGATTTAATTATAAATTACGTACGACAGTTTTATTGCTCTTAATAGTTCATGAACTTTTCGCATCTTTTTGTTCCTCACGTATTTTATATTTCAGAAATGTTTAAATATTTATTTCATTTTTAATACTAAGCACTATACATAGTTTTTACCAAAAAGGTAAAATTATTTTTGAAAATAAGTATATTTCCCATATATTTCATTTCCACTTTTTTGTGTCTTACATGTAACTAGACAATATATTAACGAAATTATTGTTGCTGAAGTCTGAAAGGATCCTCTGAAATTCTCACACTTCAAACGATTTATTGAAAAATATATTTACTTGCTTAGAATAAACAAGAAATTGTGTTTGGAAACATGTTTACATTATACTCAACATAGAGAAACTTGATGTTTTTCAAATATCTTAATGTAACTTTTGAAAGCTAAGTATCAAAACAAAACATACTGACAAATATGAACTGTAGACAGTTAACTCATTAAATACAAATTGAAAAAGATAGTATAATTTCATCGACGAAGATTTACATAACTGGAAGAATACCTTGGAGAGAGTTCATTTCGACTTTTGAGATTTGAACCCAAGATGTTTTAGGACACATTTATAACCAAGCTTTTTATGCTCATTTGCTGAATATACATATTATACAACAGGTTCCTATTTCTTTTATGTAAACTGCAGTGTATAATTGATAGCAAAATTGTAAAAGAAGGAATAAGAAGTACCAACCATTTACACATGCACAGTAAAATAATAATTCTTTCAAATTCCTATATTTCATAAATTTATATTCCATTTTTAACGACTCTTTTCAATTTTAAAGGTGTTATTAAATTTGACTAAAAACTTTACAAGTAAAACGTTTTTGAAAATTTCCTGAGTATTTGAAATTCTTATGACTCAGTGATTTCATGCGTGATATTTACTTAAAGGCATTAATGAAACATATTTTATCACCTTAATCAAATATAGGTCATATATATGTATACAAATCACTTTACTCTTATATATCTTCAATCTTACGAAATTAAAACACTTGTTCGCGAGTGTTTCTTGCTCTTGAAACAGTCAATCGTAGTAACACGCAATCGTGAAAAGAAAAATTATCAATGCTCACAATAAAGCTATACTTAAAGAAATCCGAATAAAAAGCAATCCTTGTTAAGAAATTTAAATTCTGCTAATCAGTAAATGGAAGCAAGCGGAGGACAATATCTTATTCTTACAAACCGGATATCATCTATTTTTTCATTCAATCCACCCATCTAGGCAGTAAGTATTCTTTGCCCCGAAGCAAACCCAATAAAACGGTTGACTTGAGCCCCTACTTCACGTTTAAAGTAAAGGTTCTCTCACAAATATTTACGTAAAATGGGGTATAGTATGAAATCTAATAAATGAAGTGAAGCAGAACATTCGTCCAACTCTAACTGAAATGAAGTTTCGGAGATGCTTTTGATTCAGATTACCATTACCAAGCAGATATTTTATACATGAGTATTATAAAAAAGATACGGTGCTCGATTTCTTTCACTAACTTTGAGAGAAACAGCTGTATAATATGAAAGCTTTCCCACGTCTCTCCTCGATTATCTTGTGATTTAACCTTTCCGTTTCAATTTTATTCATTTTAAATTCGTCGTAAAAGTAATCTTAATTAAATATATGCCTCAACTAAAGTGTGCATAACATATTTCACCCTGTATATGAACTTTCAATTTTATTCGTCTTAAATTCGTCATAAAAGTAATATTAATTAAATACATCCCTCATTTAAAATATGTGTGGCATTATTTATTTCTTTATATGATCTTTTATTACCAGACCACTCAATACAGGAAATATAAGAAATATAAAAACGTTTTATTTTAAATATTTTTGTGTGTGATGCTTTAGGAAATGGAAGAAAATAATAATATCTCTATTAATTTTTATTGGCAATTGGAATCATGAAACTATTTATTCTGTATCGATTATTCCCTAAACTGACATGAGTTGCTAAACAGATAAATGAATAAGGTTTTAAGATAAAAATAATTATTGTGGCCCAACCATTACAAAAATCTGCATAAAATTTTTGTAATTGAAAAAATAAAAATAAAGGATGCTTCAAGAAAGGAATGTTTATGAAATTGTTGCAAAAAGATACATTAGGTCATTTGTCTCGATCACAATAATTTTGTTTACCATTTTTTTTGGATAGTTTGGTCATTCAGAGAAAACTTACCTAAATCAGCAATACAAGTAAACTATTTTTTACCCAACGGTGGGCTTTAGAGTGCCGAATCCTATGCCACTACAAGTCCAGAGACTGCTACTCATTTGTCGTTACCCAGTGGGCACCTGTGAACCAAGTCACGGATGCGAGTAGCGTTGCCCGCTCCATACCACCAAAAAGCCATTTATAGGGAGGGCCACATTCATTCATCACAGAAGAAAGGACAGAGAAACACAGAGAAAGAAAATGACATCCATGACCGAACCGGAATTTAAACCCTGGACCCACAGCTCAGGAGTTAGGAACGCTAACCTCTCAGCCATTGGTCGTCAACAAGTAAACTATTAAATAAAAAATAATACTTAATTGAAAATGTTCATGCATTCAGTAAATCACTAGAATGTTCTTATTTCATTTAATAAGATATTCACTTAATAAGAAGAATATTATTTCAATTTCATTTATATTAATTTATAATCGTACTTTATTATGCATTTATTTAGTAAAATAAGATAGTGTTTTGATTTTGAAATCCTATTATATACATTTCAAGTACGATTAAGATTTTAAGTAAAAGATTAACTAAAACTTATGAAACTAAGAAAAATATTAATTATTAATTATAAAAAATCAATGACTAGAATTTTTCAGTCAGCTGTTTGATATTTTACTCTTTCTCTGCTATGCAAATACATTCAAATAAGTTGAAGTTATTTAAATAGCGTAAAACATTTAAATATACTTCATAAATACACCATTTCATTTTTATAAATATAACAGTCATGAAAGGCGTCACTTCATAAATTCATAAACCTTTGAAATATTTCTCGATAAGCAGCAAGCTATTAAATCACGTTAATATGTAATTCAGTGGGAAAGATTAATGCGTTAATTAGCGTTCACTTCTGAATATGTAATGAAGGAACACAACTTAGAATAATAAATAAGTTGACATATATGATGTTATAAGATTTAGGAAAATAAATTCAATAAAAGCCTTTTTGGAAGAGAAAAAAAGTTTACTTCTCCGGTATTTCAAGCCACTATTTTATCCAGATAAAATCATTATATTAAGAAAAAACTTCAGCACTTTTTTTATTTTTTATATCAATTCTTAAGTCATCCAAGCTTGAAAACATTGGTGACAGCGTTAACGTGATCTTTAAGAATGCTTTTTCTGCTCAAGGTAGGAAGGGGAAATCTATTAAGCCAGAAAAGCCTTAAAAGAGCAGAAGAAAAAAATATCAAAAAAAAATTCTTGTATAAAAATATGCTGCTGAGAAAAGCTTTTCGGTATGCAACAGCTGCTAAACGTTTCTGTTTGTAAATTTTTCCCTGCTGATGGAACTTTAATTTTTGTTTAAGATATTAAAGCTTATTAAAAATGTTTTCCGTCTATTTCGATGTTTTATACTGCAAAACAATTATGTTCTCCTATTTAGTTGTCATGATGGATATTATAATAATACATAATCATAGTTAAATCTTTCATTCAAAATTTTCTTTTCGGTATCGTTTTTTAAAACTCTCGCGCAGAAATAATAGCGTGCAAAATGTTTCTACACATACTAATGATGATATTTGCTGATAAATTGTTTTTCCTATTTTTCCATCAAGTGCTTTACATTTCTTTGTTTATTAGAAACATTTTGTTGTTTTTTTTTCTTCTAGAAACACATTATTTTACTCAATCTGTAATTATTAAAGAAATATATACAAAAACACTGCACAGATCACATTTTTCCCCATAAACGAAAATTTATAAACTCTATATTTAATATTCTTCTCCAATTTTTCTTATTTACAGGCATTCCATTTGATACATCGCTTTTCTTCTCTATTTGATTCATTAACATTCTGCAAACTTTATATCTGTTTTAAAATCTTATGAAACTAATAACGTTTCGTAAGTTAAATAATATTTGAAAATAGCTTAAGAAACTATAATTATCAATAGTTAGTTTCAATAATTTTTTAATATTTTGAATTCATTATGTAAATATTTTCGATAAATTTTGTATACTATTAATAAATTTTCGAGATTATTTATATTTTAAAACAAATTTCTAAAATAAAAAGATCTTGGAAAGTGAATAAAATAATTTTGAAATAAAAAGATCTTGAAAAAACTGAAAATTGAACTTTAATGATATTGAAATTTAAAACGAATACTTCTTTAATAATGGTTATTTTTACTCCTCAGTAATGATATTATATTTCTGCTTCTTTTTTCTTTTAACTTTAACATGAATTATTGAAGTAGATTGATATTTTCTTTATTTAATAAGGAATGCTTTATTCTTCCCACTTATTTCATATTATGAAAAAAATGCTGGAAAATTAATGTTATCGGAGATATCTTGATTACAACATTCTTATAACTTTTGTAGTTAATCAACTAAAAGTAAAATAAAAATGCATTGTAGAATAAGCAATAATAATAAATATAGAATAAGCAATAATTAATAATCAATCTTATGGTTAAAAGTTTCATTGAATGTATATGATAAGATCATATGTGATATAGCGTATAATTTGTTAATACCATTAATAATTTATGTTGAAAAGAATATTCTATTTGTGCTAGTCAACATGAAGAATAGGTATTAATTTTCTAAGTATGCAATGAAGGCTTCATTTATTTATGGCTTTTTGGAAATGCATTTACATTTTTTGACAATAATCTGAGAGTCAATACTAATAAATACATCAAAAGAAAAATCCTCATAATTTTACATGCAATTTAAATGGTAAAGCTAAGGAGTAGATTGAAACCTTTTTCTAAATAATCAAGGAAATACTGTACATAGCAACTAGTTAATTTATAGATCTAGTAATATGATTTTCGAAATTATGCAAAAGATTTATTCTATTACTCTTCTATTATGAAATTTTCATTGCTACCAGTTGCTTATCTCCTTGCATTTACTTAATATACAATAAAACTTCTGTAATAATTGCATAAAAATAATTTGAATCATAGATAATATTTATTGATATTTTTAATAATAATCTAAAAATTAATTTTTTCTGTGCAATACTAATATTTTGAGAGAAATATTTTATATAATATACATTAAAAGAAGATATCTGTACTTTGACTGCAAAGCTTTTGTGAATAGATTAGAAGATAGTTTCATATCTAACTATAGATGTGTATAACACTAAATATAAAATTATTTAAATGTTGTAGAATTAATTCTTTCATTTATATTGTATATATTTTAAAAGAGTATTACATTCTGTAGCAAAAACTTTTTAACAATGCTTTTTTTACTAAAATAGGTTATAACAATTATTAATATTATCTCACAACACTTTATAATTTTTAGTATACATTTAATTAGAATATGGTTATTCGCTCACGCATAAGCTTTAGGTCTAATTAAACTGTTGTGTGGTACGGGCATAAAGAAAATTTAATCATGAAAGCACTTGATTAAAAAATGTTACGCCGCAACAGCTGCATCGCCCCTGCTGCTAGCATCTTTATTTTTTGGTTTGTTCCTTTTCAACTCGATTATAGAGTCTTGTAAAGTTGGGAAAAGTTCAGAAAAAATCTTCTTACGTCATTTTAATACCTTACTGAATTTTTTTATTGTATGTGTTGGCTTTTGGTCACAGTGATTTTAACGTAATTACTTTTTAAACATAATTGGATTTACCTTCTCGCATAAAAATAGCCTGAGAAGATTTAAACTGGAACAGATGATTTTGGAAGCCTCCATCTTTTAATACATCGCGGAGAATAATAACTCTTTTGCTTGATAATACTGGTTTAATTCACCGATGTTTTTGCTTTTTTGTTATATTCATATCGGAGAAAAGTGGAATTAATGGAAAGCACAAAATCAAACTGAAGACTTTATTACACAGCCCTGAAACCAAAACGGTGTTTTCAATTTTTTCCTTCTATTTGTTTAATTTCTCACACATACAAAAACAAACCCCTTATTATCTTAAAATAGGCTTCAAACAGATCATCACACGGTATTTTCATAACTTGTAATTAATATACAAATCATTTTTTTCATTAAAATGAATGCACTTTAATTTAGTACTAAAATATTAAGGTATTAAAATGCTATATATATATATACATATATATATATATATATATATATATATATATATATATATATATATATATATATATATATATATATATATATATATATATATATAAAAGTTAAAGTGGATATAATTTGTTTCAATACTGATTTATAAAGGTTTCTATTAAAGTCAATTTAAGTTAAAGTTACATTACGGATATAATGCAATCTTTCAAGCCCGGAAATATCTGTGTGATCATATTTTCAATGAATAATTTGGTATTTATTGAAATAATGATATAGGAAAAAACAAGGATAAAAAATTATAATAGTTTAAAAACTACAAATATTATGTAATTTTAAATTAAATATTCAAATTTTTACATTTATTCACATTTTCATTTTTACAATTTTTATTCCTTTCAGCTTTAAAATAAAATTTAAGTAATTAATATTATTCCTTTCCCAGTAAAATTAAATAATTAATGTAATAAACAAAAAATATGCTTCAAATAAAAACTAAAATCAGTAATCAAAATAGCTCACCTCAAAGTAGATATAATTCCATAAATGCTTAATGTTTCTTTATTATTCCTGTACAATATTTATGAAATAATCAATAAGTAACGTCTTTTTTGTACTATTTTAAGATATTTTTCGAATTATTATACAATCCTATAATTAATTTTTAATTTTAACATTTAAATTTCTAACTTGAAATGTTTTGTAATAGCAATAACACGGCTATTCTTAAGACTGCTTTGTGTAGAAATAAAAAGTTCTAATTTTTTTTTAAAGAGAGAGAGATTTTAGAAGAATGTCATCATTATCGGCAATAGTGTTTTAAGGTTAGAAATAGCATCTAAATAATTCCATTTAGAATTTTATAATGCTAAGTACAGGAAATTAAGGCTCCAACTCCCTCCTTACTTGTTATTCTCCAATTTCTGTAATTATAATGAGGCAATTTGGTCCGGTGGAGAAACTTAATAACGCTTAATAGAATGACCCAAAATAAAAAAATGTGAAATTACAAAGCCTCAAAAACAATGAAGAAATATTCAATCTAGCGTAATTTTTTTTAATTTTTACTGAGATCATCATTTTTCTCTAATCAAAAAAAATCCTTCTTAAAGATATAAGACAGAGAGATTGGTTTGTTAAGTAATAGTTTTATATGCGTGGGTTTCATTTACATTTTTTCATTTCATTGATTTAAAATAGAATTATAATATAAGTATTGTACTATTATTAATTACATAAAATTGTAAATATCGATATGAAGCATGCTGTAGTTCCTGAAAAGTGACAAAATAATTTGAAAGAATTAAAATTACGTGTTTCAAAATAAGAATATATATTTTGCAAAAGTGATTGAAAATTAAATTTAACTTTACAAAGTGACTTAAAATTTTGATTACTATAATAGTTCATAAATAAGAACGAGCTCTTGAATAATATAAATCTGGGACAAGTAAATATTTTTCAATGACTATGATAATAAAAACTTACCTTTCTATAACACCCATTTTTTTTCATTTTTCTTTATATATTACAAAACTTTCTTTTGTTATCAAAATTAAAGTTTTCAATATCACAATTTTCTTTTACAGAATATTTTAGACTCTAAAATATTGGAGTTATTTATGTGAATCAATCTCGCCTATTTACTTATAAAAATAATGAGTCTGCATTTATTTACAAGCACTGTTTATGAAACAAAAAGTTGTACGATAGAAATTAATATAATGCATGTATATATATTTATTGTTATCTTTTCGAATTCATTAAATGATTTTAATTTTGTCAAAACAAATCTAGTAATATCAGAAAATAATCAAACCGTTTGTTTTTATTTCAATGATTATTTTTTGTGATAGCTGATAACATTCTTCTGTCGGATAAAAGAGAAAACCTAAAGGAATTTTAATTTTAAAATTCTTCATTATAATGACTTATAGCAAATCAAACTGCTATCAGATGTTTTCTAAGATTACTATTTTAAATTATTTCGTATATGCTCTCTTTTAATTACAATGCATTATTTATTGCCGAAAAAAATATGCAAAAGGAAATAATAGTTTTTTCTATAATATTTGGTTAAGAACTCAGTTCATTAGATCTTTTCAACCAAAATAATCATCGTAATATATATTGATAGGAATAAGAAATCAGAAAGATTGATATAATCGGTGTAGAATGATTCATAATTGGATGATAAATTTCATAATTGTAATACATTAATTATATAAAATGATGTTAAAGTAGTACATTGCTTCTAATTCATGTAAAATTTAAGTTTAATAAATTTTTTCTTGGAAAAAAATTTAAAACTTAACTAAGTTTCAGTCATTTAGTTTAAAGTCTTTGAATTCATTTCATTTAAAAATTTTGAAATTTAGGATATGAATATTTGTTGTTTATATAGTTTCAGTAATAATATTCAAGAAGGAAATAAACTCTTTTACATCTCTTTTAAAATGAATTTACACTTCCTTCAGGATTTATTTTAAAAAATTAAATGGTGACCATCATCATAAAATTACAATAAATTATTTACTTTTTTATAGTTCAAAATATTTGTACCAGTATGGAAAACATTGTATAAATCATTAAAAAAATGCATGGTAATTTTTTCTCCAAGTTATGAATAACAAACTATAGTGATCATTTAGATGATAAGTTAAAATGTTATATTCATATTTAAAATCAATTTCTTATTAATTCATTTATGTTTACAATAAATAATTTTTTTTACATTGCGTATGTAAATTATAATAAAAATTCACACATTTGTGCAACAATCAGTTCATCACTTACATAGTTTGTTTTATCTTCATTGATTCAATAAAATAATAAATATTGTATTTACATATATATTTAAAGCTTTTTAGAGGGCTAGCATTAAATATAAGTATTTCAAGTGTCTCCCAATTCTAAAAAAATTCTTTCCTACTGTCCTCTATATTATAATTGTTCGTTTTCTTGAATTTTTACTCACTCTGGGAAGAAAAAGACCATATAATAGCTTTTAACCTTAGAAAAAGTTAACCTTCAGATCTCCATTAACAGTCTCCCTTGAGATTTGACTGATGAAAGCAGTTTTAATTTATCTAGATTAGCGATACCTTGACATAAAAAAATTGGTAGAATTAAGCTGCAAGATTTGCAAACTAAACAATCCTAATTCTAAGGAAGCAACATAATATTTTTCTAATTTAATAGCTTCAATAATAATTTGGGTATCCTACTAGTCATTTTTCATTTAAATGGTGCTTAAATTAATTCTTGAATAAAACACCGAATTTTATTATTTAAATGAAATATTAAATATATATATATATATACATATATATATAAAACATGAATAAATTTTTAGATTTTTAATTTTTATTCAACATTGTAAAATCAAATAATATTTCTGACATTTTAATTACTAATAAAGACACATAAACCTAAAAAAATGTTCTGGTAGATTCCATTATTATTATTAATAAGAAAAGAATAAAAGGAACTTCAATTATTTGTAAATAAAATTTTGCAGTTTCCATTGGTAACAGTTGTAACTATATTTTGCCATAAATAAAACAGTTTCATTTTCTTAAAAACATAGAAAATAATATCAATAGTCAACTTCAAGAGCTAGATTTTATATGTATTTTTCATACATGAGTCATTGGAAAAGACTTTAGCTGTTTTCACAAAATACAGCAAGTTAAATTACTCATATTTTTTTAGATTATTACTCTTTACAACTGTTATCCCTTTAATTTTCCCTTAATGTGCCCTGTGTTTAAACTATCCTGTTATTGTTATTTGTTTTTACATTAACTTTAAATGTATTAAAAGTGTACAGCAATAAAATCTTATCGATAAAAATTATTTATCATTTTGCCGTATTAAAATATTTATATCTTTGATATAAATTGGTAGCAAAAACAAATAAAATAAATCTGAAAAGCTTTTAACCCAAATAAGGATTTTCAATAATATATACGTGTTAACCATTTACTAATAATAAATGTTTAACTTTGAATGTAAAAATACAGCGAAAGATAAAATGCAATTCAATTGCTATTAAATTTTAAAAAAATTGATACTTGAATAGAAAACAAATATTAAAATGAACAGGATTAAAAAATATAACATATAAAATTATATTAAATATATAAAAAATATTTCAAAACATTTTACTCAATTTTATTTAAAAAATAAAGGAAATAACTATACACATGTATTTTAGGGAGCATATGATACTACAATTAGAACACATACTTTTTCTTAATTTTAAACACTTTTATTGGAAATCAAGTTAAACTCAAACTTTAAAACTATTTTCCTTATATATTCTAAGCAATTCTTGACAATTATTTACAAACATTCAATTAAAAGGGTAATTATACTTATCATAACCATTTATATAAAAAGTATGTCTTTATTAAAATTAAAATGATTGAGTCAGCGAAATTCTTTTTCCAAATTCATATACTATAAAATAGTTACACATGAACACAATATTTATTCTATATAATAACCTAAGTAACTAGCTTTAACATCAGATAGATAAACACACTACTTAGATATTCTTCTAAATGAACATTTTATTGATACAAAATGTTAACAACGATATTGACAAATTTAGGTATATATTAAATTAATGCTGTATTTATTCCATTCATTTATTTGCTTTAAACTCTTAAGGAGAGAAACAGAGAGCCCCATTTGCAAATTGTTTCTTTGACTTCATTTTCTATTTGCTAAGTAAATACTACTTCAATGCTTAACGACGGTTGCTAACGAAACGGCAGAAACAGTTAGACCTAAAAAAGCATCCAATGCACTTTGAACACAAATTCTAAAAAAATATATTTCGTCCTCATTTGGTGAGCATTATTTATTGAGTTCCAATTTTTATACTTTAATTCAGCAGAAAAAAAAAATACTTTTCGAGAGTGTAAAAAAATCCTGATTCATAATACTACAAAAAGGTAAATTTCACATGAGTTTAAATCTAACTTATGCACACACACTTCTACAAATCTTTCTAAAAATTTAAATCAATATTTACTCTTTCATGAACAACTTCATGCACAAAGTTTCCGATTTTTTTTTCCAAATTTAAATTTACGAAAATGATTTATTGTTTTTACATTGTTTTTCTATTTATTTTTTAATTTACCAGATGTATATTTTTTGCATTATAATTCTGATACCAATAAGTAATATAAACTTCTCACTTCAGAAAAATAATTTTTATAGGTTAATTACAATATACGATCTAATTAAATGAAATTACAATATAAATCTACATTTTATTAAAAGAAATGTCAATATATTTATGGCCCTTTAATTATTTTAGATTAGTCTGACATATTTTAATCCATAAAGGGTCATATAAAATATATTTATTTTATGAAAATGAAAATTATAAATGTTTAATGAACAAAATTAACTATGCAAGATCAAAGTAACTGCATTTTGAGAGCCTGTATTTACTTTTTTCCCACGTATGTTTTCAGTGAATTATAAATCCTTTTTGTAGTTATAACATTTTTGAAATTGTTGTTATAATCTTTAGAGCATGTTAGGTATTCTAAAATTTATTTCCCAAAAGAAAGTAAAATGCTTCTTTGTATCTTTCATCACAGTTCTTAGAATTTAAATGCAATAGACTTTTTCTATTATAAAAAGTTTAAACTTCAGAAATTTTTTGACAGTAAAATGATTTTAACACATTAACTTAATTTTGAGATTTAAAACAGTAAAACAAAGTAAATTAAATGAGTGTTTACGAAAAAATAACTGTTTGTTGCAATTTTTCATTATTTATTGTTCATTAAAAAAGGTCTTACAATAACAAATTATATAGATTTCTAAACTTACCTCATTTTTGTTGAATTTTTATAACATATTTATTCAAGTCTAATTTTATTTCTTAAAATCTTAGCACATGCTTATAATTATAATTCAGATATATTTATTTGGGAAATTTATTGTTGCTCATAGTTAATTTACAAGGTAATCATTATCACATAAATAATTTTCGTGCCTTTTCTGACATTGCAAAAACATAATCAATTTATTTAAAAAATATTTACACCAGTAGAATTTCACACATATTTCTATATATTAATATTTTTCAAAATTAATTGCATAAGTGTTTTTAATTTTAAAAAAAATTTCATTCGGAATTGAAACAGAAATAAATATTATAAATATGATATATATTCTGATTTAATTATTCTATTTTTAAATGTTGAATGTATAAAATGAAAATAATAAAGAGTAACTTATCAATTTAATTTTTAAAAAAAGTTCGCTTTCAGCTTAAAACAGAAATAATAATAGGAATTTATTCTTTCAAATATACACTGTACTTTCTGGATGAGAGGAAACAAATTGCACTCATTTATTAAGAGATCCTGTATCTGTATCTTGAGAACTGAAACCCATGGCTACCATTTGTAACGTTTTTTTTTTTTTTTATAAACACAGCTGAGAATAATTTAGGCAAGGGATTAGCTATGTCATAACATTAGCCGATCATCTTACTTGAATTGTATTATATTCTTTTCATAATCCTATTCTCGGTTATTTCCCAAATATTTAAAATAATTCAGACTAAAGGACTTATTAATGTAAAATAAAAATGGTGATATTCACTTTATTTTCTGAATATTTTGAAATCAAGTTTCAATATATTTTAAGATTTTTTTTATTTAAAATAAGTTATATAATGAAAATGAAAAAATTATGTTAAAAATTCTCAGCATACCTCAATAACTTTTTACATCCTGGAAAATGATAGAGAACGTGCTAAGGAATCCAAATTTCTTTATAAATTCTTCATACTTGTCCTAAAATAATCTTCTATTCAAATTTGTAGTAGTAATTAGGTTGATAAAGATGTTATCAATAGGATCTGGAAGCAGCTCTTTTACATCGAAACCCATCAAACTGAAAAAGCATACATGTGGTGAATGATTTGACTTCTGTACTTCTGATATTATCAAAAAAGATGTTCAACTCATTTGTTGCTATAGTCTCTTTATCATGTTACAAAATTATGATGATATATCTCTGATGTATTTCCAGTTTTTCTAAATTTAACTGTCATGGTCCATATTACCTGCTTTGAAAAGATGTTCTCGCCTCCAGATGGTAGTAAGTTCTGTTTCAATCCATCCAAAGATCTGTTGTATACCTAATGAGGGCTGGGGCACGTATAATAGGGTACAGTCGCAGTGTCTTCCAAGTGAAATGATACCTTTGGAGATAGCAGGCAAAGTAAGGAGCGTTCTGCTTGGTCCCTGCTTCAAAATTACGAGGACCAACTATTGTCGTGATGACACCAGTTCCTATCCTTATAATGCCGAAAAAGTAAAATTTTCTAGTAGCTTGCCATTATAAAAATTATAAAAAAAAAACTTTAACTGTTGTTATGAATCTAAAATTTAATTCTGGTTTCTTTCCATTCGCGTGCATTAATCTATGCATGGATATTCCAAACGAGTTGTCTTCCCTAAGTTTTAATATATATCTTCTAGTGCAGAATATTATACCAATTTGTGATTGTTTTTAATTACTATTTTAGTTATAATTTTTAGGTCGTTTAAAATTTGTATGAGGTATTTACCTCCAAAATATATCACTAAATACTCCTATAACCACACACAATTAACTAGAATATTAGAAGCAGCATAAATTAATTGCTTTAATTAAAGTTCTCAACTCACTCAGAATTTATTACATAATTTGCTTAACAGGTAAAATAAAACTACAAAGCAAATATTAATTTTGCATTTATGTGATCGAAGGATTTACTTTTAATCAACATTTATTACAAAAGCTTTCAAAACTACTTTCCCAAATTTTCAGTTAAAATGAATAAACAATTAACTACATGGAAATTATTTTTATAGCTGTATTAATGCAGGAAAAATAAGTGTCAAGAAATTTAAATGACCCTTTAAAATTTGACAACATCAAAGCAAAAAAAGAAATTAAATATTTTACAGTAATACACCTTCGAATCATCTAGAATGATTCGAAGAATATTCTTATTTAATTATATAGAATATTTTTCTACATTGTTAGAGCTTGAAAATCATTATTTACACCTAAAAATAAAAACTCAGTGGCACAATAGCTCCTATTATATACATGCATACATACATATATATAAAGTTTTCTGATGGCTGAAATTGTGAGAGAATGAATTATCCTCAAGGGACAAATATAGATCTAGAGAAATACATAATCAATCTAAATTTTGATACAGTTTCTTTCCTCCCGTACATTGTGCTTCTAAATATGGCTTTTTACTTGGTAAAAGAAGTCAATAAAACAACTTCTTGAAATTCTACAGGATTCAAATATTATAAATTGTTCGTGGATTATATATATATAATTGTACATATATATATATATATATATATATATATATATATATATATATATATATATATATATATATATATATATATATATATATATATATATATATATATATGAAGTGATTTAGACGGATGTGCAAACATCATTTTTAAAAAGAAGGAACAATTAAGCCAAATAATCATGAATTGAATTTCAAGAAATTTTTACAGCTTCAATAATAACTTTTGCAATAAATTTCATAATTTCTTCATTTTTACTTTGTTTGACACTATGAAAATAGTTACTTATTCCTATTTTTATCATTCAGAAAAAGATGATTTGTTTTAAAATCTCAAATTTTAAATTTTTACTTATTTAAAACAACACATTAGTATATTGAATATAATACAATTTCGCATATTATTATCTGTATTTAAAAGTAGAATATAAATAACATGATAATTTTTCCTTCTCCACTGTGAGCATTTTTAAACCACCAGAGTTTCATGCAAAATTAGTCATGTAAACTAAATGTCATACTAAAATTAAACTAAAATTACTTTTCACCACATTAAACAAAACATAGCAGTAAAATCATAATATCTTGGCTAGTTTTTAGAAAATGAATATTCTGAATGCAAAATGATATATGATCTCATAATAAATGAACAAAAAACTATACATTTTTGCCTCTTTTTAAAATTGAATTAAATAAATAAATGAAACATTTAAAAGAATATATTTTACCTGAGAAATGTCAAAATATATATAAATCTTGGTACAAAATCATCTTTATGCATTATAAGAAAAAAATCTTAAGAAAAAGAAGCATTTCTCTTAAGATTACTTTTCCTTGAATGTTTGAGATTTTGATTTTTATTTTTTTCTTTCTAAAAAATATCACCGGAACACGCACTTTTTTCCATTTTTATCAGCACAATTTTTTCTTTTCATAGAAATTGCAACGCAAAAATCATAAAGCGTAACTTTTCAAAGTAACTTTCTTACAGTAAACGGGATAATTGATTTCAACTTTTTTTAATTTAATATCACAACAAAAAAATTATTTCTTTAAAGTTGCATGTTATAAAACCTTCCTATTCTTTTAAAACTGTTTAGCTTTATTATATATATTAATTTTAAGGTTTGAAAAAGTTTTTTCAAAACTCTTACGATTGATTGACTTTATATCAATTAATATGGAAATTAGTTAAAATTAAAATTTGGACACAAAATTATTATGAACACTAGTTTTGATTTTATGGTAAATTGAGTAATAAAATAAACAACCATATATAATTAATATATTATACTGAAATAGTATAATTCTTGAAATTCAAACACGGGTACTTTTTTGGAGATTCAATTTTATATTTCCATTATAATTTAATTTCACTGAATTCGCATTTCCAAATCTTCCCCAAAATATATATTTGCGCATTACAATTTTAAAACAAATCTTCCAAATATTTTCACTTATTCCAATTGCAAATTTTGCATCTGCGATCATTAATGTATTTGGAAAATCACTCAGAATGTGTAAGTGGCATTTGAATAACCGAAGAGTGTAAGCTTGTGCCATTTGTGTATCGCTAAGTTAATTGACTTGTCAATTAACTTAAATGTGCGAAATTCTTTATCGTGCTTGATGGATGTAGCGCTTTGTTCTAATTAACATTTGCTTGATGTCTAATTAGGAACACAGATAGAAACGATTTGAGTAAGAACATCAGATTAGAAAGCACCCGATCTTCATAATGAGTTCTCTTAAAGTGCCCATAAGTTACAGAAAACATTTTGATGTTATTTGATTTCTCAATGTATGAAGTAATTTTATTTTTTCACTATTTATACAGTAATGTTTATTACGAATAACAAAATGATAAGCAAAATATTCTATTGAAGATATTTTAATGATTTTTAGGGTGATTTATTAAAGATAATCTACATGTGTAATGATTTGTCATTCATTTTATGTGTTCATGAACTGATACGCTGTAGTTTTAATACAACCCGATTTTTCGACATTAATTTTTATAAGTGAAATAACATGCAAATATGCAATAAAATTTTAAATGTGATGGATAAATAGAAATATTATGAAACTGAATGTAACAAAGTATCATATTTTTGTGATAGAATCCGTAAAAATAGAATTTTTATAGAATTTAAAAGGTGAAACATTTATTATTATGTAGTCAAATCTCTCTTAACACATTTATCTCATATTTTTTATCATTACTATAATACAAAGGCAAAATTTCTTACTTGGCAGTTGTATTCTATATGATTAATAAAACAAAAAGAATAGATTAATTTATATAATTTAAAAAACCTCTAAACAGGGAATCAGAATTATGCGAGTTGATTTTGGGAATCAAATTTATACAAAAATTATTATAAAATAACATCTAAAATTACATGTTTAAAAAACTATAGGTCTGAAAACATACATTGCAAGTTTCTGTCTAACATTCTCAAATCATGCACGAAAATTTATGCTGTCAATGAAAGACAGTAATTATTAAACAAAATTTAAATGAATCTGTATTGTTACAAATTCTCGCAAATAATTTTATCTAACTTGAATTGATTTTAAATAACTTAATTAATTACTCATTGCAAATATTATTTCCGTATATGAATGAAAATCTCATTATTTACTATACAATACTCCTTTTCATGTCATTCGATTTTTGTTTATTTACTATGTAAAAACAATGTTTGTTCTTAAAATAGTTGACTCAATATCAACATTCTAATAAAATTTATTTTACGAGAAAATCATTAAGGAAGAATTTAAGCTGAATTTATATTTTTGAAACATTTATATAAATCTGAATCCTTTTATAAATAACTGTTTGCTTAGAGATTTATTTACTCAACAAAAGTAATATTTGAGGATTTTAGAAAAAAGGCCCATTATATTAACCTTAAAAACAGATTTTATCAAAACTCGAAAATACAAATGTTTTAGGTTATATCTATATTTTAATCCAAGTTTTCATGATATTGCGGAATGTATAGTCTAAGTATCAAATAATGGTCATATAATTAGTTATTTTTAAAGATTTAAGTGTAAAATAAGAAAAGTAGTTACCAAACATTTTTTAAAAAATACTAGAAATAATTGATTGATAATTTACTATGAAATTTCTGAATTAAACTAATATAATATTGTATAAAATAAGTATTAAGGTGAAATTTATTTCATTATCTTTTGTTAACAAAATAATAAAATTTACTTTTTATGATTTTATTACAAATTACCTATATGTTGAATAATTAGCTATAATATTAATACTAGAAACTTTTCATGCACTACTCAATCAATATTCAGCACATTTATTTACACATGTCTCTAAAAGTATAGTTGCAGCTGATTTTACAACACTAAAATTTTTAAATGATCCGACATAAAAATAGAAAAGTATTGCAAAATTAGACAACTTGATTTTATACATTTTATTTCGAGTATCATCCTTATACAGTTTATAAATATTCAGATTTTATAATGGTTACTTTTATTAAATAATCATTTTGAAAGGGATAAATTTAGTGTGTGTAAGCTTTTATGAAAAAGTATTATATACAGATGTCCTATTTTCAATGAGGAATAAGTTTTCCTTACTACAAAGTATCTCATTGAACCAAATATACTGCTTATTTTCGACCTAATAAGCACTATATGAACAAAGAAAGTTTCAGATTAATAAACACTCGATCAACAAAGACAAATCATAGTGTGAATTTAACTTCATGAGTTTTATAAAACACGCTGAATTATTTTTCTAATTTTATAACCAAAAATGTTATATTTATTAACATTTTTTTCACTGAGGATGTTTAAAAATTATCAGTATGAAAAATCAACGTGCGCATAAATAAAATATAACCGATCTTTTTGTTCAATATCAGTGTGAAAGCTGCTTAATTCATCAGTTTGTGTGCTCAGTTCTAACCTGAAGTCTGAATGTTCATAAAAGTTTGGAATGTAATTTGGTTGTAGAACTCCGTCTTAACCTTCATTTAAAAAGTGACCAAAGAGCAAACATTAAAAGTAAAAACTACTCGTCTTTTTATATATTCTCCGCATTAAATATTATTTTATTCTTGTAAAACTAACTGAACTTTAAGCATATATTATTATTTACAATATTTCCTTACTTCAACATGTTAGATAACTATTCTTCTTCAAGAAGACAATATTTTTCATTTCAAAACTCAAAATATATATTAAAGTGTTATCTAAAATTAATATGATTACTTACTTCAATTTTATTTAAGTTGGTAAATAGAAAAAATTTTCTCGTTTCATTTTTTAATACTTCATAATAAAAGATTCGTTTTACTTAATTTATAATTTTTTATACATAATAATTCTTAGATTTTAATTTTAGTACTATTATTCAATAACATCAGATAAAGACTCAGCAATTAAAATTTTAAACTTAAACATTATTCTCTCAAAATTTATATTATATTTATCCCTGTTATTCACAAAATGCACTATAAAATTTTAATACTTTTACCTTGCTTTATTTGAATATTATACTCATTTACATAAATTCAATTTCTCTAAAAATTATAATAGTTCTGCAACTGTAATGGATCATTAAAAAGATAATTTTCTTTTGAATCATTTTCTCTCTAGTATAATAAATTGTACTAAAAATAATCCTGAGAAAAGCATAATATATAAAGAATAAAATTCTTCATTTTCAACATTTTAACAGTAATAAACTTGTTTTCATGTTTTGAGTTTTATAAATATACTTATGCATTTCTTAATTTAGATTTGTTTTGCAATATAAAAGCAATTTAAAGTTTAAAAACATTTTGCCTAGTTTTGATAATTTTGCTTATGAACTTCTAATCTTACATTTACAAAACTGTGAAGGTTTTAGCTAAGTTTTAAATTAAATTGTAAGGTTTAATTTAAATATGTAAATATTATATTAAAATGAAAGTGAAATAAAAATAATAAATTGGGAAAAAATACTTTTAAAAGACAATACATAAAAATATCAACAACATAATTAAATTAGTAGTCTGTCAGTTATTTTCATAAAAATGATCTACTTTTCAAAAGAGTATAATTAAAAACCTAAATGTCTCTTAATATGCAATTTCTTACAATATACATTTCATGGAACGATTATAACATTTTAAATGTGAAATGAACAGTTTTTTTTAAATATTCATAAATTTATTTATTAAACTTTGTAATATATTATAAATAAAAATAAAGTTCAAATTTCATTTAATTATAAAAATATTTAAATGATCTAAATGTTTAACATAATATAATAAGTGAAATGTAACGTATTATTTCGTTGTAATTTTTCCTTGTATTTATGTGGGTCGTTGTTTTTGCACCAGAATGCTTCTCTATACCTAGCCCTGAGTTGTATTCTACCAGTTAGATAGAAGCAGCTGGGTGGAGTCTTCGGAATTTTGAAGCTGGGACCAAGCAGAAGACCCCCATTACTTGGCCTGACACCCTCAGAGGTAGCATTTCACTTCGAGGATATTGCAACCACGCCCAGTTTCAACGTACCCTGGTCACCATCAGCGATTACGACGGTTAATTCGGAATTCAAATTCACAACTTTTCGATAATAAGAACGACACCCTAACCAACCAGGCCACCACGGCCTTTTATGTGGGTCGTTGAGCCTAATGGTTAGGGCATCGACTTTCATTCCCAAAGCCGCCAAATATCCATCGAATACATGCGATATACGTGTTCGTTAATTCTGCGGAATTAAAAGTTCTGTGGTCTGTCGTTGAGCATTTACCATGGGTGTAATGGTCTGAAGAAAAGTTCTTCCCCCTCCAGATCAAAGTCAAAATTGAAGGAGTGGATCCTCTGGAGGTGCCATATATCGAAGGAGTCTTAGAACAAAGACGTACTTTCACTTTCGTGGTGCTCTGGTTAAACAAAAGACGCGCTCTTTTGATTTAATTTCGCATAGCCTTCGGCTATGGAGCATGGCTTGTCCAAGTGTCATAAATAACAACACCCTTGAATTTATTTCCTTTTATTTAATCAAAACAAATAACTGCATACATTTAAATAAAAAAGCTTTCGATTTATCATCTGTGAATAGTGTCATTGATAACCTGACAATGAAAAAAACTCGTAATTGACATTAAAATTGTGAGTAATTCTGATCATGATACACCTTTTAAAATTTAATTACTGAAATAAAATTTAACAATCTATCTTTGTGTAATGCATTTTACGAGTGTATTATCCCTGGAAGTGACGCAAAATTTTTCGATGCATGAGCCGAGATAAAATATGTGCTCTATTAACTTCCTTATTTATAATTATTATTAGGTCTCTCTCCAAATTCCAAATCCTAACAAAAATTTATGAAACTTTTTGGGCAAAATATATTTTGTAAAACCTGCCTAAAATTATTTATAATGGTTTACGCAGATTGGTGTAAAAATAAATTCCCCCATGAAGAAGCAAAAAATTTATAGAAAAGAATGCGATGAACCCCATTGTCGTAGTGTAAAACGACATAACCACAAACCCTGAGAAAATAGATATGTATATTTTTATTGCACTTTAAATTTAGAGTTTCCTCTTTTCCTTTCAAACTAAACTGTAATAATACAATGGAAAAGATGTAATAAAAATTGACACAATGAGATAAGTGCAATAAAAGAATAAATTCTTCCTTTCGGAATGGATGGATGATCTTGAGAAAATTGCAAAGTTTATGTTTTATGATATGTTTTATTTGTAAATCTGACCAGTCGGGATTGAGGGGGAGAGATTTAGACTCACCACTTTTAGAAGTAACAGTGTGGTGTCTCCTATCGTCAATGGCATTACCGGCTCAGGATCTCGCTTAGCTTGCTCATGAGGAAAGCTCATGAGGAATCATGAGCTTTCCCCCTTTTCTCTGCTATCTCTCCTCAGACTTGATCGTCTCTTCTTATACTCATCTAATCGTCGGACATCTGCAGCTCCATTCAGGAAAGTCGAGACAGGGCTCCTACTGGACAGGGCAGTTATACTCCGTTTACAACTAACATCTTTTTAGCTTCTCATTATGCTCAATGAGGACCTAGTCCTCAATTGTGGACTCCTTTTCTATGTCGGGTTTCTCTGGGGCTTCTGTGTGTCTTCTCCATTTTTAGATGCAGTTTTTAATTCTCGTCTTAGCTCCTCCTCTTTACACCAGTGGTTTTCCAAAGTTCCATACTACCTCCTACATTTCTATGGGATAGGTCAAAAATCTCTCCCCCTCAATCCCGACTGGTCAGTTCTACAAGTAAAACATATCATAAAACATAAACTTTCCTTACAATTTTCTCAAGATCATCCATCCATTCTGAAAGGAAGAATTTATTCTTTTATTGCTCTTGTCTCACTGTGCCAATTTTTATTACATCCTTTCCTTTATATTATTACAGCTTAATTTGAAAGGAAACTCTTAAATTTAAAGTGCAATAAAAATATGCATATCTATTTTCTCAGGGTTTGGTTATGTGGTTTTACACTACGACACCCATGAATTGCTATTTGCTTTCATTGTTATCACTATTTCATACTTTAAAGTTTTTACAGTATTAATTAAAAATTGAAAGTGTATGTAATTAGATACTCTTGAAAATTTTTATAAAAAATATTACTTTTCTATCATGCCACTAAAATTTTTAATTCTTTAGTTTGGTTAATATCAAAATTTTCACATTTTTCATCTCACTATACTATGCCTATACATCACACTTCTATAACATAGTAACTGAGAAATAAACATTCTTGAAGTACTTATAAATTTGTTAGTTAAAAACTTGTGTAATATATTTTGAATAAAAATAAAACGAATGAAATACTTTACTATGATCTAAATCTTTAACGCGTAAGCATTTTCAAAAGCATTTCAAATAAAGCTTTCATATTATTGTATAATTTTAATTCAGTTTCTGTTTATTTCATAGAAATTTTAATAGTTAAACAAGATATAAAATTTAAATTTTAACTTAAAAATGATGTTACTCTGAATTTCCTTTTCATGGACGACTAAACATCCTACAACAGTATCTGCCACAAAATCATGCTGATTAAAGACGAATACATAAAAAATATCAAAAGCACATAGAAACGGAAAGCGAGTACGTAAAACAATTCGAATGCTGCTCTTCTGTTCTCTGTATAGTCAATCCTAAAACACAGACCGGGTGATAGAGTATTCTCTAATGAAAACTTTACTCTTCTGGCCAAATTCATATCAAATAGACATACCTACATTTTGTTTATTTGTACTCTAAATTACCACTTCAATAAAGTGATTTGTATTCCCTTAACTTTTACTTTAGATGATTATTCAAATTATTACTGTATTATCATACTTTGGAAACTATTTTATGACTTGCTTTGACACTTCGAAAATTTTTCTGCTAATAAGTGCAAATTCCAGAAAATGTGATATAACTTGTAGAATTTCAGACATTAAACATTGAAATTCACAAACTATGATCGTATCAGTATAAATAAATGTAATTTTTAATGATTCACCGTAAATTTACGCGAAGATTCAAAATTACTTTTTTGCAAAGTTTTCGCTATTATACAGCATTTCCTCCAAATCATTCGTAACTATAAAATAATGTAGTTACATTGTAACAGTATCGATCATTTGATATCTTTATAGCATAAGTGACAAATGTGAAAATAAATTTATATTGAAGGTACATAAACTGCTAGTTAATTGAGTTCACAAATTGTAACTCTAAATAGAAGAATAAAGGAAACAGTACTATAATTTTAAAAACGTACATCTTAAAATTTAAATTTTTGTAATGTAAAAAGTATTTTCTATCAATGGAATATTCTTTATTTGCAAGAAATACATCTACTGGAATACTGTTAATATTTGTTATTTTCCTTCCTTTTTTATAGTGTTTCTTTTTTCAAAAAACCTTCTCCTTTAAAGTGAACAAATAATTTATCCCCAAAACTTTACTTATTTACATATTCCCTTTTAATCTTGAAATAGATTGTGTCAACTGAACTTTTTTATTATTTGTAAAAAAATTTAATGTTAAAGCTACATTTTTAAGTACATATTATTCCTTCGTGTTTTGCAACGTATTTTTTATGTAGGGAAACATTCTAGTTAACATTATTTTTAAATAGATTTAGCAATATAAACATTTCTTTCTGTACGTTTCTTGCGTTAAAATATTCTTTTTTAACTGATATAAAAGGAAAATTTACAAAATTTCTCTCAAAAGATTTTCCTTAGAAATGCCAACTGTTGACTTTTTTTTTCTTAAATTATTAACTTACTTCAACTTTTTTCGAATAAAACTCCTTAAAATGCTATTTTAACAACTGTAAAGAGAATGGCAGAAAAACCCGACACTTAACTAATTTAAACATTTAATTGATTTAAAGTTTTAGAAAAAGTCAAATGACTTATTTTATTAAACTAAAAACGAAGAATTGTATAATCAGCTTTATTTTTATTTATTTGTCCCTTATCATCGAGTTGAATATGTTTAGAAATTTTCCAAGGAGAGTACTTTTAAATACAATGATAATGAGAGTAATACAACTCAACTTTTTCTCGTGTGTTTTTTTTCTAGCATTTGAATTTCTTGTGGAATTCGAAGTGATTCAAAGTCTGCATGCATAGATTTTTTTAAAAACCCATTTTATTTTCTCACAAAAACAGCAATTAAAGTTTATTATTAGCAAAAAAATTTATTTCATTTATTATTTCAAATATTAAAATAATAAGTTTTTATTAGTGTCTTTACCATAATATTTATAAGAATCTCTTTTATTCTATTTTAGAAATTAATAGGTTGCAAAACTTTAAGTCGTAACAAAATTCTCTTCAAAAATTTAAGTTTTATGCATCAATAAATAAAAATCAAATTCTAACTATATTTTGCGGTTATGATGCACACATCAAACAATGTATATAGCCTACACAAAATATTATGTACATATGATGAAATCAAAATATCTATATTTTTTCATTTATTTAATATAATATGAATTCTAAATCAATAAAAATCTTAATATTTGGAGAGAAAAATCCTCAGTTGTATTTTTACATTACCATATTCTCAATTTTTTTTTAAGTTGAAAGAGTTTATCAGAGCATAAAACAGTTGATAATTAAGAAACTGAGTCGGAACGATTATTGCTAAGCCAAGTTTCATTTTTTACTGTTATTGTTTTTTTACTTTTCTAATTTTACCAAATGATGGTAGCAACAAGGGAGAAAAATAACAACGTGATAAAATTCATTTCGTTGCTTGGCCACCAAAGCAAATCTTGTCAAAAGCAAAATAATCCAAAGCAAAATAATTGATTAAAACTGAACACAATGGAAGGTATATAGCATAATTGATTTTCCCAAATAGCTTAACCTCATAAGGTACATATCAAAATAAACTCATCAAATTCTTGAAGCTATTGTCCACTTTCACTATCGCTGAAATCGGTTAACATGTTCTGACTCACAGCAATTTTTTTTATTTTATATTATGGATGCGATTTCTGTACTCCTGTTGGAAGAGATCGTTCCTGTATCACCGTTTATACTGATGATTTTTACATTAATAATGTGTGTTAAGTGTTTTGTGTCCTAAATGGTAGATACTTTTGGCTCGAATGTTTTTTTTTTAAATATTATAAAAGTATTCTGAGCAATAGTATATACTTTTACAGGTGAACGTTTTCGGTTCACATTTGTGCGAAGTGCTGCATTTAATTTTGCTACAGAATGCGGCAACTTTGATTGGTGTTGCATTACAACTTTGAATGGTGGAGAAGTATTTATAAATGGTATTAAAATATGCAGCACCGGAAAGTTTATGTAGTATAAAAATTTTGCGACTAATTTTCCTAGTAAAAATATAACAAAAGAAAATTGTTTTTAGACTTTATCGAAAAAACTGAGATACTGAATGTTTGCAAATTGTTTTCTTACAGCGTGCATTCAAATATAACGTATTGGACATCATAAATTAATGTCTCTTATTTGTATTTAAACTATTAATTTAATTTGACAATTCCATTGGTGATGCAAGTGCTTTGATCAACTAAAAAAGTGTTTTTATGAAAACTACATTTTTTTAGTTAATCATTCTATTTTATTTCTTTCAAAGAAGAAATTTTACAAGTATTGGACATTTTTGTTATTTTTAGCATCGATAAAATAAGCACTTAAACTCCAACAGAACAAAGGTGCAATTCACTCAATTAGAATTCAAAAATTTGCATTTAGTTACCTGAATTTCTTACATTCATACAGTTTGTTGTTAGATTTTTTAATGCGAGAAGACGTGAGGCATTTGTTTGAAAAGAATGAGCAAAAAATTGAAATTTGCAATAATAAAGGAGGTCACTTATATTATACTTCATAGTTTACTTCTTCTTGAACAGTTAGAATTTATAAAGGGATTACTAAAAGATTGTGAGAAAATAATCATCGTAATAGATTTTTTAAATTACGAAAAGAAAAATTTAACTGAATGAAAAAATTGCTGATCGGTTTATAAATGAGTGTCAACATTGTTTTTTACATACTACACAAATTGCTTCTACACGCAAATGTGAGATGAAAAATCTGTTTAATGTTTAACAGTCATTATTTAACAAAAATTAAATAAATGAATTGATCCGACCCCAGTTTCCATAAAAATGTAAATTTTGTTAAAACTTGTATACAAGTTAAAGCTCTATTTTAATTTTTTAACGTAAAGTCCATGGATATTTTCTGAGGAAATAATTTAGTGGATTTATCTACCTTTATATAATGAAAAACAGGTATATATATATATATACTTTACCTTTCAGAGTGTTCTTTCAAACCCAGGAAAGCATTCCTGCAATATGCGTACAAACCTCTGATATTGTGCGGAATATCTAAATGTTTTAAACAGTATCATACTGATCAATAAAAAAAAGAATTAAAAACTATGTACAAACTATTTGGAGCTTAGTGATGTGATCCACTCTCATGAAAGCCGAGCTGGCAGTCGAATGGTTAGCGCTCTTGCCTTCGGTTCAACAGTTCGTGGGTTCGAATCCCACCTTGGGCATGGATGTTTGTAGTGGTTCGGAATCCACTTTAAACCGTAGGTCCCGGTCTAATTAGCCCTCGGGTGCAAAAAATGACCACTGAGCGACAAACAAACAAACCACTCTCATGACATCAAAGCTTTTTTTCTCAGACTTGGTTTTTTAAGTTGTATTGTTAACTGTCTTACGACTAATGGAACTATTAGAAAAAAAGAAAAAATGCATAATGCTTTACTTAACTGCTAAATTTAAAAGGGTAAAATTCGTCTCTCAATTGTTAGCTATGGTCACTAAGAATCATAGCGAATGATATAATAGATCTATAAGAACTCGTGCGAGGCAAAATTTGTTCAATAGCACATGTGAAACTTAAATTATTAAATCAGTTAATAATGAGATACAAAAATCCCTGCCTAGTCTATTCCAAAAGAATATTGTCAACATTTCCAATGAAATAACAGTTATCGAGATAATTCAAAGTTTTCATGGGTAATTATACGAAAATGTTGATGGTTACATTATTAAGAATATTTTCTTCGTACCTTATCTCTCTGCATTGAAAATTCCTCACTAACATATCAAAAACTAAAAAAACGCATGTTTCTTGATAAAATATTTGCAAGCAATAAAAATACTCAGGGATATATTTATATAGATAGATAGATAGAGATCTTTTATGCGTATATCGTTACTCAAAAAGAATATCCTCACCTTAAATATTTTGAAAGTACAGAAATAGATAATTTTACTCAAAATCGGCATGAAACAAGAGTGATAAAACATTCTGAAGCTACACTCATATCTTCATCTTAGTTTCCTGCCGTTGCTTTCAGTCCAAAAGATGATATTCTGACCACGTCTATAAGTAAACAATTAAATTTGTCTCCACTAAATTAAATAAAATTATAAATAATTCACCTATTAGTTATAAAAAAATATTTCTAGGGAGTTTTAGGATGAAAGGTAGAATTTCTCTAACTTATAGGTAACTTAGAGAAAAATTACTAAAGTAAACACATACTACATAGAAGTACATATTTTAAAATTTGTTATAAAACAACTTCAGTGCTCACCTAAAATTTTGAAGTATGATTGAAAGATATGTGTACGAATTACAGAAACGAGTTCAATGTAATTTTATTTGACATGCCATAATGTATTGGAAAAACATTAAATGCGATTTAGTTAATTTTTTCAAGGTATTGAAATAAAACAAAAAGTGTATATTCTTACTAAACCCTACAGATACTTTTCCCAAAGAGAAATATATGATAACTCTGAAGATATTAAATCATGCGCAGTCTTTAAATTATTGGAGAACTATTTGTAAAAAGCTAGCCTCTCTTTCTAAATTTGAAACAGATTTTAAAATTGAATTTCGCAATACAATAAATAATTTTTGTTTAAAAAAATAAAACTTTCACAACTATTATCCTTCTAGTGAGTATAAGATGAAAAATATTTAGAGACTAAGTTATACCATTAAACACAGAAATTATATAAATATAACGACGTTTTATAAAAATTCATGGATGGCTATAATAGCTCAATACACTATGATTCTAGATAGGAAAGTAATAAATTTCAAAACTAGTGTTTATATATATATATATATATATATATATATATATATATATATATATATATATATATATATATATATATATATATATATATGGTTGTCGCTCAACGGTCATTTTATGCATCCGAAGGCTAATGAGACCAAGCCATACGGTTTAAAATATTCAAAACTAGAATCAATTATTTTTCAAAAACTAGAAATATAGATTGTATTGATAGGGTCAAGAAATTTATACATTTTGAAGTATAAATTTGATCTTGGCCAACAAAACCTCAAATTACTAAAAGTAAAAAATAAAATCGCTCAAAATTATTTCCACACTTACATTATATGTTTCTTACAAAATGTTTCTTACAGATCTCTAACATACTTATCAAAAGATTTGAAGGGTAACATCCCAAAATGTTAAAAATTAGAAGAAATTACTATAAGAAAGAATACTTTATTTATTTGGTGTGTTCAGAGTATCATAAAAATTGGCTTTAAAAATCAAAAATTTGGAAGAAGAAAATAATTTTTGTACAACGTAGCCAAGCAATTTCTGTGTTAATTATTCTCCTGAAAATATATAACTACTCTTTTAAGAATCAAATTATCTTCTCTTCTTATGTTGAATAGAGAACTGTATGATGGCTTAGGGAAAATAAATTTTTAACCTTTGAATTAGGTTTAATATAGAAGAACATAATAATGCATATGCCCTCAACTATGAAGCAGAATAGGTCAAAGCTTAATACCGAAAATAAAAGACACAACGATATATCTTCTGTTACTTTTTACTTATCTAAAATGGTTAACACAGCAATAAGAATTGGAATGATAGGAAAATTACACGATACTTTTACAATCTTTGAAAGAATTTCTTACATTACTATGCAACAAAGAACTAGTTTTGAAATAGATGTGAAAAATAAAGAAGGATATTTATTAAATGTTAAGCTAAAAAATATGATATACAGCAATTGATCAAATCACGTTATGATATGAAAATATCATGTCTCTTCACAGTTTTTATTTAAATTGTTTTTACTACGCTTACAACGGAGAAATGAAGAATTTCTGAAGTATTGTTTACCATTATTCAAGAAAAAGATATTTTCTTAAATAATAGGAATGTTCTGACAAATACTTTGCATCGTAGTATGAATTTTATCTATGCACAAAGCTTTGCGTGATTTGGAGTGAACCTGTTAAAAGGGAACTAACAACGTTACTTACCAATCATAGTTGCGGTTGACATTTTATTCACAAAATAAAGCATCTTATATAGTTTTAAAATATGAGCTTGAATGATAATATAATTATTACACAAACTGAAACATTCAAGACTAAACGCAAAATCATTCCTTTTATGTAGAGAGAATTTTATAAATTGATTTTCACAGATATAACGAAACGCTGAAGATAAAAAGATGTCCCTTGGATTTAAGAATCGCTGTGGGAATTTATGAAATTGTAAATATTATCTTTAAATCAATTAATCTCATTGGTTTCTCTCAACTTTCTGACGTGAGTCACATTGAGAGATTCCACAACATTTTTCATATTGTTGTAATGGAAACTGATATTTACGTTGGGGTTTGAAAGCAATTTTCTCCAATAGATTCTGCATAAAATAAATGTTTGCAAGATTTTAGCTTCCTCCTATCATATGTTAAACTTTATCTCATGTTTGTGAAGAGCTATGCTCAGCGCAATCTAAATTCAATTAAAATCTATCAAAGACCATTATATTTCATTTTCTATTTTGTAAAAATTACATTCAATGAATGTAAACACTGCTATAAACAAGTTCTGATAACAATACTACTTTACGCGGTGAAAAACTTATCTAATGCTTGCACTTGAGTGCAGAAAATTATAATTCATTCAGTAACTGAACGGCGGATACCAGAAGCTTAACTGTGAAAAAATGCAAAACAGACTGTGTTTAAAACTTGGAAATGATGATTATCCATATTTTTGAGTTATTACTAATCATCAAAGTCGAGGTACTTTTGGTGGAATAGTTCTCAACTTTAGGCTAAAGAAACTGGTTCAAACGGGCTTCAACTTCATAACCAATTTTGTAGGGAATATTTTAAATTTAGAATCGGAAAATACGCTTGAATGAAAGAGGAGAAATTATAGAGGAGACTTCATCTGAAAATTGCTGAATAGTTTGGAAATAAAAAAGGACTCAAAGTAAACTCACCAGAGTAAAGCCGAAATTTAGGAAGAAGAATCAATCAAAATAACAAATTATAAGAATATTACAAATAATGATATATTTTTGTCCGAATCTTCAGTGAATGGACGACTTTATATTTGCCGATATTCAGTATTTTCTGTTTACTTGTGGATCGAGATTCCATTGCTTTGAAATAATACACTTTGACCCTCAGAAAAGGTCCACTACACCTTTCGGTGTTTGTTTGTGCGGTTACAAGTCTACAGACAATACGCCAAGCCATGGATTTTGATGAATCACATTGTTGAATCTTTTTCACTTCATATTTTTGTCGAAACAAAATCTGAACAGTTAAATTTCAAATGTAAAGCAAGGAAAAAAGAAACTTCTATGTGAAATCCTAATTTTGCACTTACTTTTCTTCTTGCATTTTGACAGCATGAATGTTAATTTTTATGTGAAACTTCTTCAGATTTCGTTATTTGACATTATTTATCAGTATTTGCACAGTTTTGTTAAAACTATGTGCGTGTGCTTCTTCATTTTTATAAGCAGTCTCCCTAGAATATGAAGTTCAAATTATACTCTGCAGAATTTTAAAGTGACACTCTTCTTCAAGAAACCTTCAACTCCTTTCAAAAATACTTAAAGACTATAAATGGGTTAAAGTTATATGCCTTAGAATTTTATGCTAATATAATGTAATTTTCTTGTCTAAATTGTAGTTCAAAAAAACAAGTAAGTTGAGTTGAATTATGTTTTTCTTTTGCATTATGTCTTATTATGTTTTATGTTGTTTGATTAAATGTTATTAGAAACTACTGTCTTAAAACAAAAAACTTTTTACATTTTTTTGAAATAGAGAACATTAAAACCAAAAAACACATGTTTTCAATTAATTTAAAAAATCAATATATGAGAGCTCTAATTGAATAGGCGAAATGAAGTTTGGAATAAACACAAATTAGATAGTTTTATTTATACTGAAAATAAGCAAGAAATTTTTCCTAGTTTAAAAAATAAAAACATTTCATCAACCAAATTTTCTTTAAACCGAAAGAATTCTAAGAAATATTTTAAATTTAGCATTTTCTTCTGAGAAAGTTATCTATTTTATCAAAGAGTGTGAGGATTTATATTTATTGTGTGAGTTCATTTATTGTGTGAGTTCAAAAACTGCAATCAATGTGAATTAACATTAAAATAAACCATAAAGCTGATAATCAAGTTCGCAATTTCAGATTAATAATTATAATTAAGGTTAGAAGGCACTATTATTAAATAAGTTGAGAATTTTTAAATAATACGCTTAATGTTAATTAATTTTTCCAAAGAAATAAGGATTTTTCTCTAAAAGTTAATGTTTGAAAGCTTTAAAATATCTATTAATAAAACTGGAATCTCTATACTCATCTAAACTTCACCAGCGCTTAAATGATTCTGATTCCAATCTGAAAGCAGACCAAGAGGTAATGTTACTAAAGAGATGAAAATGAAAAAATATTTATTGTGATGGTTTCTAACTTACTGTTATGTATATTTTCAACTAACTCTTTTTTTAGAAATTATTTTAGTAAAGAAATTATATTTATATCTAGTTACTAAATTTTCTATTAGCGAAAATAGGAAGTGGAATTTCTCTTCTACAAAGAAAGACATAATTATTATTTTTAACTAACGAGACAATGGAAACTTATATAAGCACTTTATTCTAACATATTCAAAAATAAAGCATGATTTCTCTTAAAGAAACGACTAGTAAATTTTAATCTAGATAATTGCCGCAATGCTGACGTGTAGTAATACCTCATCAACATTATTAAAAATGTTCTAGCTGTAATTTAAACAGAAAACAAAACATGAAGAGGACCCCACTCCTTTCATAATTTCTGAGTCCTTATTCGTATGCTACGAACCAAAATGTCTGCTCTTTATTGCCTTTTGCTGTAACAGAGAGAAAATGACTAATTAACCAGACATATGGGTGTAGTTTTCTATTTGACAATTGCGGTGTGACTTTGAATAGTTTCTTGATGTAATTTAATCAAGAGATAATTCATTAGAGAATACGATAATTGGATTGAATATGCCTAGTTTTGTGTCAGAAAACAACATCGCAACCATGCTTTTCATTGTTATTTTTTATTTTTACTTTCTTAAGAGTATATTTTATTTACTTTGCTGATGGAATTACTCTAGTAAGTTGCTGTGAAATTAAAATATTTGCTGAAGAATAATGACCTGGAAAAGCTATGTCATATGTAAAATAGATGAACAATAGCGAGTACTCATATTGTATCTAGTGTAAAAATATTAATTTTGGTAAATGAAACAATAGTCATTTGGGAAACACATAAAATAGTTCTTAATGTTTTGGAAATTTAATACTATAGAAAAAATTTCTCTTCAATTTGTCACTTAGTGTATGATGCAACAGGAACTATTTAATATTTAAAGCAAATTAAAAATGTCAGAAATATCCAATAAAAAATAATTCAGCATAGTATAAGTACTACTATAATTTTAAGCAAGTAAAATTATTCCAATTTTTAACAAATTTTTGTTTTAAATATTTATTATTTATCTTTCTTCATTTCATATATATTATTCTAGATGGAATGCGTTTAAAAGGGATTCATAAATTTAATTTTACTGAATAATTGTTAATTACGTTATAGTTTAGTGAGTACATATATATAATGTGATGTTCCCATTAATTATATAAAAATATACTAAAAAAGCTATGTACTAAGCTGTACTACTTGATTCTGAACAACTGCATGATGAAAGCAAAATAATTTATACACATTATGATCTTTCTCTTTCGAGATAACAAATAAAATACTGAAAAACAGAGTCTGCACTGAAACTTGTACAACAAACTTGAATATATATGTATGTATATATATAGATAGATAGATAGATATAATATTAAAAACATATTTATCTAGAAGTGCTTTCAATTAAATATACTGAATACTGTAAATTTTTTATTCCTCAACATCACACACACGTAATAAATTCCCAATAATACGTTAAAAATTCATTTATACGAAAAGATATTGTATTTCCATTAGAAGTAATCATTTTTAATAAATTTTGGGAATAGCTGATCATACTGTATTTCTAGATTTATCTTAGTTATGATATTTCTGGAATAAAGAAATAATTTGTCATAGAAACTAGTCTTTTGAGGAATTCATTTTTAAAATAATTTTATTCAAAAGGCTTTTCCATCGGAATATAGTAAATTTGTTCAATTATTTAAAATAAAACGAAATAATAATTTCAATATACTTTCATGCAATATAGTTCGATTTAGAAGATTTCGAGATATGAATTCCAATTGGAGATAAAACTCATGGATTTGTGGATTGTTCTAAGTGTTTAACTATTAAATTTATTTAAGTTTATAAGGAAATAAATTTTCTTGATTAATATGTTGAGTGATTTAGAGTTTTCAGTTTCTTAAGCTAAAAAATTTATTTTTTGATAGAATTTGTTGAAACTATATTTGGGTATAGTACTTTTCATATTTAGAACTGAATGCGTTATGCTACATAGAAAATTTTGTATGGGGACTCACTTTGGGGTTGAATTTGCTTTTTAAATTTTGAATTGCTTTTTAAATAATGTTGTTTTTCAAAATTCTTCTTTAAAGTTCTGATGAAACTGAACAGGACGAAAGGTTATCAAGTTTTGCATTAAAAATTAACATTTTTGTAATTTTAATTTGAATTTAATTCTTGGTTTTTTTTTGTAATATTTGTAGCACTAAGCATATATTGACCTCCATACCTAAAATGTATGTTGCTCCACACAAAATGCGGATGATGTTTATAGCTCTCCATCTATTCCAAGAGTAGAACATACTTTCTTTGTGCGAAGTAGTGAGATAATATGGTTTTAATAGATCTTGTCAATCAGCCCTTTCCATTCTACCTATACTAATTCCGTATTTGCATGATAGCTGCTTAGTTACAACTGAAACGATATCTGTTTTCTCGGAAAAGTAGTTCATAATATATAAAGACTGTAATTTTTCATCAATTTGTTTTAAAAATAGACTCGAATTGTCTTAGTTTATTACAAAGCCTGCTGAAGTTGAATATGCAAAAACTCGCAAGAGAAAACAGTTTAGATCCTTCAAATCCATCTTTGCTTTTTATACAATTTGTAAATGCCTTTGCAATTAACTATAATGTTCTGTTGATTATATTATAAATAATTTAATCCTATGCTGAAATTTGCAATTAATTATAGTGTTGGAACTCTAATCACTTGCACATTCCACTGCGTCTCATACATGATCAATGATCAATATTTAACATATATATTGCTGACTAAATGATTTATCTAAAAATATAAAAATATATTTAGTAACAAATTCTTATTTAACATACTATCAAAATTTCTCCTGATAAAGAGAAGCAATGCCATATGTCTTCGTGATATTTGATGAAAGGTATCATGTTTGTCTCTTTTTGACTTCAAGCACTAAATAAATTACAACACGTTAATGCACTCCTTAAGGAACTTTGTTTTTAAAAATAGATGGTAAGGCAAAAATGTCAAAAACAAAACCACTGTATAACAGCCGTAGTAAATAGTTGAAAAGTACAATTTTTACAAAACGTAATACAGAAATGTTAATGCAATAAATTTTATTAGAGCTTCCATTCTTTTGAATGATAGAAAAAACATAAAAAGTATATCCGAGGGGATAATTTGGCTATATTTAGCAAAAAAAAAAACGTGTCTTTTAGAAAAGATGTAAGGTGTTTGATGTGATCTTAAACTGTTCCACTTTCGTTTTACTTAGATGCAATGAAATTATTAATAGGACTTTGGAAAGCGTTGTCCCGTTTTTGAAAAAGCGTTATTTCCAAATTCCAAATAATAAAATTAGGTCTCGCTTTGTAATTATGTATTTTCTAATTATTCCTAAATCGTATTCAATCGTAGTTTGGTCAAAACAGCATCAGTCACACTATACGTTGCATCATTTCAGCTTAAAATTATTTAGAATGATGTGCAGTTTTATATTTCCCTCTGTGTTTATATATTCTATCCCATATCACTAATCTATATATTTAGTGAAATGATCTTTCACTTACTAGTGTAGGGTTAAAAATAGTTATATTGAGTTTAGTATTTTTAATGAAATCTGTTGGGATATATCTGTTTTAATGTGTGTGTGCGCAAATGCAATACGACAAAGCTGTGAAAAAGTGGGATTAAGAAAACTCTACGTATCTATCTTCTGCATGATAGTATAATTAAAAAGAAATATATGACTTTATTATGATAAGAAAAAAATTCATTTATATATTTTAAAGAGCAAAAGAGATATATTTATTTAAATTTGAATTAAACTCCTAATATATGTCTGTATGTATATATATCTATATATATATATATATATATATATATATATATATATATATATATATATATATATATATATATATATACATAACATTTTTTTATTCCGTTTGTATTATAATTTCATAGTTATACTCAAGAATATTTTCCCTTAGCAATTTATTTTTCTTAAATGTGTGGGAAAGATTGTCAACTCACAAACTGATTGTATTATAAATTTTTTATTTAGCAAATAATTACAGATATCGCTTAAGCATAAATTTCTGCTTAAATCAAGATTTTAATATTTAATAGAGAATAACTCACCTTATAGTTTGCATATTCCCTTGTTCTATTAATTTACTTGTAGTTTTAAATTCTATTTCATTATTTTCATTATAAATAAAAATAGTTATGAAGTTTTTCTGTTATTCAATCATTACAAAATATAATTTCTTTCCATCGTAACGTTTCTGCCCCACTGTAAGTAATTATAATAAATCTACGCATGCATTTGATATTAAAAAAGCAATAAAATGTAAGTGCATTGCATCAAAAAATAATGAATTAAATTGTTTAATGGCAAGATAGGATCACTGAGTCTAGACATAACAACCTAATATCTATAATAATGTCATTAAAACTACATTTATTAAATAAAATTGCTAAACATTTTAGCTTAAATTGAGTAAATTTTAAAAGATATATATTTGGGTCATATGAAAAAATAAAAATTGTCTATCAAAATGTGAGATTATTTAAATAGAGTATGATTTGTATTAGTTACTTGAATTAAATATTTTTATGTAGGTTAATGAATATTTATTTATAAGAGCATTTTTTTGTATTTCATTGACAAAAAATTCACATATTCTGAAATTTTGGAGATGGCAGTTTTGTTGAAGCATGGAAAATGACTTCGTTATGAATTAATACAATTAAAGAACTCGGTATTTTGCTTTTCAATTTCTTTCATCATAGTTACTTTTTCAGTCACATTAATATTTTAGGGCAACATCTATTGTATTTTCATATCTAATTCTTAAAATAGTAATATACTACTTACATTACTGCTGCTAGAAATGAATATTGTATGTGATTCTAAATATTTGCAAAAATAATTTATATTCTAATAGCAAAATTACTAACATATCTTATAGTTTTTAGAAATAACAATTCTTACTCTATTGTCAAGTAACACTGTTAAAAAAGTTATCTTACTTTTCCATTTCTTTCGCCATAATTATTCGTGTCAGCTGCATTAATAATGTACATTCAGTAAACATCAATACGGAGGTGAAAAATAAAGAAAAACTTATAGCAGCCTACATTGAATTTTCTGAATAAAATAAAGAAGAATAAACGAATTTAACTGAAAGCTTTTTTTTATTCTTTTAACAAAAAATCACATCTAAAAAAATGTGAACGAACTCAAAAAGGAAAATACTTATTTTGCTTGGTTCAGGAAAATTCAAAATTACCAAGTACCCTGCAAACCCACAATTCTTTCCACTGTTGACAAAAGGAATATCTAAAAAATATTTATAGTCTTAAGCTTTTCCAAAATAATCCCCTTTTTCACCGCATCTTTTTTTTTTTATACCTTAACTTTCAAAGTAATCAATTTTTCAAAAATATAGGACGTGTGCAGCTCAAAGTAAACATAAAGTTGAGTTTGGAACATGGAATAAATCTCACCTAAATTTAGTAAAAAATTATATATATTTAAAATTCCCGTATAAAAAATTTACATAAAATTGAGAAATTGTTTTTGCAGTGATACTAAAACTTAAAAAAGCATATTTGTGCATTGCATTTAGGAAAATTTGGGAAATTCTCAGTAGACACAAATGGCATAAAACTATGTTTACATCTAAACATTTCAATATGAAACAAAAAAATAAGAAAAATATGAGTACAATATAAAATTAAGTAAAAATATAGTCATTTCACTATCAGTGATATAAAAGATCATTATTCATTTTGGTTATTTATCATTCAGAAAAATGCATACTATTTTTTTCTCCGTTTCTCTCTCACTCTCTCTCTCTCTCTCTCTCTCTCTCTCTCTCTCTCTCTCTCTCTCTCTCTCTCTCCCTCTCAAATCTACTCTGCACTGCTCTTCACTATTATTCATTAAATTTTATTTAATAGCAGATTTTAAAAAATTATTTGACTCATAAAATTTTACATTTTTATGATTTTATTTTAGGCTGTATAACGACAGTGAAAAAAATATTTTCAGTTGTGTAAAGGATTATTACTAACGGATTATTTACAAAATGTTAAGTATATCTGAGTTTTTGACACACGCACACACATGTTGCCATGTATATATAAAACATACTTTCTCACATTAATACTTTTTAGACAGTTGAAAGTTTACCAAATTATTAATTTTGAACTATAATCGACTATGCTTATTTTTCAGATGTTTCTATCTTGAAAAGGCCGCGGGAACCTGGTTGGAAAAGGTGTCGTTCTCATGACCATGAAGTGATAAGTTCTATACTTGCCCCAATCGAAGTTTCAACCTGTTCGCTGATGGCAACTGATGCACTTAAAATATATCGACGTTGCAATATCCTTCCACTGGTGTGGGTGGAGTAGGGAGGAGAGTGTCGACCTCTTCCCTTGACCATGCTTGAAAATTACGAGGCGATTGGTTGTGATTAGAGGTTTTACTGTCGGCAGAAATAGCCAGCCGAAAATATGCAAACAATTCTACCCCGAATTCATTTAATATTTATAAAATTAACTTAAAAATTTTATTGTGTTAATTGCTTATAGATTCCAATATTAACTTTGGTAATAAGAACTTAACATTTAAATTGATTGAATAACTGCTGGAAAGGACTTTGGTTTTTCAAATTTAATAAGTTCATTGTAATTGAAATAATTCTAAGAAAATTTTACTAATTTGTCTCAAAAATTATTTTTATAAAATGAAAAATTAAATTTCTAAACAAAACTTTTTATGCAATAATTAGTTCTTATTTTGAGCTGAGAGAAAATTCAAAGAAAATTACTAAATTTTTATACATAATGTTTTTCTAATTTGAATTTTTTAGGATTAATTTTTGGTAATGTAAATGATTCGGGAAAAAAGTTACTTGATTTCTTTTTGTATAGATAGAAACTCGATAAATTTATCGAGTATACATCTACATAAAAAGCTAAATACAATAAACAAGTATTATAAAATATAAAAAGATATAAATCTAAATAAAAATCCGGATATCATACATAAATTTTATTAGAAACAGATCTCAAAAGACTAGAAATAGAGATTAGCAGCCGTTCGGGACAGTTAAAGGTAGCCATCAAATCTTAAACATTAATAAAAACTTCAAAAACATTACAAATGAGGTTGACTTAGGAAATCTGTAAACCACTCTGCTTTTTATTGATATCATTAAAGAAGTTACCAGAATTTCTCTCCTTTATAATAAATTTATTTTCAGCTTTATACATACAAATAAATGGACATTTTTAAAAGTTTTAATCTATCTAATATCTATATTAAATCTGATAACAAATATGTAAACAAATGGGCAATAATCTTAGTTTCATTTTCCTGTAATTTATATATATTTACTAAATAATTAATGTTCCATAAATTTCACCCACGCATTTTACAACTTAAATTTATAAGATATAATGACCGTCTTCTGGCCATTAGAACATGACATTTCCCAATTTCTGAATTGTACCTAAGTTTGCTAAAAATAATCTAAATCAATTCAAATAATTCCAATTTAAATTAGATTTTAACATAAGCATTATAAATAACCAAATTAAAATTCAATTCGAATTTTAAAATTTTCAATAATGTAATTCTGATTTAACCAATGATTTCATTTCTATTAATTTTATAAACTTTCATTTTAAAAAAAATTAAGAAACTAAAAAGGAAGTAAATTAGTATTTTTTTCGTTATGACCAGTTTAGTTTGCATTTTATCAATTGATTCTATAAATGAAAGTTTAATCTTAAATTCTCTTCAGATTATGTTAATTCTCTTCAGAATATTCATTTAAATTTTGGCCCTTTTTCATTAACCCTAATAAATAAAAGTATTTTTATTAGGTTTTTTTTAAATTAAATGTTTTAATAGATAAAAAATTTGATAGTTAATGGATAGTTAAATTATCCATTAAATATGATTTTTTCTTTTTAGCACTGTTGTAGACAAGATGTTTTGATATTAATAATTATATATTACAATAAAATAGTTATGTTATCATTTTGATGACTATTTTACACTTTAATGATAGTAATTTTTTTTAATTTTTTTTCATTTTCATTCTTTACCTTTTTATTTTTATATTACAATAATAGCTAATTTATTCATATTTTACTACATCATCTATAAAAAAATATTCATTTCAATCCTTTGACAACACCTTTCTAATTGGTTTATCCTTCGTTTCACTGTAAGTTAAATTACAGAACCATTTTCTTCATCATGAGTTGAGTTAATTTTTCATTTTTATTTACTTTTTCAATATTAATTTAAATACGTTTTATACTTATGTTTACTTCTTATATTTAATTTTTCTCTGTTTTTTTTTAAATATCCTATAAATACTTAAAAACTTTATACAACGACATGGGCAATTAACTACATATTGTGGAACTTTGTAAAATTTTCGCTTACTTTGCGTTGTTGTTTCTTTTAATATATGTCAATTTTTCAACAATTTTGTTTTTTCACTTGTTCTGGGGCATTAGGAGCAAATTATTCGTGCTTTGTTTATTGCTCAGAATCTTTAACCAAATAAGTTCAAAACGACTTTCCCTTGTCTTCGGCTCCTTCGATGAGCAATGACAAGTTTCTATAGCCACACTTTTTTCAACATTTCTTCTTAATTTTCCTAATGTTAAATTCAATTTTGACTTACTTCCTATTTACACCTTTTTTATTTTCTCATACTTTACTTCTTTTTGTAATTCTAACTATTTTTCATTGTATTATTTACAATTTATTTTGATCTGATTAAAACGTTTTCTGTATTTGAAGTATCTTTTGGTTTGTATTTTTTTAAACTTTTTTAAACATTTATTTTTTTAATATATTTGAAAAAAATATTCATCGTTAATTTACATTGCATATTTACTTAATATAGTAACTTTACTAAAATTTAATAACATACAAGGGTATAAGATGCGTATCAGTGTGTATATTATTATATGCGTGTGTGCGTGCATGCGTGCGCGCATACCTCAGGAATGCCAAGTCAAATATGAAAATCCTGACACATTGGAAAGTGTTGAAACTAGGTGAGTGTTTCGAACTTGCATATGTGCTTCGAAGATTTATATCGCAAATGAATACAGTGTTTGTTGAATGGCATATTACATGAACGCAGAGAAGGTGATTGGTGAGGTCGCTTAAAATGAAAAGAAAAAATCGAAAGATAAAAGGCGTTTATTACTCATTGTTTGCAGATATAAAAGAAAAATTAATAAAATTGAAATACAATTGATATTAAAGAAGTTCTTTCAAAGAATAAAAAATAGATATTTTGTTTTTATTTACTGATGATTTTAATTTTCTCTCTCATATAGCATTTTGCTCTTATATTTTAAATAGTTCTGAATATATTCGTAGCTAACCTAATGACGTACAATATTCCAAACAAAAGTTTAAAAGTAAAGCAAATATGTAACGGAAATAAAAGGTTATTATAAAATTTTCAATATTCTTCTCATTTAAATATTATCTATTATCATTATTAGAAATATTTTTCAACTATTATTTACTGTAAAATTTAACATTTTTAAAGTTTTTTCTCTACATTACATATAAATGATACTTACAGATGTTCAGACATTCTCAAATATTATTGGCGTGTCTGATAATCCTAATGAAGATGTAGCATACTTGAAATGAGGTTCTTGGTGCTGCCAGGGAAGGTTTCATAAGCAAATGATTTTATATGCTTTCAGAAAAAGTAATCCCCCATGATAGGTCAGGCGTTCGGACGCTGATTCACTAAACTTTTCAGTGAATTAGTCTATTGGCTCAAATACTGAATTCAAATAATCACCTGATTCCAAATAATATTTGGGCATAATTAATGTCCTGTACCCTGTTAGTAAGGTACGACCCGTTATGTGAATCCAAGTACTCTAGGTGTACTCAATCTTTCCTGAAAGTTTGTAGATATTTAGTTAGGATGTTCCATATATATATATGTACCTTATATATTCCAAATATTCCTCTTATTTTGTGTTTCTTTATTGCGACGTACATATTTGCATTTCGGTTTTCTTAGTGGTTAGGAACACTATGTTTGAATAATGTTTTATCCCCTATTTTTCTTTTACAAATGTATTCGAAACATGTTTCTTCTATTTCCAAGAAAAATAATTCTTCACATTTCATTTCTCTAGCATTATTGTATTTTT
Organism: Latrodectus hesperus; assembly: GCA_037975125.1. Taxonomy (NCBI): domain Eukaryota; kingdom Metazoa; phylum Arthropoda; class Arachnida; order Araneae; family Theridiidae; genus Latrodectus; species Latrodectus hesperus. The sequence continues at coordinate 79,081,002 of CM075854.1, forward strand.
TTAAACTTTAAATTCTTTCATTTGCTAAATTTTTATTTCAATTCTTATCTTAATTCATCTACAACTCAATATTTATCACTTCATATTATTTAATTTAACTTCTTCCTTTATCTTTTATTTATTATATTTTTCAGTTAATGATCAAAGTACAGGGTTATTGGAATTAAATTTTTGTCACTCAAAGAGCATTGGAGGCCAATCTTTTTATTAGAAAAAAAATTACTTGGCTAAAAATTCTTTAGAAAATCCTCTCGCGATTTCTAAAATAAAAACTAGTTCAAAATACCGCTACCAGATGACGCTGCCGGTCACATTTTGCAAGATCATATACAAATTACACGATAAAAAGGAAGCCGCTATTCACGACACAATCAAAAAAGTTAATTGCCGGCTTTGGTACAGAGAACACTGCTAGTATAACTGTGCTATTGCAACGGTGAGTTTGCAGCAGCAATTTTGGGAGAATTTCACCGTTTGAAAGAACACCGACGCGAATCTAAAATAAAAAATAGTTCAAAATACCGCTACCAGATGACGCTGCCGGTCACATTTTGCAAGATCATATACAAATTACACGATAAAAAGGAAGCCACTATTCACGCCACAATAAAAAAAGTTAATTGCCGGCTTTGGTACAGAGAACACTGCTAGTAAAACTGTGCTATTGCAACGGTGAGTTTGCAGCAGCAATTTTGGGAGAATTTCACCGTTTGAAAGAACACCGACGCGAATCTAAAATAAAAAATAGTTCAAAATACCGCTACCAGATGACGCTGCCGGTCAGCATTTTGCAAGATCATATACAAATTACTCGATAAAAAAGGAAGCCGCTATTCACGCCACAATCAAAAAAGTTGATTGCCGACTTTGGTACAGTAAAACTGTGCTATTGAAACGGTGAGATTGCAGCAGCAGTTTTGGGAGAATTTCACCGTTTGAAAGAACACCGACCCGAAAAAATGTCATATCGTGCGCTTTGAAACATGATGGTGTAAGTTGAGCAAACAAAACGATTAGACGTTCTGCTGGGAAGAGGGAGAAAAAGGGTCGTAGACGATATTGCTGCGGCAGTTGTGGAATTGTGTCACGGAAGTGTCAGTATATCGATGATTTTGCACACCTTTAATATATGCTTTATCCACTGACCACCATTCATGCACAGAATTCTAAACTTTACCCCCATAGAATTCAATTGTCTCATCAATTAGAACAAAGCAACGCTGACATTCGTTTGCTCTACAATTTCTGGTGAGAATGGTGGTTGATGATCCTTGGCTATAGAACATTCTGTGGGTGGATGAAGCCCACTTTCAACGTAATGGACAGGTAAATATCTATAATTTTTCTATTTGGGAGGCTGAAAAAGTTCCTCTGTGCACACCAAACCATTGCATAATTTAATAGTGAAGAAATGGTGCTGATTCACTGCTTCATTCATTCGCAGACCACACTTTTTGAATAAGTGATCCCTCAAGGATTTAGCACCTGTTCTATAAACAGGTATCATGAAATGTTGGAGTCATATTACCGCAACCTGAGGGAGTATGTAATATGTACTCTCCAGCAACGAGTCTGCCTTCAAGAAATCCTATCCATGCAAGATGGAACCCCACTTCACATCAAAACACAAGTCCAACAGTCGTTGAGACCTATGGTTATTCATATACAAGGGTGACCAGTCAATGCATTCAACAGCCTCCATGATCACCCGATCTTACGTTTTTGACTTCTAGTTATTGAGATTTTTAACAACTTTGTATTATTTGAAGAACAGCATTAATGGTCATATTCAGAACATTCATGGTGACTCTCTACTCTCTGTAGTAGAGAGCACGATTTTCAGAATTGAGTCCGTTGTCGAGCAAGATGGTTTGCATTTGGAACATCTTTTAAAGTACTAGTTTGATGCTTAATAATGTTTTTTAAAGTGTTTATATTTTTGTTTAATGAATTGTGAATGTGTTATTGTAATTGTGAATTGTCCTTTTTGCTTTCCTTTTGCATTAGATTACTAATTCTCCATTGTTTCAGGATCTCAGTTTGTCGTTTATGCACATAATAATTTGTAACGCCATCAAGTGACTATAGTTTGAACTTTATTTTTAATTCAGAGATTTTTAACGCATTTTTTGAAGTGTTTGTTATTCAAATATTTTTCTGTTTGGACAAGTAGAAAGGCCTCCAGAGCCCTTTGAGTAGAGGAAGTCTTGTTTAAATATCCCCGGAAAATAGTTACCCGTAATTAGTCACGATATTATTATTAATATTTTATTATCTTTGTTTTTTTCGAATTATAATTTTATAATCATTATATATTATTGTTACATAAGCAAATTCATCACACTAAATTAGGTTATAGTATCATTTTGAAAATTAAGAAAATAATATTTACTGTGTGACATACAGAGTGCGGCCGGCCTGTCAAGTCAACGCATAAAATAAAATGTATTAAGTGTGATTACTTCTTTCTCTCTCACAGTAAGTGCTGAAAGTGCCCTCCACCCAGCTTCACCAGATACATGAGCACGCTTGAGGAGATTTATATATAATCTTGTATGTTCTTGTGCTATGATGTATTAATAACATCCTTTATCTTGAGTTCTTCAATTGTGTATGGGTCTGTTTCGAAATCTCTTCATTTTTACAGTCCCAACAAGTAAAAGTCCAAATGGACAGATCAAGGGACGGAGAAAACCACAAGCTTTCACTGATAGCTTGCTTAGGTTTAAATATCTCATGTACACGGAACAATCATGATCTGATGTGTGTCATGTTGCACCATCTAGCTGAAAGTAACATTATTGAAGCTTCTCTTCTAGAAAGTTTGAATAAAACTTCTCTAGGACTCCCTAATCGAATTCACTCAATGTCATTTCACTTAATATGGGCCCCATACACAAGGATTCTGCAGCCAAAACCGTAATTTACGAATTTAAACAACTAATTGTATAAAAAAAAGCAATCTTTTATAAAAATTACTATAATAATTGGCTCGCTTTAGGTGTCACATTCTGTATAACAACCAATTTGATTTTAATTTGATTCTTTATTAATTTTACATTTTGTTTATAACTAAACGGGAAATATCATTTAATAATTTTTTATTTCTTAATTTCATATGTATATCTAAATGAATTATAAATATTTATGTAGAAATATATTTAACATTACTATAATTAAAATATATTGGTAAAATAAATATAGTAAATATTAGAAAGCTTTTTGCTTATGAAAAGATGCAGAAAATTATAATAATATAATGGATTGTCTATATAAGGAGAATCCTCTAAAAAGCAATGTAAAACGGAAGAGAACAAAAAGTAAAAATAAAGGTGGTGGGTAGACAGACCTTAGACAGTTAGACTATTATTACGTGATGTTAAAGTATTATCCTTGATCTGAGATAGAGAAATACTTACCAACATGTGTCTGACTTTAATTGAAGTCAAGCCTTTCAAGAGAATAGTCAGAATAGTCAATGGAATAGTCAATCAGAATAGTTGAGCCGAGAATAGTCAAGGGGCTGAAGAAAATCCCAAGATAGTGTGACTGCTCAAAAGAATCAAAATGTCATAAATGCTTTTGTTTTTAATTTAATGACATGTTATACCCATTATTGTATACAAATGCCCAATAGCCATTCGGCGATTTAACTTTGTTCTTGGTGATAAGTTATCATTTTAATTGTTAGTTATATATGCATAGTTGAATTTTTTTCAAGCATTCTCTTGTTTTTTCATACTCGTACTTTTCCATCTAAGGCTGAGAATAAACAAATCGAAATACTTGTTTTATTTATTATCATTTATTTTTTATCGTTAAAAAAGTTAGTTAATTTAAAATATGTTCTCATTGAAAAATTTTACAATTAATTTTTACAGTTAATTTATAGTGCTTAAAAAGTTATCTCTAATCTATTAACCAGAAAAAGGCATGCATCTACAAAAAATTCTTAATACAATATTTTATATTATTATTTAAATATAATGTGTTTGAGGTACGCATTACAATTTTTTAAATTATGATTAATTTGGTTCAGGGTTTGATTTTTAACACATTTCGATAACTGTTTTTGTGTCGTAAAGCATAATAAGTATTGTATTCTTTAATTTTACAACTTTATAAAATTATTCTAATAGATTCTCACAATTAAGAAAGAGCATTATGAACGAAAAGAGAGTCAGTATCGTATATAGAGAATTAGGGAGAAATTTTAAAAAAAAGGAAATGAATAAAAACTGTGAGGATTTATTTTTATTTCTTCATTTATCATTATTATTGTAATTTTTTAAAGCAAAAGAAAACCCTTTAAAATAAAATAACTCGTTGTTTAGTAAATAAAGTGAGCAAAATTTTAAAGTGTCAACATGTTTGAATATGAAAGTTTCAGAACTACGCATATAAATATTTTATTAAGTATTTAATAATAATAGACAACAGTTAAACACTGGTGATCTAGTCTGAATCTATTTAAGGAAATAAATTAACAGATTAAATATTCTGATAAAAATTAATAGATAAGATATTGCAGAATAATGCATATGAAATGCATATACGTCTTTCTAAAAATAAAATGCTGCATAAAAGCTCGTAGCTCAAAAAAGGAAATTCAATTTCAAAATCAATGAAAACTTTTACTCTGTCTAGAAAATTTAATACATCTTAATAATCTACCAATATATATTCACATCTTCCTATTAAGAATATTCTAAAGGTACATGTGAATATGCATATAAAAACTATCACAAATACTTCAGAGAACGTTGATTCTCTTAGATGATAAATTGTATGTCTTTTTGTTCAACTGTATTCTTGTGACTTGCTTTCTATGACATATTTATGAAATGTATCTTCTTCACCTTGATTTTAAATGAAAATTCATGATATATTTTCTATTGAAATTAATAATATTAATTATTTTATTAGAATTCAAAATTTTGGTTTCTTAAAATTATTTCAGTTTTGTCAATCCTTAGTTGTCAAAAAGCATTCAATCTGTTAAATAATACACAGTTATGGTTCATATAAATAACACAAAACAATGAAGATCTAAAAATTGTATTTCTTTTATATAAAACTATTTATTTAAATTATTTATTTTGCTATAATATTTGTTTTCTATCTAAAGATGTATTACAAAATAATGAATTTGCAATTAAAATCTCTTATGTGGTAAACAAATTTATAAATAATGTGTAAAACAGAAAAACCCTCTCTCAGTATTATCAATAATTTCTCATTTAATTTCCTCTTAAAGGTTAACATATTCGCTTTGAAGAATAATCACTAAAACGTATCCCACAAAAGCTTATATGAGCACCTTCAACTTACAATTTCCATATTTAAACTTGAAAAGTCTATATTAATTAAAAGTTATAAACCCTGAAATAATTTTAGAAATGTTCTTTATAAAAAATAAAAATTTAAGAGAAATTTTTGCAGCTCTGTGAAACAAAGATCATGTTTTCATATTAATCGATAGATTTCCGCAACAAATATGAGTTTCGTATTCTGTAACGTGACGATAAATATCAATAAAATGTAGTAGGAAGATGGTCGCCACATTTCCCTCAAAATTTCTTTTCTTTTTTTGGACCTTCCTTACCAGTCCATTGGATTTTTATTTTTACTTTTCTGATTATAAACATTTTCAATTTTATAGCTTTTTTGTGCTTCAAAAAGGGAAAAAAACTTTGCGAGGGAAACCTCCTTCCACCACCCCCTTGACTTCTTAAATTCATCCTGTTGTGCTTCATTTGACTTCACAACTCCCATTCCCAATGCAAAGCACAAAACTTCAATAAGAGTGATGTGACATAAAGAGCTTTAGAGAAAGGAAATTTATGTCAGGAGTTGCTTTTTCAACATTTCTTTAAGAATATTTGTGTTAAAACGCGCTGTGCCATCTCAAGCAGAAGGATGATTCTTCTTATTTCACATTCTTCGGAAGCTCAGCACAGCTGACTTAACAATTTCCTATCGTTATGTTACTTTATTCAGAGTGCTGTGAGTTTGGACATCACTTAGAACATTAGCGAAAACCATTCATACTGGGGAGAACCAAAAAATAAAAATATGACTTCCCTAATGGTGATGACATTTAGAAAAATTGCAGTTGCCTTGAATTCATTTCTTCTTAAAGGAGGTGACCATATTTTTCGCATTTGTATACAGATTGAAAGATGTAAATAAGAGATGGAAATTCATTGTATCTAGTTTGTTTATTATTTTAAATGCTTATTTATTTTTAAATTTTATACTTTTACAATGTATAAATTTAATTTCTAACCCCTTTTTATAAGCTAAATCAACACTATATGTAAATTTAACGTTAGATAAGCATTGCTATAATATAATATGTTTTCATTAAATATTACTAAAAAGTGGTTATTGATATTATACTACTTCACGCATTTATATATATTTTTTATAAGTCATAATTAAAATATCAATTATTATACTGTATTAAAGGGCCAAACCTGACGGCTTTCTCAAGTCAAGACTTCCAGAAAAGACTTCCAGCTTTCGGGAAAAATTTGCGATTTGTTTAAATAACGACATTTACTATTTTTTCACGATATATATTTTTCACTTAACCCTATTTTCCACTACAAAATGATGTCTTAAGTATAATTCATTTATGATGTCTTTAGTATAATTCAGTGACAATATCTTAAGTATAATTCCTGATATAAGTTTCGTTCCATAACCCTTCCAATTCAATTCAACGAAAATTCCGTGGACACAGAATAAGGTTTTTTTTATAAAAATATAGATAATCAGGAAAAATTATAAACATGATGTAATAAATTATGAGCTGTTTAGATATTTTAAATTTTTATTCCATAATTATTAAGGATTTTCAAGTCATTTAAGTTTTGTTTCATCAAAAATTCATATAATTATTATTTAATCTATAATTTTAGAAACTCTTGTGTAATAAATAATTATCAGGAGATATTTAAAAATGTTTTATATGGAGTTCATAAGAAGAAAGCAATATAGAACTACGGAAATTCATAAGTAGACTAGATTTAAGAATTCTCCAGCTGTAAAAAATAGTTAATATCACTATAATCTTGATGTATAATCTTGCAGAATTGATAGCAGTTCAGATGAAAAATTATGCTCACATAATTATTTCGCATAAAAAATTCAAGTATAATGAAAAAAAATTATTTATGCTAGCCTTTAAATTTAAAAAAGAGAAATATTTTCATCATATTACCAAACTAAATTTAGTGGCACCACTGCCCATATGGAGATCAAGGCCTGCAATCTGTCTCCATGAACAAGGATCCTGGAGTGCGAAACATATATCCCGGTTTGGTAGTCAACCTAACGCGAAACACACGGTATTTAGATCCCAAGCATGCTTGGTACTCAGTTTTATTATTTATATTAGGACACAGTGAAAGGATCAAAAGCTTAGTCGACCTTTCCCGGCCCGAGGACCGATCCTCGAACCTGTGTCTTGAGAATGCCAAGCTCTACCTCTTTGTCACAGGTCTTCTTCAACATACTCCCCTCTAAACAACCTCACATTCAACATATTAACTAATCTTTGTATTGATGTAAATAATCTCTCATATTTCTTCTGCAACGTTTTTGTTTTCGTTACATCTCAAATCCATCTATTTCATTATAAACAAAGTTGCATATTTAATATATCGATCTGATGCCCTGTTTTTTAAAGATCAACATGCAGCAAATGTGGATTCAGATAATTTTTTATTGGAAAATATGTTTTGTAGCGATAATTATATTACATATGCAAATTATCACAGGAATATTTTTATCGCACATTCAAATTAAGATGATAATTAATTGATAATTTTATTTAAAAAAGTTTTGATTTATACCAAGAATGTTTTAATTTAAAGATGTTTCACATAATTTATATAGATTAAATTCCTTTTACCCTATATAAATAAAAATGGAAAGATAAATTCTGAACAATTTGGTATGTTATACATGTGTTTTCAGCTTATTTTTCTTAAAAACTCAAATAATTTTGAAGCTTTTCTAATATTTTTAGACTCAGCTCCCTCTATTATGAATAGTCATTATATTTAATGAAGTATGTCAAAACTTTATTTGAGGTACTTACATTTCAAAGAGTGATTTTGTATTTACTTATTGCATAGATACATAATAATACCCTTCTAACCAAAGTTAACTCCCAGCAGAATTATTTAACTGCATCGACAAAAACTCTATAGTCCTAGGAGACCTCAATACCAAACATCAGATTTAGGGCAGCTCCACAAATAATGTTAGAGGCAGCGATCTATTGAGCGCAGCCGATGATAAGGCTCTTATCTTTCTAAACGATGGATCTCCAACACATACGTCTTTTGACTATGGGACATCAGAAGCCTTGGACGTTTCTCTTGCTAGCCCTGAACTCCACCCCCACTGCAAATGGAAAATTCTCGATAGCATTGGAAGCGCGATCATCTACCCACCCTCATCGAAGTACAGGTTAACAGAAAAACTACGACTACTAGCAAGAATTTCTAGAACTTTAAGAAAGCAAATTGAGATCAGTTAAGACAACTTGTTGAGAATGTTATTAAACAAAAGGCTCTTACAGACAACTTGGAACAGGAGTGGAGTAACTTTTAACAAGCTATCATCCATGCTTCCCATCAATCAATCCCTAGAGGAAATTTTAAAAGTCTGAAATCTTTTTTCCAACAGAGGGATCCCGAGATGAGAGTCCTCATCCTTAAGAGAAACGCCTTGCACAGGAAGCTCTCCCAAACTTTTGATTCAACGGATAAAGTTGAGCTAAATAAACTCAACGCAATCATTAAGCAGACATACATTAACCTTAAAGGAATACATGGACAAATGTATGTAATAACATTGATGCTAGAACACCAAACTCCAAACTCTGGCGACTGGCACAGACACTTAGTTATAATCAGCCACAAAACGTGTCATGGAATTCTGTTCTAACTTCTGATGGCGCGGTCGCACAAGATGATAAGGAGGCGACGGATTTGCTGGGAGAGTTCTATAAAAATTTGGGAAACCTAGAGTTTAAACATAATGATGTTGCCATTAAAAATAAATCGAAAAGATATATCCATAAGTACCCCACTTCTAATTCTGGTAGATCAATATTTATTAGAGATTTTTCTCTGAAAGAGCTGCATTTGGCTTTGAGAGCAATGGACCTGCGTAAAACTGCTGGCCCAGGTGGCATCCATGGCTTCATGATTGGCCATCTTGGGACCTAATGGACTGCAGAGATTTTTAGATATTTTCAATCTTTTATGGAATCTTGGCCCTTTCCCTAGAGAATGGAAAAGAGCAACCATTGTGCCTACCTTAAAACCTTGTAAAGAACCTAGCGTTCCTGGGAGCTTCAGACCAATTTCTCTTACCCCGTTTGTATGTAAACTCATGGAGAGGCTAATCCTTGCCAGACTAAAATTACATCTAGATACCAATAACTTGATTCCGAGAGAGCAGTATGGATACAGAAGTGGGCATAGCACTATTGACCGATCTTTTTTGTTTGTCAAAATATTCGGGATGCACAAAATATGAAGCCCACCAATCATACTGCAGCTGCCCTATTGGATATGTCTAACGCCTTTGACAGAGTATGGCGCCAACTCATGATTGTCAAACTGCACGACTCATTTGACATTAAGGGCAACGTACTTCTATGGATATCCGATTTTCTCTGGGATAGATCAATTAGAGTTAAGTACAATAACACCCTCTCGGATCCTTTCGGAATAAAACAAGGAGTTCCTCAGGGCTCAGTATTGAGTCCAGTATAGTTTTCCTTATATATCTCTGGTATCGAAAAAGAAATTATCAAATATTGTAAAGTGGGTATATTTGCGGATGATATCATTATCTACAACTCAAGCTCAGACATTGAAGAAATCGAGCTTAAACTGAATAATGATATGGAGAGGCTTACTCCTTTACTGAACAACGCAAATTGATTTTTAATACTTCAAAATCAGTTTCTACCTTTTTTACAAGCGACAGACATCTTTTCAATTATCATCCTCAAAGCTTAATGAAATCAATTGAACTATAATAAAAATGCCAAATACCTTGGTTATATCCTAGATCAGGAAATTACAAGTAATAAACATATTGAAAGACAAGTGATCAAGGCTAGAAAAAGGCTGGACATTCTCAAATTTATATCAGGTAGAGATTAAGGTGCAGAAGCTAAAACACTTCGCACTACATACATCTTCCTTGTTAGACCAATACTAGAGTATGGTTTCCCTATCTATTCCTGTGCTTCCAAGACCAGTCTGGATAAGCTTGAGAGGGTGCAGCACAGCGCAGCTAGTCATCACAGGGCTACATCATAGTTGTCCAAATGAAATTGTGAATTATGAAAGTAATTTGCCGTCTCCCTTTCTCAGAGAAGAATTCTGTGCCTTACAAAATATTATAACAAGCTAATTAGCTATAACGAGCAGCACAGAACTTCTGGCTACCTCCTAGATTGGACCAGCAACCAACGGCTAAAGAAATACAGCCCCTTTTCCTATGCAAGGGCACTAAATCTCCCTTCTTCGAATGTAGAAGGTCAATCATTGAAATCACTGGGTGCTGGATTAGATTTCATGAGGAGCTCCTAACAACTGTGACAAAAAACTCAGAGATTCCGGCTCTCGTTAAACAACTGGCACTCGAAACAATCCATAATATCCCTCCATGTTCTTTGAAAATTTATGCAGATGGTAGTAAAGGTGTGGAGGAATCTCGGGCAGTGGGGTGTACATAAACACAGTCTCCGGAGAACTAGAATTTAAAATAAGAAACCCAGATAATTGTTCCGTGTTTAGATCAGAGCTAATAGCCATTAGAAAAAGTTTACAGTATGCAGTAGAGGTGGAGGATCAATTAAGGGATATCTGGATATTGACTGACAGTCGTGTTTCAATCCATCATCTTTTAAATTGGAGCACTGTTGGAAATCAAACTAGCCTGGACATACTAAATCTTCTTCAGAGACTGTCACCCAAACAAACAGTTCATTTCCAATGGATCCCTTCACACGTGGGAGTATAGGGGAATGAAAGAGTGGATTTCTTGGCCAGATCGGCATCAGTTGAGGGAGTAAACCCAATAGGCGAGCTCACATCTAGTGAGATTTCTTCCCTGGCAAAAACTGAATTCAATAAGCTTATGAAAATTCCTCCCAACCATCCATGGTACTTTGCCAATAGACCGGGTGAGGCATTCAATCTTAGACCAAGATCTTATCAAACTCCCTTTTCAAGCTATCTGAGTGGGCATACGAGAGGAATCACCTTTCAGCAGGGGCAAAGGACATTTCCAGACTGTCCTTGGTGTTCCGTCAATATAGCCTCCCCTGGACATATCTTAACCTGCCTAAATTTTAAAAAAGACGATGTTCTTCGGGACTCATCACATTTTTTAGGCATTTTAGATATTTTTGGTTTCATGGGGGTCGTCTAGCCTAGCTAGACAACCTGTAAGTAACAACAACAACATAAATACATAATTATACTTTGTTACGTTTCATTATTTCGGTATAGTTCTAAAAGGTAAAGAAAAAAAGATACGTCCTTAATAATTTAATTTCGAGATATTTTCTTAGAATTTTAAATTTTTATGTTAAATATCAAATTTTATAAATACTTATATATAAAAAAGTATCTACCCACATGAAATGTACGGAATCTTTTGTTTTTACTTTATTGATATGCGCAGATAATTCAAATATCAGATTAAAAATATTGTTTGTCACCTAAAAGTTAATTACAAGATGATAAAACTGATACTATACATAATACCTGATGATAAAACTGATACTATTCAATAAAACCCTAAGATCAGGCTGATATTGCTACAAAAGCATATGATTTATTAATAAAATTTTTTGTTGAGGCACTCTGACCAGTTTCCATTGTTAACATAGAAGCTGATGATAAACATATTCAACTGACAATAAACTAAGAAGCTTTTATAAATAATCAAAATTTTAGTGTATACATAACCATATTTATTTCGTGTATACATAACCAAATCACTTGTATCGTATGATTCCATGCAATAGTTTTACTATGGAAGAAATTCAGTAATTCTCTGCTAAAAGAAGTACTACATACTTTGTCATTATCATTAATATATTATTACGCAGTTATATTGTCACAAATCACTTATAAATTGGATACCCTATTTTATAATATATTGTCATAAATCACTTACAAATTGGCCGCCCACCCAGTCTACACCAGTCCGCCACCAGTAGTCACTGTACCTATCTGCGGATAGGGAGGTCATGGGTTCGAATCCCAGTTCGGGCATCGATGTACTTTCTCTCTCTCTCTCTCTCTCTCTCTCTCTCTCTCTCTCTCTGTGTCTAACCTGTCATTGTCTTTTCTTCGAATGGTTTGTGAATGGTTGCCTACCCAATAAATGGGTACCTATGGCATGTGTGAACTGAAGAAGTCGGACTCCACACCAAAATATGGTTTAGTTGGAAAAGTGGAGCAGCGCACCCCAATATGCCAGTCTAGCTGGCAGAAGACAACATCAACAATTTATAAATTGGATCTTAATACCTATACATGATATATCATGCAGCAAATACTATAAATCAATGAATAAAATTCTGACTTTTTAAATACAGTACATATATTAAAAAAAACATATCGTGTTTCATCTCGTATTAAAATAGTTTTAGAACGAATAAACGTCTCAAAAATGTACAGTATTCATAAATATGCAAACATTTTTGAATAAAACGACAAAATGTCCTATATGAAGAAGATGAAAGTTCGAAATACTTTTATTTACATAATGTTGTAAAAATATAAAAAAGTTCTCTTCCTATTTTATGTAGATTTCATAAAATGATTTCTTTTATACATTTCACACCAACTCAAAAGCTGAAAAAAAGGTTCTTTGGTCTTATTGTAATGATGCAAATTTTAACAATAATATTTTTATCTTTTACATACGAAATGTGATAGAATTTTGTTAAACTGATACATTACCAATTTTATAGAGTTGTAAATTTTAACGTCTATGAAGATTTCGGGTAATGTTTCTGAGCATCGCAAAATCCTTTAAGTGGAGTTAGTAAGTTACCACAGATGTAAGTGCAATCATTTTACTTTAAGCACCACTTTGCATGCATTATAGGAAATATGTGGAGTAGGTAATTTAACGAACTAATTTCCTGATGAAAAATGACTTCGTGGGTTATTTATTACAATCTGGTCATGAATAAATTATGATCGAAAGACGCAATGGTTCCTCTAGCAAAACTGGAAATTAGGATAATTCATAGTGAAATTGATATCGTGATAATCATGAAATCATAAAATCGATAATAGTTTCATTAATTCTTTAATACAAATGAAGTGAACGGTAATGTTAGGTGAAGCTAAGAATATTGCTCAATTCTTTTCAATATTCTAGATTTTATCAAGTTATTCATGTTTCGTATGTATAAAACTCTTACTTTATTAAATAAAAATATAATATATTTAATACGAAATAAATAATCTTAAATAGGTTTTTTATAAAGGAATTGCATATATAATTTATTTGGAGCATTTGCAAATGCTATTCTAAGTTTTTTATGTTCATCAAATTTTTACCAATATATATATATATATATATATATATATATATATATATATATATATATATATATATATATATATATATATATATATATATATATATATATATATATATATATATATATATATATATATATGTATATATATATATATATATATATATATATATATATATATATATATATATATATATATATATATATATATATATATATATATATATATATATATATATATATATATATATATATATATATATATATATATATATATATATATATATATATATATATATACATATTCTTAGTATAATTATTTCGTAAGCGGGACATCACGAAAACTTTCAAGCATGTGCATTAATACCTTATCTTTTACACTATGAAATTCCATTATTATTAATCCCATCAAAGTAACTTTCAGGACTGCATTTAATATTCCAAAATTTTATTTTAGAAACAAATATCATATTTGATTGTTTTGCCTTACGTAAAAAAATAACTATGATTCATGAGAGTTTATAAATATTATGACTTCATTATCATCAATCGTTATTCTTAAGTTATCATTGATTTAAATTGCTCTATATAAAAATACATTTCAGATTAAATGAGTTAATTAATTGCCTGTAATTTTCTTACACCATCAATTTAAAATATACTGACCGAAACATTTAACAAACATTTCAATATCTTCTATTTAAAATCATTGTATTCAGTCCCGCATATTAAAACAATTAATAATAAATTTCGTTGTAGTATTTACTCATTCACTGAACTGCTGAATTACAGTTATTGCTGAAATTGAAATGATGAGATTGTACTTCTCAACGTTAAAAACATATTTATGCTGCAATCGTTCAATTTTGGAAGATATTACAGCTGTAAATGAAGACGCATTTTTAAAGGAAGTGTAATCCAAAATTGAAAGGTATACTGCAGGATGTAAGTGCGTAAATTTTATTGGAAAATTCTTTAGATTTTGAATGAGTTCTTCCAAACATTGGAATACTTTAAAACAGTCTGGTTAAAAAATGTTTTTAGCTTGATTTAGGTTCTGTAACAATCACTAACATCATTCAAAGTGACAGTCATTTTTTAAGGAGAACTTTTCCATCAAATATTAATCATCCGTTCATAAAAGACTCTACAGGATAACATTTTCCATAATAAATGTGCACACATATATTCTTTTTAGATGGTTTTATTAGAAACTTTCATTATAGATGTATTTTCCTTCTAGTGACTCTAAACAACTCGACAATGCTACCAATATGAATCCTAGCTTGATATTTAAAAAATTATAGTTTTATTTTTTAACTTGTAACTCATATTCATTGAAAAGAAATAGCTATTTGTCGTATATGATAATATAATTTCTAATAATGAAGCATTTTTATGTTTTAATTTATTTCTCATAAATTAAAATGTGAGAAAACACGAAGATTATTTACATATAAACTTGTCATTATCAGAGTCGATAGTACTCATATGGAAATAATACCTATACTGCTACTTTCTTTGTTATTTACGATGCTAGCTACTTACACATACACAAGTGTTAATGAGTTGATAGTTATATCTGATAAATAAAAAAAATAAGAAGTAAATATAATTTCCCCCAGTTTTGCTTAAATAACATCTTATAACAAAATTCTATGTTCACTTAGTGCTTGATTTTTTTCAATCACCAAACATTTAAAGTTTGGTATTTTAAGGAAAAAATTTAAAAATGGAAATATTCTTTTGTTATTTTTGAGATTTTATCCTTTTAGTGAACTATCAATATCCTCTATTTTCATTCTGTATATAGCTTAGTTTAACTGTGAATGCTATTTACTTTTAAGCTTAAACTTATCTTTAACAATATTATTTACTTATTTATGCTCAAATTATTTTCAAAATTTTGCTAAGAATTTGAACTTGAATTTGTGTGTGTGTGTCTGAAATAATTAATAACTTGAAACAACTTGCCCGAAATCTGAATAATCTGAAATAATTCAGCTTCAAACTGAAAGTCAATATTTTAAGGTTTTTGTCTGTAATTCTAGTAATTTGGACTAGGCACCGAAAGCTTTTGAAAGTATGAATATTGTGTCACTCTTTTAAAAAAGTACCTTTTAATCCCGCATTGTTATTATAATGATATTATGTTCATTGTTTTATTATTTTTGATGAATACAACAAAGCAATCTTAAATTAATGCCCGAACCGGGATTCGAACACAGGACCCATAGCTCAGGAGTCAAGAACGCTAACCACACTCAGCCATTAGTTGGTATATATATATATATATATATATATATATATATATATATATATATATATATATATATATATATATATATATATATATATATATATATATATATATATATATATATATATATATATATATATATATATATATATATATATATATATATATATATATATATATATATATATATATATATATATATATATATATATATATGTATGTATGTATGTATGTATGTATGTATGTATGTATCTATGTATGTATGTTTGTATTTGTATTTGCTTTCAAATTGGAAGTATTTTCTGACATAATGGCAGAATATTAAAAACTTTAGAAACTAAAAACTTTTGGTAGCTGAAAAAGACAAAAACTTCATGTAAGAAAATCAGTTAGTGCGCAGAAATCTTTGGTGGCTTCCATATTTGAGAAAAGGTCTTGTTGCTGTTACATCATGAACAATATCACAAATATAACAATAAATAAGTTATATTATTACATTTTTTTACGAAAATTCTTTACTTCTTATTTTTTGAAACTGTTTACCTTGCATCCATATTAGCTTTTAAATAATTCGACATGATTTACCAAGATTCATGTAGCATTTGCTACTAAATTTTCGGCTGTTTGCATTATTTTCTAAATTGTTTTTTCTTTTTTTTTTTGCGATGCATATTTATCAATATGATTAATTCACCTTGAATAAGAATAAAGTATCCCTTTATATCTAGTATATCCCTTTAACTGTAGTCTTTTCTCTATAATATATCATTAAGTATGTCAAGTATGTCAATTAAGTTTGTCAATATTCCCTTAAGTATGTCAAGAGAAGTGGGTTTATAATGAATCGACTTTTATTATTTTATAAAGGCTAATATTTTATAATCATTAAAAAACTTATTTCTTGTATTTGACATCATATAAAAATATTATATTCTAGTGCAAATACTTCCATATAAAATTTTTATGTTCACCACAATTTGGAAATTTTAAATTATAAGCAATATTCTCTTATTTATTTCTGCATTATTCTTAAATAATATATATAAAGTTTCAATTGCATTTCAAAAGAAATTATCTAAAATTTTCGAATTAAAATATACTATCTAAATACATATATTCAGTACAACAAATGGTATTTAAGTTGCTTATAACACAGTAGAGCGACAAATTAATTATCTTTTACTCATTTAAAAAAAGTACTTTGACTATTTAACATGAAGTTGCTGAACATAAAATATATTTTATTAAATAACTTATGTGGACTTATGTAGACTGAAAAAGAAGTAAAAACATTTTCCAGTTCATAAAATTCTTCTAAACATTTCTGAAACAATAATTTAAAAATTCACAACTTCGCATTCAAATATTTTAGTTATAATTATAAATATTTTTATTTTTTTATTACGAATGGCATTTTGATGATTGTTTTATTAAGAATAAAAAAATAAAATAAAATGTTATTATTACACCTTTAAAAACAGAGTAAAGCTTAAATTTATTTCTTTACTTTTTAAAAAGTGTCAATAACCAACATGTTTTTTAATATTTCAATTATATTTAAGATAATATATGCATAACTATACATAAATTATCTTATAATACCTGAATTATACTGAATTATACATTTTAGGGAATTCTTTATTTCATTTTTAGATGCATAAGACAAATTACATAATTATTAGCAAACATTTATCCTTAAATGCATGAAATGATGATATAAACAACACTTTTATCTACATTTTACAATACATTAAAAATGAAAGCTTCAAATGAGATCTAATATATTATCTGATTAAACAGCACGCAGGATTATTTATGTGGGGGATTTGTAAAGTATAAAAAAATGTGGGAAAAATTATCAAGTAAAACTTCTCTTTTCTAGCTTAACAATAAATCATACGAACAGTTTGAAACTTTAAATACTCATGTCATGGAATGAAATTGGTATCCTACTGTATTATTTGACAAGGTGGAAAAAATTTTCTGTGATGAAGGGTACAAAATCAATAGTTTTGATGGGGTGAAAATTAGAATCGTGAAGAAAATTTTTAAAAGGGGTAGGCGTTTCTCTTTTAGAAGCTTAACAGTCTTCTTGGTAACACTTTGGAAGCAGCCAATCATGAAATGAGCTGTGAGCAGACGGAAAGAGAACTCATTTTATATTTCAAACACAATTCCGTAGTTAAAATAAGGCGTTAATAATACTTGCCAGATTCACTGTAAGCATTTTAATCTTTAATGTTATTATTTTTTCCTGTTTATATTTTTCATTCGCCCTGTTTTCCAGCATCATTTGATACATGCAAAATTTTTTTCCCATATTTAAACAGATTTATATTTTATTTCCATCACATTTAGAAGAATGAATGAATGTATAAACTTTGACGAAGAAAAATGTTTATATATATATATATATATATATATATATATATATATATATATATATATATATATATATATATATATATATATATATAACAAGTTCGGACTACATGAAAATTACTGTTTCATATTTAGGTTGGATTTGTTTTTGTCTATTCAGTCTACTTTTATTCTATCGGTTGTTTTGAATTTAGCTATAATTCTTAGTTTTTCCATTGATTAGCTTGAAAATTAAATTCCTCTCAATATTTATACAATCTGCTATTTGGTGTTTATGAAAAATATATTTTATTAAAAACTATGATTTTCATTGTTTAATAAATCTATTTGGCATCTATCTGGGTCAGTAATATGAGCAAAAAATGCTTCTTTTTTGTTTCTTTTTACAAAGTTTCAGTAAACTATTTATTACTGTTATTCTTAGACTTTTAAATGCTACATTGAGGAGGAAAAATATATTCATAATGTGTATCTTGAGAATTATTCTATTATTCAGTATTACGTAATAAAATTCTAATTTAGTTAATTGTAAATTTTTTGTATTGAGTTTTTTTTCTTATTTTTCTCATTTACTCACTATTATTCAGAAGATTTTCTCATCATAATGTATCTAAAGTTAAATAATTTTTCTAAATAATAAGATTTTTAACTACAATTTAATTTAAAATATGTATCATTTTTAATATTCTGTTTTACAGCTTTCAAATACATAATAATATTTATTTTCTTAAAAGAACTTTTAGTAAAAGAATTCTAAGTAAGCTGTTTCATAATATTTAAATATGAATAAAAATTTTAATTGCTTTATATAAAAAGGAAATTAAATGCTCATGTACCTATATAATGTGAAACTATTTTTAAATGTTTTTTTCGCAAAATTGAATATAAATATTGCTTACGTTTTAAACTGGGCTCTAAGATAATTTGCAAAACTCTTAAAACTTTTCAACACTTACAGGCAGCATCGATCTTCTTTCCATTATAATGTGATTGGTCTGGTCTCATTCAAATTATAGTTAATCAATTTAAAAATTTTCTTCAAACAATTTAACGTTAATTATTACTAACTAGAATTCACTTAATTAATTCTGACTTTTGAAATTTTCGAAGCATAAAGACTTAAAACTATTAAACTATTAAGTTGCAAATTTTGTTAAGTCACTAATTAACATGGAAAAACGGTAATTTTTTATCGAAAATATTTATTTTGCGCTGCAGCTTAAAAATTCGATATTAACATTGTAATCTTGCAAAATAAGCAAAAACATTAAAGATGGTATTAAATATATGCTTTATAAGTTATAGTTAATATATATGTATATAAATTAACTTTCTGCTTACTCCATTTAAATTTTATGTTAATAAAATATTAATATTCATAGAAAAGAATGAATTACACATATAAAATCATTTTTATTAAAATATCATATTTTGTGGTTCAAATACTTAGCACAGTTCTCACATTCATAAAACAAATAATGAAAAAATGTTACATACGCATTAATTAAATTATTTTTAAATCCCTCCGCAAACTATAACTATAAGTATTTTTAAGATTATATCTTTTTTCATTATCTATAAATTTGGTCCATATTAAATTTGCTTATATGTATTTATCGACGATTATAGTTGTTTACCATAAGTTTCCTAATTTTCTCACTGTAAATATTAATGAAACTTAGCTTGTATAATCGATGTAACTTGAACCAGTTCTCAGGATAATTACATTGAACATATTACTAACGTCAAGTAAAAGAATATCTTATTTAGTGTGTTTTAATTTCCAGTTGTTACCCAATTTTGCAAAATGTTTTAAAACTACATGCTTTAAATCATGCTTGTTGGTTGATATAGAATTCTTTTTTTGGTTAACTTATGCAATATTAAATAATACCTAAAAATGGCACACGCCCATGTAAAACCATTCATTTCCCGGCCAGCTACTGTTCTTGAATAACGTGCCTCGAATAATATATCGCTAACTAAGGTAATAATATTTTTGGAGAAACAAATACGCTTCCTAATCTAACGACTGAAAGTGTTTCATTTGCAAAAGAACATCCTTTTAATTTTCAAGGGGAATTATTCCAGCCAGTAGCTAAAGTTTATTAGAACAGTCGTATCAATAATTTTATTTTACATATTTATGTTTTATTTGTAAATTGACCACATATTATACGGTTTTAATAGTTTCCACAGATATTTAGTATTTAGGGTTTAGTTACTTATATTTTTATTGAAATGTGTCACTTAACAGCTTTAAAATAATTATTTCCTTAAAAAGAATTATAAAATTTAGATAGTCAATTTCAAGAAATTTTTTAATAAAATTGTAAATAACTTAAACATGTATTCATAGTCATACTAAAAATGTGTCTTTATGCATTAAAGCTGTACTGTGGAACAAAATAATAAGTTCATTACTGTATGTTAGAAGGAAATTCTAAAAGTAAACTTAGAAACGTTTAAGGACTATCAAAAGAAATCCTATGCTAATTATTATATATCGTATTGTAATATATAGAGTGCAGCACATAACTCCGACCCGTAGAGTTGATGTATTAAATATGATTCCTCCACTTTACTGCAATTTCTCAAAGTTCCCTCCACCAATTTCACCACATGTAAACAAACTTGAGATTTATATATACTTTTCTCAGTTTATGTGTTTTGGTGATATTGATGACATCCTGAAGCCTGAGTTAAATTGGGCGTAAATTTGTTTCGTATACTTTTCCCTTTAACCATCCCCACAAGTAAAAGTCTCAAGTGAACAGTTCAAATGATCGAAGAGACCAGAAGCTTTTGCTAATTTTCTTCCCAAGTGTAAATACCTCATGCACACGGGACAGTTATGCTGTGATCTGTGGCATGTTGCACCGTCTCGCATAACTGAATCTTCTCTTCTGAAAAGTTCGTCCTCTAGGATTCCCAGATCGAATCCATTGTTCTCTATTGTTTCAAAGAATATTGGCCACAGGCACATAAATTTTGTTGCTAAAAACGTAATATACCAATGTATGTAAATATTTGTAAAAACATTTTATGTTCTAGAATATTACGAGGTGCTGGTTTTAAGGTCCGAACTCTGCATTAGGCAGTTTTTTTTACTAAATTTAATCAATACCTTACGCATGATAAGCCGAACTTTAACTATTGCATCCATATAGATGTGGTATTAATATATAAAAATACACGTTTCAAATAATAAATTTATTAGAGTATTAAAATTATAATAAATTATTCATAAATATTCTTCGATGACCATAATCTGCTGTTTAACCGAAAATTATTCCAAAATTTGTAATTCAATATTGATTTTATGAGACAGGTAGGAATGAATAAATCTATGATATTGATTGTAAGCTTTTAGTTTTTACTTTTGATAAAAAAAATTCAGATTTTTGTTATTGCATCACTTTTAACCATAAATTTGGTATATAATACATTTAGAGCTTTTAAGAGCAAGAGCTTGGCTAAATAAGAAATTATTGTGGAATATTTACTTTTTAATGAAAAATCTAAAGGGAAAACGAAGACTATAAATTGAAGAAAGTGTTAAGATAATAAAACATACTACAAATAAAAACTTTTAATAATAATCTAAATTATAAGAATGGTTTTTTCTTGATTCATTTTCTTCTAAAATCTTTCCTGTTTGTTGGAATTGTATAACTAGTGTGAATAAACTTTTATTAAAATTACTATTATAAAATAATCACAAATTATATTAAAAAATATTGTTTCATGCTATGAAATCAATACAGGATAACATACTATATTTAAAAATATTTTACTTTGTTTCCTTTTATAATAAATTGCTAAACAATATTCAATAAATCTAATTAAATTCAACAGTATTTCCTTCGATAGGAAGTAAATTATTTGTCAATCATTAATTCATAAGAAATATATTTCAAAAGAAGGAAATATATAATATGTATATTGAAAATGTTTTGAATTTTAATTTATATTTTTATCATGGAAAGTAAAATTATTTATTAAATTGTAAGCTTCTTACTTAGCTTATGAAAATATTACCAAATACTCATGAAAAACTTCTTTCGTACTTTTTCTGTTACTGAAACTTGCAAGAGAAATCCTAAAAAGTTATTTTCTTGAAGAGGATTTGCTTTTTTATTTTACAAAATGAAATGATTTACTACGAAGTAGTAACTTTTGACCAACGTTAAAAAACGTATGCATTTGAAATGTTTTCTTCCCAGATTTTCTTATCTAGTTGGATTTCTAGAAAACACTTTTAAAAAATAAAAAATATAAAGAAAACGTAGCTATTTCTTACACTGAACAATAGGCTCTATATATATATTTATGGCTTTGATTTATTCCTCTTCATCTAAAATGTGTCAAACTTGCGTGACGTAATCTTCAAATATTTGTATTCTTAGCATAAATAAAAATATTTCTCAGACTTTCTAGCATTTTATTTTTAATGTTTATTTATAGCTTGGCTATAAGAAACAATTCATTTAAGAAATAAATTATTCTCATTTTAAATATCATATTTGTGTTATTTGATAAGTAAGAACGAAACAACTCTTATTGAGATTATTCAGTAGCAAAATTTATGACATAATGAAAATGTCACAAATTTCTCTATTGAATAATAATATTCTCAATTTTATGTATTCTTAATTTTGTGAATATATATATATATATATATATATATATATATATATATATATATATATATATATATATATATATATATATATATATATATATATATATATTGTATGTATATATATATGTATGTATATATATATATATATATATTTATATATATATGTATATATATATATGTATGTATATATATATATATATATATATATATATATATATATATATTATATATATATATATATATATATATATATGTATATATATATATATGTATATATATATATATATATATATATATATATATATATATATATATATATATATATATATATATATATATATATATATATATATATATATATATATATATATATATATATATATATATATATATATATATATATATATATATATATATATATATATAAATATATATATATATATATATATAATAAGTAACTTTATAAGAAAACAAGTTCCAAAAATCAATAATATGATTATCACTTCCATATGTATTATAAAATAAATAAAATAATTTTTGTAAGCTTAAATATACTCAGTTATCATCATTTAAATGTTAAACTTATTTTAGTTAATAAATTATGTTCATTATGCGGACCGATGGGGGAGAGATTAGAGTCCCTGATTTCGAAGCAGTAGGTCCCGGGTTGGAATCCTGGTTCGGGCATGGATGCTTCTTTCTTTCTTTATGTTTGTCTTTCTTTATCACTTCACTTTCGGGGCGAAGATAGCACTCCCAATGAGTGCCCGACTGTGGAGTGATGGCCAATGATGCCATCACTCCGCCCATTATAGGGCTGAATAGGGCAAAGGCCTAATGGCAGAAGGGCATTAGTAAAAAAATGATGTTATTCTCATAATTTTGGAATAATTTAAATTTGCCTTATTTATGCCCTTTTATATATAAGTTTAATTAACTAAGAAATGGCTAATTTATATGATTAAAGAATTATTTTTGTGCTTATTTAGATTGTTAAATGTTTTTTATTAATCTGATAATTATCTTAGTTATTTTTTTCTTTTGTAAATCAAGAATATGTCATGTAGAATGCCATTCAATAATTAATGTAGATTTGAATAAACAATTAACTAAAGCTCTGAGGGAAAATCCTCTGAAAAGTGATGAATGACATATTGGTATTTCTAATAAATAATAAATGTTTTTCAATGAACAGGAAGTAATAAAATACCGTGTTTCCTCTTTAAACGGAGTTAGGAGAAGCTGTCAGTAATAGATGATAGTGCGAAAAATACTTCTGTAGATAGCTAAAACAGAACAGAGAAGGCCACTGAAGAACATCTGACAACAACAAGATCCATTCTAACATTCGGAGCACTCAGGAGAAACCAGTAAATGGGATTTGACCATTTTGAGATACGAAGGAAAAAAATAGAAAAGAACAAAGGGAGAAATTCAACTCTTTTTTATTTAGCCCTTTTCCTCTATTTGGAAATAAAGTTAGGGTCATTCTCCAAAGAGGCAAAGAAAGATAGAGACATGCGAAGGATCTTTTCCCTGGATGTTTCAGAAAACGACACTTAAAGAAGAGAAATGTAAACAAAGCTTTTGTAACGAAAAAAGATAACTTCTGATTTATTTTAGCAGACTTTTATACTAAATAAAATAATTCTCATAAATATACTATGGTTAATTGAAGCTAATGACATTTTTTGCTTTGAATAAAGTCTTGTTTCCAAAAAAGTGATGCGGGAAGCCTTAAAAAAGAGTCAATAAATTACAGAATAATTTATGATTAAGAAGGAGATATTTATAATATTACTCATGTGATGTAGGTAGAAAATCTATATTTTTATTAGTTGAAAGTACAGGAAGATAATTTATAAACCTGAAACAATATTTTTAATGAAACAAAGATTTGAACTAATTTAGATGTTAAAATTTTTTTTTATATTTTGTTGAGCAGATGTTTTTATAATTTGCGAAAAAACATTTCTATAAACATGAAGGAAACAAGTATGCCAATGATATTTATACTTTGTCAATAAATATTAACCAAAATACAATGTCCCAAAAGGAAATAATCCATATTAATAAGATAAAATGTTAATAGTCGTATCTTATAGATTATGAGAAATATTTTTCATATGTTAAATTCTTAAGTTCTATTTTGGCACTCCGTAGCAGATAGCTTACTACCTAAGACTGATGTGAAACATTTTAATATCGACCTCGTAAACTGCCTGCAGGGAATTTTTTTATAGATAGTAGGTCGTATTCACATGTCACGTAGAACGAAACCTGGAAAACTTACAAGCATCTAACCAGATACATGTATCTGCAGAATACATCCATTTATCGTTTGTTCAACAATGGCTGATATCGAACCCGGGATTTTTCTCCTAATGTTGCTGTTTTACCTCACGCTCAGAGTTAGACCTTAAATTCTATTTATTGAGATTCATGTTTATAATTAACTAGATTCTAATTTCTGAAAATTGGGAAATTTTAAATAAGTGTGAAAATACATGTTTTCAATTGAGAGTCTCTTAAAATTGTTTTGTGATTTGAAACATGATTCATAGAATCAGTATTATCCTTGAAATCAGAAACATATCTCTCTCTTGAACATTATCATATAAACATTAAAAAATCACAGTCGTAAAATTTACTTAATCAAATGATGGAATCTGTAAAACATGCAAAAATTTACATTTCTATGGAACAAAAGACTAACACTACTTTGAAATATTATTTCTACATAAATAGAGAATAAATATTTCGGTATTAAAGAAGATTTCTGTGTTATTATTTCAGTTATTAATTATTGAATTCTTCTGAGTCGCCAACTGGCAGCCGAAAGTTAGCACTCTATCCTTCGGTTAAATAATTAGAGGGTTCGTACATGGATGTTTCTCAGGGTTCGAAATTCATTTTAAACTGTAGGTCCTTGTCTAATTAGCCCTGGTTGAAATTTCTTGAAAAAAATAGAAAAAATTATCTTTAAAAGACAAACAAAGCCAAACTTCTAGTTGTATCTAAAATCGCTATTCCATCAAGAAATCAAAACTATCAGTAAAAACACTTAAGCAATATAATACACCTATAAAAAGAACCAACACTATCCATAGATACTAAGATATTAAGTACATAGATACTAAGATATATATATATATATATATATATATATATATATATATATATATATATATATATATATATATATATATATATATATATATATATATATATATATATATATATATATATATATATATATATATATATATATATATATATATATATATATATATATATATATATATATATATATATATATATATATATATATATATATATATATATATATATATATATATATATATATATATATATATATATATATATATATATATATATATAAATTTTGTGTCACGATGTATGTTCCCGATAAACTCCGAAACTACTGAACGGATTTTGATAAAATTTTGTAATCATTTATTATATGGTCCAACTTAAAAGATAGAATAGTTTTTATCTCTTAATTATTGATCGCAATATTTATTATACGACATTAGTGTTTATTTATTGGTTAGTTCTGTAAGTTCCTAATAGATGGCGGTTTAGCAACTAAGTTGCACAGGTATTTGGCAGATGGCGACGTGTTTATTTTTCTAGATTATACCATCTTCGAGAAAATTAACGTGCGTGCGCAAGCGCGTGGTTAAATATAGAATTTACATATATTTTCATGATGTATAATCATACTATAACAATTTTTCGTGAGTCATTTTCATAATTATACTTTGTAATGTGTTATTATTGTGCAGTGTTCAGTTTGAATATTTTTAATATTATAAATAGTAAAATAAAATTTTATTTATTACTGTTTTTCTCTACTAATTTTCATACCACCTCGAAAACATGTAAGTATTTCTCGATAGCCTTTTATTTATTTTTATTTTATAATTTGATAATTATTAATTTATTCAGCAGTATATTTTGATCTAATTTATTTATTCAAATGATAAATTCTTTTAATTTTTTTTATTTCAGTATAATGCCGCGGAAAAAATTTTTAGTTTTAATAATTTAAGATTGAAAAAATAATAGTTCTATGTCAATGTTATCTACCTCATTTATAACAATTTATTTTTAGATGTTTTTAATTTATATAGAAAGGCTCCAATTTCCGATTTGTTTAGCTTTTGCGATGACCATAAATAAATCTCAAGGCCAAACAATGTCTATTTGTGGTTTGGATTTGGAAAACACATGTTTCTCACATGGACAGCTATATGTTGCCTGCGCACGTGTAGGAAAACCATCAAATCTCTTCGTGTTAGCGAAAGACAGGTTAACCAGGAATGTTGTACCCAAAGTAGTACTTAGATAATTTTAATTTTCATAATTTAAAATTGAAAAAATAATAGTTCGATGTCAATGTTATCTACCTCATTTATAACAATTTATTTTTAGATGTTTTTAATTTATATAGTATATTTTATAAGAGTAAGTCACTGATTACAAACTATAATTTTATATAAGATGAATAAAATGTAAATTCAGAAAGTATATGTTGGTTTGAACTTAATTTCAAAATTTCGATACTTTACCTATTACTTTTAAATTTTTGCGAAACGTTTTATTTTTAATCTCATATGAATGAACCAATAAATTTTTTTAGAAAATATTAATTTGATTATACCCAAGAATTAGTAAAAAATTGATTCAATGTATTATATTATAAAAACTCAGCCACTGCAACGCGTGGCTGGGTCAGCTTGTATATATATATATATATATATATATATATATATATATATATATATATATATATATATATATATATATATATATATATATATATAAAATTTAAGTCCTTTATTAGATTTATTATAAGAAATAACTGATTTACATGATTTGAATATAGATTATTGTGCTTGGCACTTCATTTCATTTTGACTAACAAATAAATGATTTATACTTCTATTTTATTATTATATAGTGGCATTGGTAATATTATTTAGTTATGACGCTCCTTTTTGTTATAGAAAGGTTGTGAATTCGACTCCCGATTAAACCGAATACCAGTCCTGTAAACTAAAGGCATACGGAGCATGTTTAATATACCAGAGTTACAATGACCTCCACGTGAAATGGTACTTCTGGGGGAGGCAAGGCAAGCTTGGGGATCTTAGTCCCTGCTTCTAAATTACAATGAGTCACCCACTTTTGGAGTCGAATTTGGCATATCCAGTGGGTGTCTTACTATAATAAAGTGACATTACTTATGTCCCTGGAATGCTGAAACAGTAGAAAAGGATTCTAGTAGCAAGGCATTATAATAATAGTTATTAGATAGTTATTGTAAGTCAATGAGATTCAATGTGCATTTTTATCTATGGTAAAAAATTTTACGGATCATTAATTATATTCCCGAATCTAAAAATTGGAGAAATCTAGATATTTCTCAAACATCCACACCAATACATGTGCATGAAAAAGCAGAAATTTAATGTCCATCTTACGAAGTTTCATATTAACTAAAATCAGACTTAAAATCTACCACTACAAAGAGATGATCCAAACGTTTACTCAAAGCTATAGCTTTGTTAAATTTCAATTGGAAAACTACCAGTTTTCATGACAAACATATATTTGAATTCTTTGTTTGAAGCGAAATTTCAACATTTTACATAGCAATATGCATTTTCTTTCCTTGTTTAAGATTTCTTGATTTCTAAGAATCTTAATTTTATCTAAAGTAATAAAAAGAAAAGCAAAATCTTAACACAAGCAAATATGATATACAGTAATAATGCAGTATATACTAACAAAAATATTAAATTACCAATTAACTGTTTCTCAAAATTTCATATCAGATAATTGTCAATATACTGCCATATTATAATTCAGAATCAAAATAAAAATTGCAATTATCATTGGTTGGAAGGCAATATAAAAAATATATATAGTGTATAAACAAGATATTAACGTGATCATACACCAGTTTTGGAAGAGTTACCATTATGGCCAAATTAGAAAAGAGCACTATCCATAGAAATCAATGGTAGAAAAATTGGTACAAATTTAGTTAAAAGTCTCTGGGTTCATAAATTCGGTGCATTTTAACCTGTTATTTTTCTATGGATCTAATATCGAAGAAAGAAGTCGATACTGCCTATTCAAGGGCAACTGTACGTTAAACCTACAAGGCAATTCAGTTGAGTAAGTCATATCACAATTTCAAAACCATCACTAATATCACAGCATATCACAACACAAAAACAATTTCAATAATAAATAATTATGATTCAAAATTCTAATAAATTGTCCTAGCTCTATACAAATGAAAAGAAATAAAATATTCAAAAAGTTTACTTATAAAATAACTACTTAAAAGAAATAACAATGTAAAACCATAATTCAAAATACATAACTCTTCAATATTCTATTCTAAATTGTGAATAGAATTCCATATAAATTAATTTTCATTTATACTCATATACATACGCACTTCTTCACCCTAATAAAAAGTCTGGTATGTGTAAAATTTTACTTGAGTCTTATTTTGTCTGGATATATGAAATTTTTCTTAAAACAAAAAAATTTTATCACTCATTGTATGCGTATAATAAATAATGTTTCCTTAAGAATGATTATTTTATTATTTTTGAATAAAGAAAATTAAAAAACAACAAAAAATATTCTATAGTCATTTTAATAAAAGATGGTTGAATTATTATGTCGACTAATATAATGAAAATATTTGTCAAAAATAAAATGCTGGTTTTTTATGAAGCAGATACATACCACAAATATTTGAAGTACACAAGATTTTTAACATTCTTTAAACTCACAGTACATAATTTATTTAAAATTCAAGCAAATAAAAAGTGAATTTTTTATCTACTGAGTTCTCTTTTAATAAAGTGTCTCAGTTAACGTAATATCTATTAAAATGAACATAAAGTAACATCAATGAAAATTCTCAGAATTCCATACGAAGACATGTTTTATTGATCTATTATTACAGCTTTAAGAATAAACGAATATTTACTAGAAAAATAAAAAATGTCTTAAATATTTCATGAATAATTTTTTGAAAGGAAGAATTATTCTAAGATTCGCATGAGTGCATAAGGGCATCAAATTTTTCAGTAAAACTCACATATAAAATTCAGACTAGTATTTGTACCTAAAAAATCAACCTTTCTTTCTTGTTTGATTTCATGGCTCATATACAATCCACGAGTAAAATAGCTTATCTTATTTTTTTTTCGTTGCGATAAAATTATTTCTAGAGTATACATAAAATATTTTTTATTCACAAATTCTTAACCTCCTTGTGAATTTAAAGACCGCTTGTTTTTTAAAATCAAGAATTTGGCACAAAAAATTATATATACTTTTTTTTAAAAAGAAATAATTTTCTTTCCTCATTTTACACTGTATGAATGTTTCCTTTGGAATGTATAAATAATTTCTCTAAATCTTTTAACAATCAAAAATTGTAGTTTTTATAATCATAAATCCTTTTAATAAAATTAGTTTACCTTGTTTTATTATATTTTAAAAAAAATTAAATGCATTTATTACAAAAACTACACTTTGATTATAAAATCTAACTTATCTGAACAAGAATATACAACTCTTTTTTTAACATCAATTAAAAAAATATAAATCCCAACACAAATGACAAATTTTTAAAATTGCGTTTCTAAATTATCAGCATAGTACATTCCTTTTAATTGATTGTATTATGAAATTTGATTTATTTATTCATCAAATGTAATTAACATATTATTCAAAGTTCATCATCATAAGAAATATTTTATTCTAAGACAATCATTAGAATGAAAACTAATATTTTTATAATTCAACAGTGAAAGATATATTAAGACAACCATTGAAATTTCTTATTCCGATACTTTATGCCACAAACTAACATCTCAGCATGAAGAAAAATGTTTTAAATTATTTAAACTTTTATTTGATATTAATTTTAGACTAGAAAGTACATATCTACATAGAAAAGATTTAACTTTTCATGTGCCAATACTTAATTTCAATCAAAATATTTATTATTCAAATGTTCGATTAAAAAGTAAGTACTTGAATATTTGTACACTAAGCAAAAGTATGAGGCAACTAACTTCAATAAATTTAGTCCTTTTTACAAGCATCATTTAATAGTCTTGTATGCTAATTCTTTAATTCATGTTTACTAACTTTAAAAAGACTATGAGGGGCTTTTATTTCACATTTCTTAATAATTTAATAACTTTTCTAATGTCCATTAATGCCGCCCATCTTGTCTAGTGGTCAGTGTGCCTGACTGCGGATAAGGAGGTACTGGATTCGAATCCCGGTTCGGGCATAGCTGTACTTTCTCTCTCTATCTATCCTGTCTTTGTCCCTTCCTTGTATGAGTGAGGTGTGAATGGTTGCCTACCCTATAAACGGGTTCCTATGGCATATATGTACTGAAGAAGTCGGACTCCACACCAAATATAGTTCAGTTGGAAAAGTGGAGCAGCGCACCCCATATTGCCAGCCTAGCTAGGGCAGTAGGTTTCATTCTTCTAGACAACCGAGGAGCATGGTCCATTGGCCAGCGGCAAATGAACAAATCAGAATCCGGGGTTTTTTCAGCTATATCCAACTACTTGGGACGACAAACAAAGTATCATCTTCCTCTGGAAAAGATACCACTACATACGGAAGCCTAAATTAAATTTTAATTTGTAAACTATTCAAATAATAATATTCATGACAATATCTTAGGTTAAAACTACACAAATAACTATAAAAAGAAGTGAAATCACTGTTTTAGAGCTTGTAAAATCTTTTTAATATAAACAAATTATAAAATTAAATAATTATTTCAAGATTTGAAAATAATCGACGTCAATAAAGTGGTGAAGAGTAATATTTACCCCTGATATCAGATATTAAGGACTTGAAAATTGAACCATTTATTTTTATTTAAATTTTTGTACGATTTATTTAATAAATGACTGCATATTAAATTTTTTTAAAAATTTTAGTACACAATTAGTATTAATAAGAAATTATAGCATTACAATTTACACAGAGAAGATAATATTTAGAAGTATACAAAATTAAAAGTATTTTGATTGCAAGTCAACGGATAACTATTACTCACTTGAAATCGGATGTGATTTGTAGAAATCCTCCATTGATGTAACCTCCATGAAGTAGCCATTAATGTAACAACGTTCGAGAGACAAGTATAAAAGTCAGATAACAAAATTTAACTATATATAGTTAAGGTTACAAATTGAGAAACTTACTTACGTGCGTATGTCACAAAAATAATTGTGGAAGCTTTCTCAAAAATTTACTCTAAAATTTATGTAATTGTAATTTCTAATAGTTTTTTACACAACTATTAACTCCAGGTGTGTACCTCAAGTTAGTGAAATTTTCAAAAGAGATAAATATTATCTTAAAATCGCACAATCAATGAAAATTGATTTTATCTGTAGTATCCTGATCTCTTATAAGTTATGTATTTAGAAAATGTTTATTCTTATACCATTATATAAAATAAAAACTTTTCATTAATTTGAAATTAATATTAACTAATTAACAGTTTTTCTATAATTATGACATTTTATTAAAAATAAAAGCTATAAAATATTTGTTTGAAAAACAGATTTTTCACTGCAATTCTAATAAATTTTTAGAGCAACACGCATTACACTCATTAAAAGTAACTAATTTTTTGTTACATAGTAAAATATTTTTGAATATTTTTTTGGAAATATAAGAAAATAAGCTTTAAAAAAAGGAATATTTTGCTTTTAAATTTTAATACACTTCTTAAAGTTCAACTATCTTAATGTATTTTCAGGGGAAAAAAATTGCCTCTAAGTCAAAATTCAATATTATATTATTTGGATCTTGCAATATTATTCTTATTCCGCAAAGTAATATGTAAGGAAATTTTTTGAATAAAATATAGTTCACAGTACCAAAAATGGTACAAATATTTACACTTCATGATATTTAAAAAAGGATATTTTATTGACTTCAACGGAATATTATCTTATTTTAAGCATATTTTTATCTCCATAACTAACTGTAGAAAAAATTAGCCTTGATACATTGCTACAACAACACATTGCATAAAGTAATGTTTGTGTAAATATATTCTTTAAATGTCAGCTTTTTTGCTTCTTAATATTCTTATAAATTCAGACGTTGTTAAATTTTAAATTTATAATAATCAATATGTACTTAAAATAATTTTTACTGTCGTTTCACTTCTTTATTTTCCTGAAAAATCATTCGTCTGAATACATTATTTGAATACTAAATTTTTTAATCCTAGTTATTTATATATTTAGCACTTCATTTAAGCGCTCTTGAAACAGTTTTTAAATTTGGAAACTTTTCCACTGCATTAATTGGATATATATATATATATATATATATATATATATATATATATATATATATATATATATATATATATATATATATATATATATATATATATATATATATATATATATATATATATATATATATATATATATGCGTGTGTGTGTTCTTTTTTGGTTCCTTCGTATCGTGTAATTTTAATAATGTGACTCGACTCTCTTCAGACAAAATCCTCTAATTTAAAGAAAGTGGCATAAATATTACACAGCAAGTAACATGCTACTTGCGGTGTAACATTTATGTGTTGTTATTTGTATTATTTGATTTTATTATCTCAAAATTAAATTAAGCTATTTTGAGAACACAATTTTGCATAATTCTAACAGTGCTCCAATAATTAATAACTAGCAATTTCAGACATACACTATTACTTTTGGTAACATTTAGTAATAACTGGACAATGTACTATTAAATATTTTGTATTTGACACATAGATGTTCTGGGAAAATAAATTTAAATATCATTGTTTGCTGATTCTTTGTTATATTTTAAAACATGTCAGTCTCTTTGAACTTTTCAGAAATGCTATAAAACTTTTCAAATATATTTATAAAAGTTATTTCCCTGGTTTCATTAACATTTACTCTGAGGCAAGTTTTTAATAATTTTGAAATATTTATCTTGTACAGCTTACAATGAATGTTTCTATTTATTAAAATGTCTTCATACAGGAAATTCATAAAATTGAAATTTTATTCATAAATTAAAGTGTTGAAAAATCTGAAAAACTAGTTTGAATTTAGTTGAGCATTGGATAAAATGTTCACATTAAAAAATGCATAAACTCCATCATTCGAAGTATTCTAAATCTTTTCAAATATCTTTAGTCGCTTATTATTTTTAACAGTGAATGTATGTAATCGTAATTTATTATCCATTTAACGGCTTTGAAGGCATAAATAATGTATTGTGAATTTAATTTTGAAAAGTGAATAATTAAAACGTATTATTTATATTTACATAAAAGTTACATGTGAAAATTTATACATACTTTTTTGTTAGATATAATTTTCTTATGACTTATGTAAATTTTACTTTATTCAAAACATTCGAACACTAGAGTCATTTTTCTTTTCTCAGATTTATTGCGTCATCACGGAACTGAGATTTGGTGATAATCCTCCGCAGTCTTACATAACAAATTACTCTAAAAAATTATTGTGACTTCCTAATTTTTTTGCGAAATCTACCATTAAAATTTAAGCAAAGAATATTTATGTAGTTTATGCATTAGCTTAATGCTTATGTAATTATAATCATGCCTAATTTTTATAAATTTAACTTTGATTTTCATATCGTTGTCAAAAATGTAATTCGTGAACAAGTATATCGAAATATTCACAGGACATTGTAATGGTATAATTTTTCGTTATATTATAAGTTTTCCATCAATTTATATAGCTTGATTAAATTATATTTCCATACTGGAATAAATAAAAATGATAAAATTCAGTGTCGAATTCATTATAACACATATTTTCATTTTTTAACTGTACTTAACAATTTCTAATCGATGGTAACTGGTTGGTATACATTTCTTGATTACATTTGTATATGTATGATTGCAACACATTTGATTATCATGCCAACAAAAAATGTATAAGACGTGGAAGATAAGAGGAGCTGTCAATTATGTTGCAGGCTCATGATGTAAAGTTAAGAATTATCTCATATAATTTAAAATGTATCTTGGTATATCAGAAATAGTCTATTATATAACTTTAAGTAATACATACGTAAAATCTAAATAGTCATAATAAATTTTTACCTGAAAAAAATATTCCAATCTTCGCATTTAAGTAACACATGTAAATAACACATGAATTTATAATTTTTCCTTAAAAACTTAATGATAAACTTTAAGACAAAAATATAATGTATGCCATTATGGACGTCAAAAGAGATATCGGTAGAATCTGTTAAATTTACTTGAAACAGTAGATAGGTCCAAAAATGCAGTTTCTAACCTAGATGTTATTTTATATTTTAACATAAACTAACCACTGTTTATGAAAACTAATTTTATCTACAACCGTGAAAAGTCAAAAGATATGATTGTCAGCCCCGTTGCAGAATTCGTCTTGTGATAATACACAATAAGAATGTTTTTGATAGCTAGATATTCATGAAATGTGTAATTGTTATTATTCCTGCTTGTTATCCAAATATAAATTGTCATAGTATGTTTTTATACAATACGCAAGATTATCATTAAATCTTTCCATCATTTGTAAAACTTTTGCAATTATTATTACTCTTGTAAATTATGTTTCTTTTTTTAAAAAAAGCATTATCTAAGTTTACGTATAATGAATATAAATATCAGTTTATTTTATATATATATATATATATATATATATATATATATATATATATATATATATATATATATATATATATATATATATATATATATATATAATTAATACACTACAGCTTTTCTTACGGTCATTGAAAAGGCAAAACAAAATTAATTACTTTCATGATATATAATTCCCACTTAGAATTAAGTGCTAGGTGAAATTCTCAAAATGAAAGTTCATCTCCTTCGATAGAATCCACTAAAAGACTAAATACTATATCTTCTAAGATTATTTTTTTGGAAACAAAATTGTTCTTCCAAGATTATTTTCTTTTAAATAAAATCGTTTATCGAGATAGATTTTAGGCTCGACATTTTCTTTCAGAGAAAGCATTGTCAAGTAGAAGTAAACACTAAAATAAACTTTTCTGTGTCTCCTGAGTCTTTCTGTCCACCATCCCTCGACAAACAAGACAAGACTAACATACTTTAAATCACTTCAAAACAAGTAAAGCAATTTATTTCTGATCTGTTTTCGGTTTAAAATTAATACTTTTATGTAGAAATGTTAATATTCTTTATATATATATATATATATATATATATA
Organism: Latrodectus hesperus; assembly: GCA_037975125.1. Taxonomy (NCBI): domain Eukaryota; kingdom Metazoa; phylum Arthropoda; class Arachnida; order Araneae; family Theridiidae; genus Latrodectus; species Latrodectus hesperus. The sequence continues at coordinate 79,117,259 of CM075854.1, forward strand.
TATATATATATATATATATATATAACTTAAGGCATCAAAAATATATTTTCAGATTTATTTATTCAATTCTAAAAGTAAACAGATGTGTTAGCATAAAAACATACCAAATTACATTTTTTGTATACATTAAAATTATTTTAAATTTTCTGTTTCGGAAATATAAAAATAGCAGTGAATATAACACAAATTATAAAACCATAAATGAATTATCATTCTTTTTAAATTAAGTTATATACGAGTTAGCAATATTCAAAACAGTGTTACTTAAAAGTAATTCAAAAATTTTAGAAAAATGTGGAAGTATTATTCCTCTTTTTTTCGCAATTACTGGAATTCAATAAAACTGATTGCGTTCAAAGTATGTCTCAATAAAAATTAACATATGTTTAGATAATAGTTTGAGTACTTCAGATTTTTATTTTGTGTGTTAATATTTTCTCTAATTCTACATAATAAATATAATATTTTACTTAATGCGATTTTGTCGGACGTTACGAAATTTATTCTAAGATATTGAGGATTTTTTCTTCCACATCTTTTTTGGTAATACATTTTAAAACGTGCTGTAAAGTACATAAAAATATTTAGAAAGCACCTTCCTTTTCTAAAAATCAGAAAATAAGAGAAAGACTAGGTTCTTTTGTAAGAGTTGAGTTTTTAATTTTATGAAGACCAGAAAATAAATAATATTTATAAACCTCGGGATTTTTATGGCTTTTCTGTATCCAGCATGCTCTTGTGCTCTACTAAAAAGAATGGTCTCCTATTTTAAATCTGTTTTTCTCTGCTAAAATTTTGTTAAAGTGAAATAAAACTTCATTACAATATATAAATGATGTAAAACATTTCACGAAATTATTAATACTAGAATTTTATGCGTGGATAAATTTTAATTTTATAGCTATACACCAAATATTTGCATGCGTGACATCTCTCAACATATAAGACTACCTTAACTACAATTTTTTTTAAATCTTAATGTAATAGAGGAATTTCTTAGTATGTATGAAATTAGATTCAAAATTAAAAAATACATAGTGGGCATTTAAAATTGCTATCCCGAAAAGATAATATACAATGCTCGTGAAATGTATGCATTAGAAAATTACTGCAGTAAGAAAATAATAGCTTTTCAATATTCATGTAAAAAGATAGTGATAGTGACACCTACAATGTACGTATAAAAAAGTGCAACAGACTGAAAGTACTGGGCATCTTATCAACTGAGTAGTGTACTCTTTACGATTAAGGATGAGAACCGTTTCAATGCCCCAAGCGAGTCTCAACACCAGTTGATTTGGAGAGAGGTCACAACATGGTTTCATCCATCTAACACCACGGAAAATAATCCTTACTGTGGTGTTGAAACTGTCATCTGGGAAGCCATCATGCTGAATGGGTGGACTGAGTTCTACTCTTTCGGCAGAGATTCTGTATACGTTGATCACTTATAAGGAGGTGATCCTTCCCCATGCGCACTTGTTCCGAGATGCCATTGATGCAGACTTCGTTTTTGTAGATGAGAGTGCACAGACACACCTGATTCCTACTGTTCGCAACTATTGGAAAGGGAAGATACCTCACGAATAATTTGGTTGGCGTATTCCCCTGATTTCAATATCATAGAACATGTGTGGAATGAATTGCGAATACGACTTGTGACACGTTTATACCCTCCAGGGAAGACCCAACAATTGAAATATACGCTAATTGAGGAATGGGAACTCCTAATTCAAGAACTGTTGAACAATTTGTTGCTGAGTATGCAGAGATGAGGCCAAGCAGACATTGTAGTAACCAAAGGATGTATCCCATACTCGAAAACATCTGGTTGTTGTTTCCTCTTGAACAAACAATCATGTGTAACGATACTATGAGTAAAATATAGCTTTTTTCATACTGTATTTATTTTCCATACTGCATTTATTGTTCTTTTATTATCGTTTCAGTGCAAAATGCTGCCTTTCGTTTCCAAATTATAAGTCTTTCAGATGATTTCTCACGGAGTTATGGCAAAAAAATACCTGTTGCATAACTTTTACATACCAGTGTAGATTACTTTTAGCCTGATTGAAAGCTAATATTTCAGATTTTTCTAGATTCATTTTTACTGAATGGAAAATATTATTATGAGTTTCGTATAAACTTTGTCTGTTTTATTGTTACCTTACCTTCTTTTGAAAAAAAAATTTCTACTTTCATATGATCTCGTCACACCTTACGAATATTATTTTCTATGGCTTTATTAACTGTGAATAATAACAATTTCTTGTAATTTTTCAAAGTGGCACTTCATAATATAAGTTAATACAGTTTTGACAGTATTTGTGAGACCATTGTTTTTTTATAAAATTCCTTTCAGGAAATGATGTGAATGATAGTTTTTGATCATACCTATAGTTTTTTCTTACTATTTGATTAGCCGTGCTTCAGATTAAACAAACTTATTCTTGACTTTATGAATTAAAATTTTCTTTTTACAAATTCAAGTGGGACCGTTCGTAAATTCCACTCCACAGAACTCTAATAGATAGAGCATTTGTTATCTTTTTGGAAACATCTTCATGCTTTTATTTCTTACAGTTTATACACAGAATTTCTTCTTAACATTGGAATTTATCATAAATTAATTTGAAGAAATTGATATAGTTGTAATATACAAACAGCCAAATTTTATGATTTTTATCTACAATATAATATTATCTACATGTCAAATGCCGAATATAGTGATTATAAATACATTAGCATCACGGCATCATTTTTCAATAAAACTTTTACGTTAAGAAATTGTGAAATAATTTTTCATTATTTAATTTAATTTTCTTTTATATTATATTATACCCTTTTATTATATTTTCTTTTATTTCATCAACTAATTTTATGACAAACACAATTTCATTTAAATATAGTATAAAATAATAAAGTTTCTAACAATTTGTTGTTCAATTACAATGCTTTAAAAGTTTCATAAAATACATTTATCATAAACATGACTCCTTAATTTTTTATATTGTGTTACTTTCATTCTTATTTCATAAGTTCATATTTTAAATGTTCTGTTTTGAGACATTAAGCAAATTTCACCTTCAAAGGATTGAAAAAGAAATTCCGATAGAATGAGAAACTCAACATAATCTTCCGCCTTGAATATACCTCGAAAAATGTAGAATTTTTCTGATTTGTCATCTCAGTATTTATTGGTGATAACTCCAATATATTTCCATTGTTCGAAAGTTCTGAAACAAGAACTTGAAAAGCGGCAGTCCAGAACTCTGTCAAACCTGAACACACAAGGACAGTTCTTAACTGTTAAACTAAAGAAAAAAACATTTTTCGAAGCTTTTTTTTTCATTTTCTTATATTCTAAATCGGTTTGGAATGTCCACCGGAAAAATATGGGACATTTTCATTTAGAAAATGCTATAAATGATCAAAAGTTCCTAATTTATAAAATGAAAATCTGCTCTATCTTATAGATTCACTTTCATACACCAAAAATGACGTATGGTATAAGAATATTCCATTTCATTGATTCTCAAGTGATTCATTGAGGAGTTAAACTCTTTATGTCTTATGTGATATACGATTATACTGGGTGTGAAATTCTCGATAACTAACTTTATTGGGTAATAAAATTATTTCTGTTATTAAGTACGTATCTTACTTAAAGTGCAATCTTTTTGTAAGACTTAACACTTGTACACAGAGCATGGTATCTTAAGAAATTTCTAAAAGTATATTTTACAAAGTGAAGTATCATTTGTCGCCATTTTCGTAATACCTGATTCCTTAATGCCCAGACTTCTGATTACATAATTAATTCCTTATTAGCTTTAGAGACTTTCAGTGGGTTGTTGCAATTTAAGAACAATATCAGATCAAAAGGTAGTATTTCACACCACATGTTAAACCTATACCAGAACTTTCTTCAGTGAATTGTATATATCCTATCTAGTGTTATGAAAATTATGGCTCTTGCATAAACATTTCACTGCAAAAAAAAAATTCCAAAATTTCTTAAATGCAGTAAAATAGTTGCAAAAACGTTGAAAAAATTGTAAACATTATAATCGCAAACTTTAACTAATGAAACTAAGTGATATCTTCTATTGATAACTAACGAAAGCCAAAAGAATAATGATCTTATATATAACAGAACACAAGCGAAGATATTCAAGAATGGAAATTTACTTTACATCAATATATTTAAATATATGTAAGTGCCTAAGTATCGAATTAGTTTATCTTTCTCTCCGTTTTTATAAAGAAAATGATTTGAAAGTTCCGTTACAAGATAATTTAAACGAATCCAAGACGAGTCATCTGAAAACTTAAATGTGGATAAACATAATGTAAAACATTCTGTTTGCTAGCATTAACTGGAAAGAAAGACTTCAAACAACGGGAAAATTAGATGACCAAAGAGATAATACCCTCACATATCACAACATACCCCCTGTAACTACACTACTGTTATTAACTTATTGAGATAAAGTAGTAATTGATACACAACTGGACAGAAATACCTTTGATTTTCTTCAGGCATGGTAGAATATATTACTCTAAAATAAACTTCCTCTGGGTGGTTTTCATGCATGTAAGCTATTGATAACTAACGTCTCCTAAAGAAATTTGGCTGCTGAACATTAAAACTTGATGAAGAATAATTGTAATGAAAACTGTTTTGAGAGAAACAGATTTCTTAAAACTATATAAGGAAACTGAAAGTATTCCAACATGGAAAGAAAGAAATTTCAAAAATAAAACCACTTGAGTTTCTTTAAAGCTCAGTATATTGTTGATGTGGGCCACGAACAGCATAAATAGACATACTGACATGTATTATTCAAAATAGTAATTTGACAGATCACTATTACGTAAATGAGCTTTTAGGACTTTATATAATGCGTTACCCTGTTTCAAGATATCATCCAACCTCATCCAACACATTAGAAGATATATGAAATAGAAATAACATAGAGACTGACCAACACATAGTCTCTTTCCTATCCTTGTCTATATTTCCTAATGATTGTTTGGAACAAAATCTAACAATGTGTGTATGTATTCTAGAAAACTTACAACACCATTTACTATCCAGACTTTGAAAAAGCATTTTATGAAGAGAGGAACAGTCTCCAATGTCCAATGTTTGATTTCATGCAGACACAGACAATGGCCGCGTATCAGTCTATTCAACGTAATATTTCACCCCATTAAAAATCCTTGAGTTTTTTAAGTAATACTTTTATATTTACATGTATCCTACAATCACAAAATTCTCCTCATGCTCTTTTCACTTTTTTGATATAAAATCTAATTTTTTTTATTTTAGAATTTTAGTAATAGTATTCTAAAAATATGCTTATATGTTCATTCATAATAAAATGTCACAAAATTTCTATCAATTACTGTTTAATCTAATTTATAGAAATATCCTTGCAAGAAAACATAAAATCCCTGAAATCATCTGACAAGGTGAAATTGAACTTATAAAAAGCTTATTAATTAACCTAAATTTAAACCAAAACTTTAACTACACGCATGTTCATTTTCAATTAATTAAAATTGGAAAACTTAAAAAATTTCCATATTGTAATATCTTATATATATTGATCTGAATTTCATTTAAGAATTAATTTTTATTTTTCTGTTAATCATCGAATAATAAGAAAATTAAAATATACTTAAATTGTATTTAATGTATAATATTGATTAAATAATATAAATTTATTAGTAAAACAAAAATAATAAAAGCAGTTTATTCAAAAAAATTTTATATAATCACTTATGTCAAAAGCTTTCATCATTTACAAACTCATTGCTTTTAACTAAAGTTTAAATTATTTGGTGATTCAATTTAATAATGCTGTGACAATCACTAAAAGAATAAGAAAATATTCGAGTTAGAAGCAATTTTTTTTAAATATATCAGATTGAGTAATTTCTCTCTTGATTATAATATTACTTGTTTTTTCTAATCTCGGTGTATAAGAAATAAATATTTTGTAGAGGTGTTATTGAAAACATTTTTCATACAAAATTTAAAAAATAACATCAGCTTTCTTCAAAATTTATATTTGAAGTAAATAAAAATTCAAGAATTAAGGTAATGACGCGAGAACCACACATAATAAATTACTTATAATTTAATATAATAACTTTATTCCGTACAAGCATTTTACTTAATATCAAAGAAATATTTCATCTTTTCACCTCTTACACGAATATTTTATAGAATTCAGATTATGGCTAGTTAAAAACTTGTGTTTTACAAAATTTAATGGAAAAAAATCATTACTTTAGAAATTGTATAAAATGAAAAAGAATCAATATAAGCAATATTGGATTGAAATATTCTTGAGAATAATTTTTCAAATTATACATCAAATACTAAAAGAGTTTAATACACTTTGTCAACTTTATATTCTACTCTTCTTAAGCCTGAGGGTTAAATATCAAAATGTGGCTTGTAATATATAAAACTGACATTCACACTGCAAATCACAAAAATTATTTTAAATATGTTAACAACTTGTATCATTTATAGAAACTTATTGTTTCGTTTTGTATCATAAAATATTGAGTGTAAAGAGTGACATAAAAAGAGTATATTTTTGATTCAGAAAATTATTTACAAGTAATTCCACATGTTCATTTTTATGAACTAAAATAATCTATAATTATTTTAGAGATATGTTTATAATCTTCAATATGAATAAATGGATAGGCTACTTTTCGAATAAAAAAAGAAAGTTGAATTTCTGGCAGTAAATAACAAATCCACTCTTATAATTAAAAAAATGTGATCTGTTGTGATGAAAACATAACAAAACAATTTTTTGCTCCAAAAAATAGATTTTTATCAAATTCTGAAGAAGTTATTAATCATATGATTCAAAATGTTTTTGAAAATTAATTCAATTAATCACCATTTTATTATCACTAAAGTATGTCAATCTTTTATCGTATACATGTAAAAGTTATACGAACTTTTGTGAAACTGTGAACAGTGGTTTGCTTAAATACATTTCAAAACTTAACCTTTCTACTTTAAAAAATTGCTAATGATTTCATTTACACAAATGATTTTGATGTTTCAGATCATAAATAGAGTAAAAAATAAAATGTCCAGAAATTTTCTATTAAACTAATTCATGAAGAAAACAAATTTCCTTAAAGGGTCGAGGTAGCCTGGTTGGTTAGGGCATCGTTCTCATCATCAGAAGGTTGTGAGTTCGAATCCCAGCTTAACCGAAGATCCGTAGGGGTTCGCTAATAGCGGCTGGGGCCCGTTAAAATTGAGCATGATTGCAATGTCCTACAAGATAAATTATACATTTGGGGGCAGCGGGCTAAGTAAATATTGGGAGTGTAATGCTTGATCCTTGCTTCAAAATCCCGAAGACATCATAAGGCTGCTTCTGTCTCACTGGTAGAGCCCAACTCAGGGCTAGATACAGTTAAGCATGCTGGTGCAGCAACAAATTCCCATAAATAGTTTAAATGATGAAAACGACAAAGTATATATTTAAATATATATTATAATAGGCCAATGTAATAATATTTTCTTTCAATATTTTAGAATTTACACATTGCTGGTAACCGTAAATGCAACAACCTGAAAGAAGCATGCGAATAGCATGAAATTTATAACATGCATTAGCGGAGGTAAGATATGCAAATGATTAGAATTTCAGCGCAGACGCACATAACGCGCAACTGTGACGCCACTTCAAAGCACTTATTAAGGCATCGAGATTTAGAAGATTTCAAGTTTGGAAATTGTGTTTTTCTTGTATTTTTTTCAAAAAAAAAATACAATCAAGTATGCCTCGTAGAAAACAGTGATCATTTTTTGCTCAAGTATCCGAGTTCGACAGAGGAAGGATAGTGGCATACCGAGATACCGAGATTATCTTTCGGGGAAATCGGTAGTCGTGTTGGACGTAACCAAGCAACTGTAATGCGGATATGTGATCGTTGGACGCAGGAGGATACGATGGACCGACGTGTTCGATCACATCTGCCTCAGTGCACTACTTCACGTGATGACAGGGAAATTGTGCGCATGGCAGTGACGAATCGCTCAATCACATCACGAACCATAGCAAAGCACATTCAGCCTGCAACGCATCATCCAGTGTCTGCGCGTACCATTCGACGCCATTTACAGCAGAGTGGTCAGTCTGCAAGACGTCCATTGCTTCGTCTACCCTTGACGTCTCCGCCGCCAATGTTGCTATAAAAGAAGGATGTGAACGGCAGAAGGGAATGAAATTACTGATGAGTTAAGCTTCTGTCTGCTACACCACAATGGTCGCATTGGAGTGCGGTGGAACCGTAGAGAGAGGATGCTGAACAGCTGCGTTATGCGCCTCCACACTGGTCCTGCACCAAGTAATATGGTATAAGAAGGTAAATTATATCACTCTCACACTTCTCTAGTCGGTACTTTAAACAGCCTGCGCTATGTCTCCGAGGCGTTGGAGACAATTGTCCTTCCTTATCTTCAGGGCTTGCCCGCAGCCTTATTTCGATAGGATAATGCGCAACCTCACGTGGCAAGTATAGTCTTAGAATTCTTTGTCAATCGCCAGATTGAATTGCATCCCTGGCCGGCTCGTTCTCTGGATCTTTAGCCGATAAAAAACATGTGGTCCCTGGTTGCTAACAATAGACCCAGAATACATCCCCAGCAGCTACACCAGATCAACTTTGCCATATGTGGAAGCTGCTTGGTCTGCTGTACCCCAAGAACTCTTACAGAGTATTTTTTAATCAATGCCGAGGCTTGTGGCAGCGGTGATCTCCAACAATGGCGGCTACTCTGGCTACTGATTTTGGCAGGAAACAATTTAACTTAATTTCATCAATATAACTTATCATTCCAAAATCAATGTAACTTAATTTCTTCAATATAACTTCTTTAATGATGATGCAAAAGGTAGATATCATTTTCATTTATTTATCGAGCGAAACAAAACTGAGAGGAGGGAAATTGGTTTTAACAATACATTAACTAGTCAAAAATATCAAATTGCGAAATACATTAATTTATTTCTATTTTATAACCGTGAAATTTTCTGATCCCATATATATATATATATATATATATATATATATATATATATATATATATATATATATATATATATATATATATATATATATATATATATATATATATATATATATATATATATATATATATATATATATATATATATATATATATATATATATATATATATATATATATATATATATATATATATATATATATATATATATATATATATATATATATATATATATATATATATATATATATATATATATATATATATATATATATATATATATATATATATATATATATTTATATATATATATATATATATATATATATATATATATATATATATATATATATATATATATATATATATATATATATATATATATATATATATATATATATATATATATATATATATATATATATATATATATATATATAGATAGATAGATAGATAGATAGATAGATAGATAGATAGATAGATAGATAGATAGAGGGAAAGAGAGAGAGAATTTTTTTTTCCTTCCTGTGATATATTTTTAATTTCAATAGAAAAAAAATATGAATGGAAATTTTAAGGTTCTGTAAATTACTTAAGTCTGAAAATACTTACTTCTTACATGTAGCAATAAACATCATCTAGACCAGGGAGGGCGAACCTTTTTTGATGTCCGTGCCACAAAGACTTTGAAATTCTTTTTTAACTAGGTAACGTGCGACAATAAAATTTCCTTCGAAATTTAGCGTGGTGAAACTATACGTAAGTATAATTATTTAATTAAAACAAATAAAAGGAATTATTATTTAAACAATTTTTTATTAATCAATCTTTTACAAAAAGCAATATGCTAGAAACAAAATTCTCGTTAAAAACAATTGTTTTAATGGGATTTTTGTTGCTGCACACAAGATGATAAAGATTTAATATCTGGTTCATATTTAGTTAATTTCAACAGTACGCATGCAGAGATCGACTCATCCGTCATTCTATTTCTATATTTTTGTTCTTATAAAATATAATTCTGAAAATACAGATTCACATTCCCACGTCGATAAAAATATTGATAAAATTGCTTTTGCTAATATTTTTAAATAATTAAACGTGTCGGGAGTTGAATTCCATGTAGTTAGAGTTTCATCTTCTGCAATTTTATTTATTTTATCCAATAAATAATTCTAAAAAAATGTATTTTAATAATATTGTTATAAAATAATATATTCTGCATTCGTTTGCAAGAGCACATTTCGTTACATATTAAAATAGTAAAAATATTACCAACACAAGAAAATAATAAATGATATATTAATTCAAGGTAATTTTACTAATTATTTCTATATTTTATACTGATTTAATGATAAAATAATTTCTCATTATATTAAAATATTTTATTGTTCAAAAATAAGCAACATTAATTATAAATTTAATAACTTTTAATACCTTAAGGTTGTTACATGTTAAAACATCAGTCGTGACGCAATATGTTCTTATAAACGAATGCAGAATATGAAATTTAAAATAATATGTGTTGTTGTTGTTGTTGTTGTTGTTGCTTATCCTCCATGTCTGACGGAGTCAGACTAGATCCACGAGTTCGTTGACTGTAAGGAAGTCGAAGACTAAAAGAGGATTGCTAAAGAGATCCTCCCTAGAGAGACCCATGCAATCCAAAAGATGCTCAGGAGAAGCCTGATGATTTTGGCACTTGGTGCAGGTGACGAAAGTTTTCCTGCCCTCGTTGAAAGAGAGGCACTTAATATGAAAAATAATATGTAAAAATATTTACCTAAAATACATCTATTTACAATAAAGGGTTATATTTTTTAACAAGTCACTGAAGTTTCCAAGACGATGGTTACTAAAAATGATTTAGTCTGTCGTCTGATTCGAGCGCTGCCACGGCAATAGCATTAGAAGGCAGAACTAGATGCGCAAAATTTTTTTTTTTATCTAATGCGCCTCATTATATACTTTGAGAGAATTCATGCGATATTTTAATAATAAAATGTATAATTTGACGGTTCCAGTTAACGTACTCTAAGATAGGTATTCAGTTCTACAAATTTATATTATAAATTAAGTGTAGATTAATAATTTTTAATTCATTTCTATCAAAAAAGATAATTTATAAATAATAATTTTATTTTTGTGCGTACCATCAAAATTTACAAACGTGCCGCTTGTGGCACGCGTGCCATTGGTTAGCCATCCCTGATCTGGACATTTTCAAATTTAATTTGACCAAACTAAGAGAACTACTTTTGATAACTAAAAACATTACTATAAAGCACCAAACATTTTTAAAAACTAATGAATGATTAATATTTATCTTTAACTGCAAATTTACTTATAATAAGATAACATTGTAAGCAATAAATTCTTTAAATTGTTTTATAATATGAAATGCTAACCTAATAGTAATAAAGATACATTTTTTGAAAAATATTCTGTAAATGCTTTAACGGCTAGATTAACTTTCCTCATTATTTTACTTCATTTTATTTATTATATTTACTTCATTTTATTATATTAGCTTGAGAAGAGAGAATATTTTTAAAAAATTGTCGTTACAAACATCAAAATAATACGATTTCTTTTTTCTAAATGTATTCAACCATTATAAGCTAAGAGGTTGGAATGATTAAAAGTTTTTGACTAATGATCTGTATTTGTCTATAATGAATTTTAAAACCTTACCTTTATTTTAAGACCAGATATGCTGCTTATACGAGATCAAAATCTAGCAATATTTTTTCGTTTATATGAAACTTTATTGACAAAAATTGACATTAAAGAGAGAAACAATTTTTCAAATGTCTTCATATTTCTTAACTAGAAAACGCATTTTCAAAAGAAACATTACCTCACACTTATTTTATGTTTTCAATTAAATAAAATGTAAAATACTTTGTAACTTATTTTACTTTTAAGATTGTATTTTTTACTTCTAGAAAGCAGTAATCAGTGCATATTTTCATAGTAAAAAAATTTAAAAAATAATTTATGGTATTTAGTAAGACAATAGCTTAGCGCAAAAGACTTCATAATAAATAGCCAAAAATTTTTATTTCAAAATTTTTTATGTTAGCTTGTGTAATAAATACATTTATCTATCTACATATATATACACCTTATATATAATATGTCTATAAATACACACACACACACACATATATATATATATATATATATATATATATATATATATATATATATATATATATATATTAATTTACCTTTAAAGAACATTTATTTTTATTTAAAGTAAAATTAAAATAACTTATAAAGTAAGTAAATCAATTAGTTAACATAAATTCTCTTATAAAATATAAGCAAAGTAAATAAAAATAGGAAGCATCTAAGAAATCACAAGCCAGAGATATTTTTAAAATTAGGAAAAGTTTTTAATGACAACTATGCGAATTATTTAGAATACAAAAAATTATATTCAGCGAAAAAAAGAATAAGTAAATATTAAAAAAATTAAAAGCAGTTTAAAAATTAAAAGCAGTTTAAAAAAATTGGAATTAAATTAGAAAAATTAGCTTGTTGAGCAACAATGACACGAAAGCTGATAATGATTCAGCTGATAATGGTTCATTTAATCTTTTCCTATTATTCTTTTCACGAAGCGAAAAGAATAATAGGAAAAGATTAAATGATATTTTTAAATAAATGAAATAAACAATATTTTATGGGTGTTGTTACAAAGTTAAAAGATCATTGGCAAAATATTACTATAACATTGAAAACTATTATATATAAAAATAAAGAGAAATGAATAAAAGGAATTACAATTGCTGAAATCCAAAATTCATAAAATTGAATATTTTATAACAATAATAAATATTTTAAAACACTGCCAACAGTAGTGCAAACTCGTTAGTAATAATTAAACTGTAAAAAAAGTCAAACAGGAAGCCTTTAATTTTTTTAAAATTTTCCATTAAATAACCAAATATATATTTACTAAATAAGCATGGAACAAAAAATTTATAATAATAAAAATAATTCATGCATTCTTTGAATCTAAGTGAATTACAGAAAAAAAAAATGCTAAATATGTTGATAATCTTGAGTTCCAGTTATTTATAAATGAATAAAAAAAGGTCATTTAAATTTCAATATAAGTGACTAAACTATTATTTAAAACTATTTATCTTAATTTTATTGCATTTTCCCTCTCAATATATAAGGGATAACATCAAAGTATTTAATAACTCATATTTTTTCTAAAGAAGAAAGTTTTAAATAATTGGTAAATAACATAATGAATAAATGGTATGAAATTATTTATTAATGATTTGCATTTCCCAGCAAATTTTTTTATTAATATTAAATTCATATTAAATTAAGACTTTCATATTAAATTAAATTCATATTACATAGTATCATTAATTCATATTCATTAAAAATTTTAATTGTAAAAAAATTAAAATAGGATGTTATAAACAGAGCAATAAGTGAAAATTTAAATTCCATCTACTTCTGAAATTCCATCTACTAGTTTTAATAAAATCTCTCATAAACAGAAATTTTTAAACTTTTATGAAAAATGATTTCTATTAGTTATTTAAAACTATATTTTTTAATATTTCTAAACGTAAACATTAATATAAAATAAAATAAGCTTTTGTATTACATTTAAATATTTCATAAGGCTTACGCTAAATTATATAGAATTAAAGCGTCCAGAAATATATATATATATGACTATAATAAATAATTAAAATTGTACCTAGTTGTCTTAAATTATTTTGAATATTTTTAGTAACTTTTACTGTAAAATTTATAAAGTTGCACAGTTAAAAAATATAACTATTGTAGCTTAAAACTTTACCTAAAGTAAAAATGCATGTATACGTAACAGTCAAATTAAAGAGTACTCTTATAAAGGATGTAAACTAACAGGAGTTAACGAAAAATATACAAGCATTCCTGACACAATAAATTCAAAACAAATTTTTAATTTTTTAAAAATGCATTCTAATTTTTAAAAAATCACTCAAAAACAAGCACAAAGTAACAATGCCATGAACCAATTGTCAGTAGTTTAGTATGCATTTAAAATTTGATGTATTGATTAATTATTAATCGGCAGAAATAAATTTCATTCACTAAGAATATGAAAATATGCTATTGTATATATTAATCTTGTTACTAAATTTACTTTTCTAAACAAATTATTTTCTAAATTGCTTAACAGTTTAAGAAGGAATAAACTACATTTTTTGTAAATATTGCATTCTCATAAAAACTGAAGAAAGCATTTAATTAGACTTTTAATAAGGAAGTAGAATAAATATCTGTCTGAAAAATCTTTACATACCTATCTTGAAGTATTGTATTGATAACATTCTGTACACTTTTTTTATACAATGCATAGAGCTTTTTTAAAAGTTAACTCCTTTAAAGTATCAAGAATATAATAGGAAAATTAAAGAAACTGTATAAACCATATCTGAAAAAGAAAATTCGAGGTACATCATTTTTATGAACAACAAGGAAAAATATAGTTGATATTTTTCATGTTTAATGAGAAAATAAACGTAATAGAGATGATAATATGCAATAATATCAAAATAGAATTAAATAAATACATAATAGAATTAAATAAAAACCTATACTGAACTATTTTCATTATATAAAAGTATGAAGATCACACTATATGGAGAATTTTATCAAAAGTATAATTCATTATTTATAGAAAGACATGTCAAGTTAAACCATACATATTATTTAAATTAGTATTTCAAATTAACAAAACTTAGTAAGTTTTTAGAAATTAATAATTATATTATATAAATATTTAGCATAATTTTGTCTTCAAAAGTTGATTGGAAAAATATTTCACTCATGTTCTTTTAAAATAAGCCAACACAAAAACTTCATTTTTTTTCATTATCGAGAATAAAAAATTGCCTAAAATTGCTATTAAAAAACAAAAGTGTACTGAATTAGTTTCAAATCCCCTCTCTATTGAAAACTTAGTCAGTATTTTTTTAAGAAAGCGCGATGCTTTTTAGTTATATCTCAATTTTATACATCTACTTTTTTGCCTTTTGAACTGTGTCATTTTAAAAATATATGCGTTATATAGAAAGCTCATAAGTACATATTTTATATTTATTTTACACTCAAGTGATTGAAAAACTGGTAAACCTAAGTAATATCATATAGGACTTCCATGAACAAGTATAATTTCTGCAATACTACGTGGCACGTTCTCAACTAATGACTATGAAGATATTTCGGAGGCAATTCACATCATAAATCTTGCAAAGCAATTCACAAATCAAAAAGATAGTGAATTAGGTGAGAATTTTCTGAATCACCCACAGATATGCTTGATAATGTACATGCCTGAGGATTTAGATGACCAATGGAAGTGTTGTTCAAGAGAAACAAAATTGTGTGCAAAATTTACACAAAACATCTATATAAATCAATCTTCGTTGCAAAAGTTTTATAAAGAATATTAGATAACCGGATGCATGCTTTAAAATCAAATTTTTCACCTAACTACTTTATTCGTGTTATCCCTTCAATTGTCTAAATATTTGTCCATCTCTCCATCATTTTGAATTGAAAGCAGCTAATTGTGTTTTACTGGTGTCTTCTAATGCGGGCAAGCAACATTCCTAATATAATAAAAAGGACAATTGCTTGAGTAGAAAATCAAAGGACTCAAGAGACGGAAAAATAACATAAATTAAGCAGAAAATTGAATTTATATTAAAAGAATGGAAGAAATACGGATTTGGTCAAAGTTTAGTTTTAGTTATCAATCCGTAATCATTTTTGCATAAAAGTACTAATCTGATCCGAGGCGACGATTTAATGTAAGTTAAAAATCACTAGAATTTGCCCTTGAAATGAAAATCATTTTTACAATATTTTAATTTTAAAAGTAATTTTTCCCGTTTAGCTACTAGCTTTATTTTTTTGTCTAGTGTGGCAAAAAAGATAGATGTGTTATTGGTGTAGTTTAGGATGTTAATATATATATATATATATATATATATAGAGAGAGAGAGAGGGAGAGTACAATTATATGTATATATATATATATATATATATATATATATATATATATATATATATATATATATTTATCAAATTAATTAAAAATATTGATATGATATACGTATTTATTTTTATCAGCTTTTAAATAGCATTTAAATCATCAATACATTATGTGTTTTTTAATTTAATTAATATAATTTATTAAAATATAGAAACTATAATAAATAATTGGTTTGAATCTAATTTTCTTCCTCATATAGAGTTTCTATTGAATATTTGAAAGCATTAGGCAAATGAAAAAATTACACAAAATAAAATATTTTTGAAATTACTGTACAAAAATATGATTCTATTAAAATAAATATTGCAATTATTACTTCCAATTCAACCTTGGAGAACCAAATGAAATCAATTGGTATGTGATTCCCTCATTTTAACAAATTACTTTTAAAAAGTGATTGAATACTAATGGAAATCTCGAAAACTTTATCAAATAATGTGAGCGTCTAATTTGTCATTTTATGCGACAACAAACCAATGATTCATTACAATCTACTGTGTGTGTGTGAATACTCAATAATAATTCATTGAAGAATTTATAAAATAGTTATTGAAAATAAGCCTTCTGAGAAGAAGTGTATTCTAGTGCTCGCTACAGTTCTTGAAAAAAAATCCACTACAATCTCTTCGTTGTTTTCTTAAGGAAAAATTTTCACCGTAATAATCCTCATTTGATTTTAATATAATCTTCTTATCGCCAAAGACCAGAAACGTTATTTGATTTCGCTGCTTTAATATCCATCATTGCTCTGAAAAATTGAGGGATTAACAAGAATTATTTATCTCACCAACGACAGTGTCTTTGAATTCGTTTTTTTTTTTTTCATTGAAAATGAATTGATGAAAGATATTTTCTACATTTCATCTTTTATGAATGTATCAGAAGTGTGCATTCACAGAATGCGGTTAAAAAGAACTGTCTTATAAAATATCAATTAATAAAACTTATTTCCCGATATTTCTGCCCCATGATGAAATCCTCAAAATATTTACACCTTATCTTCATAATGCTTTCAGAATATAAAGAGAGGCTTCATATATTCTAAATTAGTTTCTTAAGAATTTATATCAAAACATAATTATTCGGGTTTTAATCTTTTACATATTAACATAACTACAAATTTGAATTTGATACCTTGCGTTAAAGTATCTATATTATTAAGGTTATACGTAATCTTTGCCGAGAAATAACTGAAATAAACAACTAAGTTTTTCCTTAAACGGATTAGGTATGAAAATTGAACAAAAGTTATAAAAAATATTTGTAAGCATAAAATTCATGTGATAATAAACTTGAACTATAAAAATGACGCTTATTTCCATTAACGTGAGGAATTATTTATCTACATCTAAACCTTTTCATTTAAATTAGAATAAAGGAATTACTTGAATTTTTTAATTACTTGAATGATTTTAATTAACTTGATGTGAATATTTTGATCTAAGCACTTTGCTGGAAACTAACATATTCAACTCAAATAGATATGTTAATAAAAATATTTTTAAGAACGTAGGCGTAGATGTAATTAAATTTGAGACAACAATAATTATAAATATTTTACCTATATAGATAAATTTGTCTATTACACTGCCGATAAATTACTTTCATTGCTTTTGTTCTCACATATACTAACAAAGAACTTAAATTTCACAATAACATAATCTCTAAATTTATTATTTTTTGTTACTTATTTTCATAACTTTCAGTGCTATAGCAATCTATGAGATGTGGTACACAATTTTGGATTTTTTTTTTATTCTGTGTATTTAAACATAAATTCTAAGAGAAAATACTGAGGTTGCATTACATCTAACAGCGTTTAAAAATTTGTGTCAAAGTGGTCTCTGAGAATTTTACACCAGACTATTTTCAATATGTCTCTATACACTTATAAAGTAATGTAAATAAGAAAACTGAATAATTTTTTTAGGAAAGAAATATGATAATTGAACTGTTTTGTTATTAAAGTACATCTCAAAGTAGTTGCTCAAAAATACTTTAAAACATTTAACAATTATCAACTGCAATTTATAAATTGTATTTATAAATAACAATGTTAAATTGAATATAAAACTAAATAGGTTACCATTTTTAGTTGATATCGTGTATAAACAAAGTAACTAAATATTTGGTTTTGTTAAATACATTATTAAACCATATAAACAGCATTCAAATTTCGATTTAAGGTTAAAAATTTATCTGAATACTATTTATACTCGGAGTAATTTAAAAATATTAAAATAAACAATTGCTAGTATTTAATTAATTGTTGTTAGAATGATTTAATAATAATTTAAAAGCTCAACATACATACCATAATATTTATGAAACAGAGAGAAGAAACGACATACTAAAATTCTCATAATTTTAAATTATGGTGATAATTTTAAAAAATTCGTTATTGTGAGTTCATCTCAAGTTTTATCTCACAATGACGAAATGACGAACTTTTTAAGGAAATTTATTATGTTTAATTTATATATATAGGTTAAAAAAAACAATGTTTTAAACAAAAAATGTCATAATCTAATGATTTTAGTGATCACAAATAAAAATAGAGATTAGAGTTTAGATTTATCACAGAACTGTCATTATAAAATTGTTTTTAGATTACAAACTAGCGAAATTGGGTAACGCATTGAAGCTAAATAAAATATCCTAAGAAAATAAACTCTTCTTTATGAATTACCTAAAGAATTGCTTATACAGGATGGAAACAAAAATTAATATCTAAACTTTTAATTATTCTAGAAACTCAATATATTACTAAAATTATAAGAATTCAATGTGTTCACAAAATTAGAAAATTCATTCAAATTAATTATGTAAAAAAAGTACTTGTGGAACACATTAAATATAGTATTGCGTATCACACAAAAATGCATAAGCTTCTGTAAAGTAAGGAATCATAAAATTGAATTATTTAGGATAAAGTAGCTAGTTCAGGGAACAAAATAAACACGAAATTATTTCTGATAAAATTCAGAACTATGTTTATCTTCAAACTATCAGGTAAATTTTGATTTAAAATTTAGGCAATTGAAAAATAGGAACATGAGTTAAAATATATTAGTATTATGATCGTACTTATATATACTATTAATATTTGTAAATTTTGGATTTTCTAAGAAATTTTCCTGAGATGGCTAAAAAATTTTCTTAGAATATAAAGTTTAACCTCGTTAGATATGTTTAGCATTACTTGAACCATTAAATAAGATTAGATCTCTTATAATTAAAGTAAATAGTAGTATAAAAAAAACGGTATAAAATTAACCCCCAAAATGAAAAATAAATGAATAATTTCGTTTCAAAAGAAAAAGAAGTTTTTAAAATATGAGCTAAATCTTCAGCAATATGTCAATCTTCAGCAAAACATTATCCAGAGATGACTAAATGATACAAAATCAGCTTTAGTGCAATATTGCCCTTATGAAAGATTAATTCTTTGTTTTATATTTCATTTCTAATTAATTGAAAACTATTATAGCAATTGTATTATATATTATTTTCTTAATTAATTTATATTAAAAATCATAATTACAGTAAAATAAACGTTGCATCTAATTGATTATGCTTTTTAAACAAAGGGGTAAGGAATTTATTACTTTCTCTTCACTAGTTTAAACATTTATAAAATTTTAAGTATTTAAATTGAAATTTTATGAATATTTAAACTACTTGATTTTAAAATTTTTAATATTTTTTGAAAAATTATGCTAGGCCAATACTTATATACTATTGATATTTAAAATTTTGTATTTCCTAAGAAATTTTCCAGAGATGCTTAAAAATTTTTCTTAGAATATAAAGTTTAACCTCGTTAGATACGTTTAGCATTACTTGAATCATTAAATAAGATTAGATCTCTTATAAGTAAAATAAATAGTAGTATAAAAAAACGGTATAAAATTATTTACGGTATAAACGGCAATACGTTAGGAGTGATATTATGTAAGAAAAGCTACCACAATAATATTTTCAAACTCTCAAATTTTTAAGCATAAATGTATTTAAGTATTAATTTCTACGAAGTGATAAAAAATATACTCCAGCAAAAAGGACACTTTTTTCCGTATATGAAAATGTCAAATGAAATTCTTAAAGCTTTATGTAAAATATTATTTCTTGATTTAATTTTTTTTTAATTTTATTTTGTTTTGAAAATAACTTTGAAAAATCTAAAAACAATATAGTTTATTACCAATGTCAATAACTAAATAGTAAAACATTAATATCAGTTTTATGTATAAATAGTTCTAAGCACTTATAAACTAAAGTTAAAACCGGAAAACTTAATTCATTCTTAGTAAAAAATCAAATAAATTCTTTTTGTATTCTATAATTATTTAATTCATTTTTCGTTTTTA
The DNA here is from genome assembly GCA_037975125.1 of Latrodectus hesperus. Lineage (NCBI taxonomy): Eukaryota > Metazoa > Arthropoda > Arachnida > Araneae > Theridiidae > Latrodectus > Latrodectus hesperus. Next base: position 79,137,796 of record CM075854.1, read on the forward strand.
ATAAAATTTTAAAACAGATACAGCAAAAATATGTCTTGAAAAAGTTACTAAAAAGGAATAAACAGCCCCTATATGATCTCAGAAATACTTTCTGATCCAATGGATTTTGAAGAAGAGTGAAAAACGGTTTCCATGAATAATGCATTTACTTCAACGAAAGAAAAATATATTTTCAAACAATTTAACTAAATTGAAAAAGTCCAAGACTTCCATCTCAATAAAAAAGTTTGCATTCAAGGTTTTCCAGTATTTAACAACAGATCTACTCCATCATTGATAAACTTTCTGAAAACCAACTCAAATAATGGTTTAACGAATTCCATGACCTATCTAGTATACCACGGTCTTTTCATCATTAAAATTAAAGAAAGTCAATGTAAACAGAAATTTTGATTCTTTCAACTGGATTCTTTCAGGGAGGGGGTCCCCTTCTTTTTTCAAAAGTCTCGATTGCTCAATTCAAATTCCGAATTTCTACGTTTGAAAATGGAATAAATTTACATATTTTACAGAGGCTTCCCTCATTTTGAGCTTTTGCTTAAAATTCATTATTGGCTTTGCATACTTTCATCTGTATGTCCTAATCGAGATGAAACATTAAAAATTTCGTGATTCTACCAGAAACGTAACAAATCAGGAAAATTCTAAATTTAAACTCTGCTAAATATTTTCCTGGTTTTTCTTTCTGATTTATTTGTTGTTCCCAATTTCACCTTTTCAATATTTACATAGTCTTTAAAATATTCCTCATAACTCCCATTCGAGAGATGGAGATAAACTCATTTCGTTTTCAATGATTTCCTTTTTTTAAGTTTTCAAAATAATTATTTAAAAACATCTGCTAAAAGTAAAACTCTGCTGCTTTTGTATTATCTTCTTTTTGATATAAGCGCAGGTATATATATATATATATATAAAAGAGGGAATACCAAATCTTTTTTTACACTTAATTAAGAGACACTACACTTTAAGATATTTTTTACATTATAATTAAGAGGTTTCATACTTACATTTCATAACAAATACTTCAACTTACTTTCTCACTTTAAAGAATTGTATCCAAGATATTAAATAGACAAATTTACTTGAAATAAAAATGTATACAAAGGTTGCAATTTGTTATATGAACAGTAAATTTTCATATCAGTCGATTCCATGCACTATGCCCCGCAGGGAAAAAACAAAAAATTCTTAAAGAAAAATCTAGTTTCATAAGCAAATATCATTAAAAAATCGTAAAATATTACGTACTAACAGTAGTACATAATTTAAAATCAATTTTGCCATTCTTGTAAAAGAAATTTTTTACTGGATATTTTTGTTATTTATTTTCTATTTAAATTCATTTAACTTTAATATACCAAATGTATTTGTGTACTGTTTTCTATGCCCCATTAATATGGACCTTGGGCACACACACAGAGAGATACTGTGGTTTCTCATCCTCACAAATTTTTCGTGTTTCTAGAATCAATTCAGGTACAGAAAATGCATAAATCTCAGAAGAAGGAATATGCAATTTCAAAATGAAAGAGAGAATCGTCTTTTGTGATGTGTTTCTTATGCCGCTACGACAAGCTTTTTTTTAAATGTTATTTTCCTTTCAATAAAGCAATAAAAAGTGTTTCAAAATATTGGATTGAATATTGGATTGTTCAAAATATTGGTTACAAAATATTGGATATATATTGGATTATTTGAAAACAAATAATATATTCTGCCAGAAAACTTCTTTCTACATTGAAAATACAACTTGTAATTATTTTTAGTAATAAAATTTTATACAGTTTAGTTAATTTTTGAAACGGAAATAAACTATCAAATATTTCACACAGCCCTTACTTATAAAATATAATTAGTAGAACAAAAGAAAAAGTATACTTATCAAAAATTCAATATAGATTATTATAATAATGAAAATTGATTGTGTGTATGATAAAAAAATTAAATAATTTTCGAATGATGTATCCAATCATCGGCAAACAGCAAGTTGTACTGGCCCATGGGCGATACATAGCCCACAATTTGTCGATACACGACACAATGGTTCATTTCTATCATGAGACAAAGATCTAATAGCTTTATTTATTTCTAATAACATTTTCAGAGTTTTTGCTGTGTGGCGGGATAATTTATGGTATCATAGAATCATTGTAAACACGTGACTTTTGTTAAAAATGTGAGTAATTAATTTATTTTATTTATAGGATACTATGTAGTAACTGTAAATATAAGCAATATAGTTCATTTTATATCACTTTTTACTGTAATCCTGGCTAACAATAATTTGGAAGCTCATTGAATGTTAATTAGAAATTAACAAAAATACCTTTTGAAAAGAAACGTCCAAAACTCCAAACGTCAATCAACAAATTTAATAAATTAAATAAATCAGCCTAAGTAGTTCTAAATTATTGTATGTTGATATGTTAAGAAGCTGTTCTAAGTTTATTATCCAAATTGTAGCGCCACAATCGTCTTACATTTAAAGTCAACTGCTTAGAAAGAATCGCTATTTAATGAATGAAGACATGAGATAATTTCCAGAGAAGCAAACAATAAACATAAATTTAAGGTAATGTTTATCAGCAGATTTGTATTATAGACACAGATGTAGCTTAGAAGAAACAGTATTTTGATAGGCGTGTAATAATACAGTGAAAGAACATGTAATTATATGAACTCATTCGAAGCAATGAGTTATGACAGTGATTGACACTGTGTAAAGACACACTTCAACATAAAAATTGCTTATGAGACAAGTCGAATGTACCTGCTTCGCTGAGTTCTATTTACATCAGCCTAAGATTATTGTCAGATGACCTAAATTTATTGAAACGGATGTAAAAGCATCTGTTTCAATAAATTTATAGTTTATACTTGACATACCGTAGGCTTACTTAGTTTTGATTTTTCATGAACTAAACGTGTACATAGATTTCGGAGACTTAATGCAATGAAAACAGGTGTAAAATATACATCAAATATCTTTTACATACGTCATACCAAAATAAGCAAAATCTCAAAAAATTAAGATATCACTTTCAGTTGCAGTTGCAATTTATATGTGAAAACATGAATTTCTACCGTTTAACACATAAAAGTGTGCAGATTAAAAGATAATTTATTAGGACTTCATATGATAGAAAACATCTTTTTAGATCAAGAATAAATTAGCTACAAGTAAAACGAATAAGGTATATAATCCTTGAAAACTCGCTTTAGTTGCGAAGCTATTAAATACTGAGGTAGTGAGTCATTTCATCTTCGATGCAATGCATTTTTGAGGGGTGACATGTTGGCAAAAGCGAATATACATTCTCTGAAGAGAGTGAGTACTTTTTCAAAAATGCAAAAGAGAGAAATAGTAATTATCATTATTTTTAAAAAAAACATGAACGAGTGTAAAATGAGAGGAGAATTCGTTGCCATGAATACTCTTTCTTTATCTTTAGAAATAACACATGGATGACAGTTTAAAAAAAATAAATAAAAAAGAACCATGCTCTCCTTTTCTTGAGGCAAAATGCTATGACTGGAACGTTACATAGCTTAAATTAATTACATGTCAGGATAAGCAACTTTACATGGTGTTCAAATCAATGTTAATTATGTATTAAATTAATTGCAAAAGCTTTAATCAAAATTTCGAAAAGAAACTTAGTTTTTAAATCAGCCAGGAACCAACATTCTGATATAAGTTTCATTCTTGTGGGCAGTCATTCTCTATTCAACCCTGGACAGGAGTTCGACATTCAAACAGAACAAGGATTTTATTTACATAGGTTGTTAATTGTATATTGGATAAATCTTATTTGTTAAATATTTCGGAAAATAACTTACGATGTAATCAGCCCAAAACTTGGAAATCAGAATTAAAACTGCCTTTTATTAAAATTTTATGACTATGTAACAGCGACACAATTATCAGGTTTCACCCAGATTTAGTAAACTTAAAAACAAATTGCATGATAGAATGCGATATCTAAATATAAAAATTAAACAAAAACAAAAGTAATGAATACCAAAAAAAATCTATGGAACATCAAAAAAAAACAATAAAATACAAAACTGGTAAAGTTTTTGTTCATATACTTAGGGGCTTATGTTTATTTTAAGTTCTATAGTATAATAATCATTTTCTTTCAAAGTTCTAAATTTCTAAAATAATACAAAATAAATTATAACTGACAAAACAAAAATGTTTGAATGTGGTTAACAAAATAGGTAAGAAAAGCAAGGAAATCAATGAAAATATCGTAAGTAATATCAAGAATAAAAGCTGATGAAATTATAATCCCTTAAGAGAGAGGTTACTCAGGAAGCAGTACTTAAAGACCTAGCAGACTTATACAACTTAAATTTTAATTTACATCAAAATTTTACAAAATCTGTTTATTTTGTTTAGTAAAAAATCGATTTGAAGACTTCATGTAATACAAAGTTTGAGGTACTTCAAAAAATTTTCTTAACAAAAATGAAAATTTAAACCTTCTATTCAATTTAATAATTTTTTTATTGAGAAATCTTTTATAAAACATAGTGAATATTATCCATGATGGGTTATTTTAGTGATCAAACATACTTTTGTTCACGGATATAGTGCATTAGTGAACATAAATATATATTTCAACATTTCCTATAACTTATTTTTGAGTTTTGTTTTCATTTTACGTGTTTTTCTTAGCTGAGATACCGTATATAAAATAAAAGTCAAGATTTGGCTTCTATAATATTCATATCGATGCCATTCGCAGCTTAACTTAATGCGGTGTTTCTGTGCAATTTTAAATTTTTTAATCATTTCCCTGAAATGTGGAATTTACACTGGAGCATTCTTTCTTCCAGAAACAATGACATTTTTGTAAGGCAATGTGACATTTTATGAATATAATTTTAATATATGTTACGAAACTAACTAACATAATGAAAAGCTGTAGAATATAATGTAATGTTTTACTATGAATACAATGTGTTAATAAAAGCTAAAAAATCATCAGTAGGATGTTTAACAAAATTAGTTGTAATTAAGGAAAATAACAAGTTAAAAATCAGCTTAAGAGACCGCAGAGCACACTATATCCTTTATTTTAACATTAAATCGATTGAAAAATATGTATATTATGATAATAGCACATAATTTCACAAAAGTAAACACAGGCTTACTATAGTAAGAGGAGAAATTAGCTTATGACTTTCACTAAAATAGCAGTGATAGTTAATAAACTACAAGTAATCAACTATATATCTTGATCAATTTAAACACATTAAATTTTTAATGGCATGCAACCAAATTAGAAAAATGTAATTAAATTATTAAAAATTCGTGTATAAATTTATACTTATTTATAATCGATTCACTTTCTATTTAACAAATGGAAAATCTAAAACAGCTATAAAAAATATATTTTACTTTTATCTACATAATTATAATCTAATTCTAACCATATTAATTAAGTTACACGAAATAATTAAAGAATAATCAACACCAATTTAAATGATATTATGAAAAATATTCACCCAATTTTAAATGCTAAAGTTAAGTAATTCCCGTCTTTTCTGTGCTTAAATTTTACAGGCCATCTCTTGAATATAAAAAAATATAATGACAAGGGAGATGAAGATTAATAAACTATATCTTGTGATTTATCCTTAGCTTGATTCTTGCGCTGAATAAAAGAAAACACTGACATTGAACAATACCATTCTCTAAAATTTGAGCTAATTCTTGGCAGAATTAATTATAAATTCCTGAATAATTTAGAGCGATATTACGTAGAAGAATATCTCAATGAAGCTGTCGGCTACGATGCTGAAGTAACCTTTCGTGCTTGTCATAGACCCTCGGCATTTTTCAAAGTTATGGCTATCAATTTTCAGCTGGCTTCTACCTAATTGAAATGTCACATTATGGTGAACACGCCCTTCGACAACTATGAGGGTGATACTCTTCGTTTTTTCTTACCAAACCTCAAGATTGAGACAAATTATATTCAATTACAGACATTAGGCTAAATTAGTTTCAGCTTAGTTATTACTATAAGTCTCGGAATTTCGTGTTAAAAGCTAATTTGGCAGTCATCTTCGTTTATAAGGCTGGCTGTAAGGTAAAGGGAAACCCAGCTGAAAGGGTGAGTCTAGGGTATAAATCATTAAAATCTAGTTCCAAAATATCACAAGAGGTGACCTTATAAAGTTCTTCTAAAGTAACTGTTCACTGGAGTGTTTTAATCTATGTAATTATTGCTCAATATTCAAACATATATAACCCACTCTTTCTTATATTTTCAAACTTGCTCACGCATTTATACAAATACACGAAAATAACGTAAGCCGAAATGATCTGAAATTCCTGAATCCTTATTAACAAGTACATTATTAAGGAATAAAAATATACGTTGATATTTAATTAATACAGAAACAACTAAACTGCTTTAAATTATATTTAGCCATGATAATTTGGCATTTCTATATACAGTTTTTTCGCATAAATTTAATAAAAACCTGGGAAAATTCTAATGAGTTCATTACTTTTAAATATTACACATATGTTGGTGCTTTACTTTCATGCAAACTTACCTATTAACTTATATAACAGTTCTGAAAAAAATTACGAAAAAATTGTATTAAGAAAGATATATATATATATATATATATATATATATATATATATATATATATATATATATATATATATATATATATATATATATATATATATATATATATATATATATATATATATATATATATATATATATACATATATATATATATATATATATATATATATATATATATATATATATATATATATATATATATATATATATATATATATACATATATATATATATATGTATACATATATATATATATATACATATATATATATATATATATATATATATATATATATATATATATATATATATATATATATATATATATATATATATATTCTTTGAATGTATATATTTCTATACGTGTGTGTGTACAAAAAAGAGAAAATTTGTGAAAATTGTTGAAAAATTCATTTGAATTAAAATGATGCCTTGTGTGTACTTGCTGTGTTAGCTTTCCTCTTAGTTGCATCAATTAAAAATAATAAAGTAAAATGTTAATGTTTATGAAAAAATATTGAAAAATCCATAAAGATAATTTTGAGACTATTTAATAGGATATATATATGTTTATATGTGTGTGTGTGTGTGTGTGTGTGTGTGTGTGTGTGTGTGTGTGTGTGTGTGTGTGTGTGTGTGTGTGTGTGTGTGTGTGTGTGTGTGTGTGTGTGTGTGTGTGTGTGTGTGTGTGTGTGTGTGTGTGTGTGTGTGTGTGTGTGTGTGTGTGTGTGTGTGACCCATTATACTCAACATTAAAGTTTGAGGTTGTAACACTTTATGGATCAGAAACTCATGTATATAGGCATTTTAGTTAGCATGCTGGATGTCTTTTATCAATAAAAGTAATAATTTACGTCTGAGGTGTATTCCCAAACAATTAATGCTCATATAGTCACATAAATCTCAGAAAAAAGCATTAACCATTATAAAGAGGGATAGTTATCCAATGTAGCCTCCATTTCATCCTAATAGTACACAATTTCAGCTTTTCATCATAGTGGTTAAGGGATATATCTTGTTTTTTACCCTATGCCGTGCAAAAGTTTTCTGATGATTCAATTTTTTCATCTAATTATATTAACAGGCTTATGTAATTATCTATTGAAAATGTAATTGTATTTAATTATAAAACGTTTCTCAATCACTGTAGACTCTGCTTCAGCTTTGAAAAAAAGTATATAACTTTATCTAAACTGTATATTCTTGGTTTACAACAAGGACTATACTATTACAAATCAACTTGGTCCAAGTCAAATTTAATACAGTTTGATTCAAATACTTTTTTATAAGTTTCCTCACATTCTTAGTTATAAATTTTCCATTTTCATATTCTAGTTTTTGCTTCATAAACAATTCCCTTGTTTTAGTTTATAAATTATTCAGCGTAAATGAAGTATTATGTCGGAGTAGTATATTTCCTTCTGAAATTTAAGGATACAAGATATGAAGTCTCTTAACAGAGTCTGCTTCCTTAAATAAGTACTAATTAATTTGGTGTCTTTAGTATTTAGTATATTTATAGTTTCTTCATATATTTTATACTAATTTTTAATGGGATTATTTTTATTTAAATTAAACTGTGACAAGTTTATGTTGTTATATTACCGTATTTGTTTGGATATACGCCGAAGGCTTTTTCTAACTTTGTCTTCCATAATCATAGCATGATTCTGTGCTTTGGCAGTGCAACTAAATTTTGGCTTCCATAATCATTTGGTGTTAGATCGGAATGACAAGCAGGCCAAGGATGCAATTCAATTTGATGTGTACAGAAGGATTCTTTAACGTTGCACGACACGTTTGGTCGTATTATCCTGTAAAAATATGGTCAATGGCATGCACTGAAGGTATGAGAGAACCTCGTAATCAAACACCTCACAGCTGTAGCGCTACTATTCAACCAACAATGCGTGTAAGTGAGGTAAGGGAATAAAATTCGATAACGCTACAAACTAGGATACCATGTCAGGACCTCTGTGCCATACATAACCCAACAGTTCAGTAGTTTCTCAACACGGTGTCTCCAGACTCGAATTCAAACAAAATGGTGTTGCATACAAAAGCGCAATTCATAAGTGAAACAACATTGTTCCATTCCATTGTACACGTCCATCGATCGTCACCACCAATGTCAAAGCAAATGTCTGTGGTTTTGAATCAAGTGTAAACGAAGCAATGGTCGCTTTGCAAACATTCCAATCAACTTCAAACGAGCCGACACTGAATAATTCGTAACATACAGAATTGTTATGCTGTGATTCTTGATGTGTCTGAGCGGTCCATTACTGCCATTGGCAGAACACGTCTGGCATCACTTGAAATAGCACAACGAAATGGATGCGATATGACTAACCATCCGTCCACCTTTTCTTCCTGCATTCAGCGATTACAGATCCGCGTCACAGTTGACAAGTTTCGACCAACACGATCATTAATTTCTCTAAAGGATAATCCTCGATCCCTATAAGCTACTGTTCTTCCCCGCTTGAACTCAGAAACTCGTTCAAAAGACGTTCGATCTGTTCTACGAGACATAGTTAAACAGCTTATGAAGAAACACACCAAAATATAACTGCCGCGTATCTCAAATCGGTACTCTTTTTCTTCTTCTTTATTAGCATTTGCAAGTGGAACTAGTCGTCCGTGATGAGGGCATAGTTCTATAATGCTAATGATTCGCCTATCTCATCGCCACAAATGGATGTAAAGTTCGTATGATTCGCAAGTTTTCTTCAGAGTGTTGCATTTTGGATGGCTAGTGGGTATATATATCTATGAAATGTTACGTAAATGTTAAGATAAAATTAAACAAACATTTAACTTTTGAATTTATGTTACTATATCAAATTTTTAATAATGAGCATTTATATACTGTACATAAGAACTTTAAAATCGGGATTAAAAGAAATTTACCAAATCCGTTATATTTATTGATATTTCTTCCCGTTTCGTGATAAATGTTAAGCCTATAAAAACGGCTGTCGGTTATTGCACTTATCCCTGTTGTTATATAACAATTTCATTGAAACAAACTAGGTCGATAAGCTTTGAGCACAAAAATTTAAGATCAATAACTAATTTATAGTAAAATTGTTTTTTCCATGCTACATGGCATCTTTACAATATTTTCCTATGAAAAGCTTTCAAAGTTCTACCATAAACTTCATTTTTGTATATGGTGTTCTCTTTAAAGGATAAAATTCCAAAGAATACAGATAATTTTAATCTATTACACTCGGTTTCCTTTTTTCTTTTTTACAATATCTCTACAGCTCAAATTATAAGAAAAATACAAAATGTATTATTTTTTTATTTTAATTTAAGACTTTTTTGTGGCATTTCATTTTCTGTGAAAACCACTTTGGCTAATTGCAGGGGTTACTGTATATAGTCACTGGAAATAGATTTCGTATTTTTTACTTTTTATTGTTAAGTTCCTAAAATAAGCATTCTTGATTTAATAATGCATATTAATAGAACTAGCACTTTTAATTATGTTAGAAACAACTTATATTATACATTATTAAACACCCATTTGCTTGAAAAGGGTTTCGTTTAAATTATGATATATGTTGATTTTTTTCCTCTTTTATGAAGAATTCGTTAGATTATGTGCAAAATACATTTTAACACATTTAAATATTATTCCTACAAAAAACTAAATATTAATTTCATTGCAATAATATCGTTCTAATACATTTTACAAATGGCAATTCTTTCTGGCGCATGATTTTGTTTTTAACTAGATTATAAATGTTTTTAACTAGATAATAATGTTTTTGATTAAATGGACTTTACAATGTAGCTAAAAAAACGACATGATTTTTTAATTAACGCTGATAGATCCTCTAAAGTTTCCCTTTTTACACGAAATTCCCGCGTATTGCAAGCAGTGGATAAGTCTAAAATGTATTGCTTTATTTTTACTATATAATTTACAAGAAAAGTAAGCAACTAATATAATCTTGTTTCACTAAATGGTATATAAACTTAAATATACTATAAATACAACATTTTATATCATAGCAGCTATAAAATATTCAGAATGAAGACTGTTTCTGATGAAACATAATTATATGCAAACTGTACTTGAGTTTACGTATTGATTAAATAAATTCAATTTAGTAATTTTCATTTTTTTTTCTCGCTACACGATATTAATATACAGTAGCTAGAAAAAATTGATACAATATAATTTCAAAAACTAATTATTAATATCAACTTTTTTCTTCTAGAAAAAATATGTTCCAGAAAAATTTCTATAAAAAAATGTGTAAAAAATATTAGTCTTCAGAAAAATTTCTTTGCCACTTTAACATTGCTTCTTATAATAAAATTTATATTTAAAATATAAAATAACATAATAGTCTGAATTATATTTCTACACAAAATAAGACATATATAATTACGATTAAATAATTTATAAATTAATTTTCTGAAATCAACAAAGATTTCAAAACTCCTAGCTTTAACAACATGTCGTTCTATGGAGCACGTTAAAACTGAGCGTGATCGCAATGTCTTCCAAGTAAAATGATACCTCTTAGATTGGCAGACCAAGTATTGGGGGTCTTCTCCTTGGTACCTGCTTCAAAATCAAACAGACTCCACCCGGCTGCTTCTATCGAACTGGTAGAACCCAACTCAGGATTAGGTACCGGGAAGCATGCTGCTGCAACAACATATTAATATTTGGCCGAGGTGACCTGATTGGTTAAGGCGTCGTCCTCACTATCGAAAGGTAGTGAGTTCAAATCCCGATTTAACTAAAGGTCCATCGTGTTCTAATGGCGGTTGGGGTACGTTAAAACTGGGAGTGGTCACAATGGCCTCAAAGTGAAATGATACCTCTGGGGTGGCAAACCAAGTATTGGAGGTCTTTTGTTTGGCCCTTGCTTCAAAATCACGAAGACCTCACCCAGCTGCTTCTGTCTAACTGTTAGAGTCCAACCGAAGACTAGGTACTGGGAAGTATGCTGATGCAGCAACTACATATTTACAAAGTTTATCTGTCTTATACAAAATTTCCATCTTTTTATTGCATATTTACATACAAAACTTATTAGATGTGACATACTAGTTTACAGGTTTTATTTACTGTTCAATTATGATAGTTATTTACCTATTATATCATAGATTTTTTTTAATTAATTTTATTACCTTTTCTTAAATATGTTTAACCAATCACATACATTCCTTCAATAACGACATGTATCAAATGACTACAGAAATATCATGTATCAAATTATTTTCTAATTGCCATTTAGTAATCACTAACACTGAAAACATTGCATTTTGTTTCAATATACCACAGTTATGTTCATGTACTCTTATTTTACTAACGATCTTTATAATAGTTTATGATTACCATTGCAAACAGTAAGAGTCATTATTAATTAAATGCTTGATTATTTCATAATTTTTCTTTGTGGAAAGCTTATTCAACTATCTTTTTTCGCCGTCTTCATAAAATGCCTAGAAAATGAATGTCTAATTTATCCTCATAAAAATTTTTTAATAATTTCAAATTTACGTCTTCTATTCTCTATTTTATTAAATTGGGAAGTTGTTTATCCTTCTAACAACCATGGAGGATAAACCAAAGCCATAAATATCCTTTTTATCACGACATAAATCTTTGTTCTTATACAGCGTGATGTAATTCTCACTCATTGTTACTATTTATGTCTCCCTTTTGGAATCGACTCATTTGTTTGTATCTCCTTATTTTGCCATTCCATTTTTTATCCTGTTTATATTTTTTTTACCAACATACGCTTAATATTTTATGCTTAATTGATTAAACGTAAGTTCTTAAAAGATTAAGCCAGCCTAATTTGTGCTTAAGCTGTTATTGAGCTTTCTGTTTGTGTGTACATATTTTAAAATTAATATTCCATTACTTATCAGAATGCTCATCCTTTAGCATGCTCATACACTATATAGAGTGAGCAGTCATGTATATATTTTTAAGTAACTCAGACACGAATAGAGAAGGTTTTGAAGAAAATATGATGGTAAAGTTAGACTAGGGGGGCAATGATATCTACTGGAAGTAAAGTAGTCACGTTCTATCTTCTGAAATTAATTATAGTTCTAGTAACAGTGACTTTTTTTAAAAATAATATAATAAGTAATTAATTTATTTTTAATGCATGAAAAGATAAAACTGGCAAAGAGAAACTATTAATTAATATTAAATGATTCTCCTTTTCTCCTTATAGCATCAATTTTAACTATTTTTCAAATTCAAATCCAATCATAATTTATCACTTGTTTTAACTATATTTTTTAATATACGCACGAATAAAATTTTAGAAATAAATTTACAATCCTCTTGGATACATAAAAAGCTATCAAAGGCAAATTAATGTAGGTCATCATACACTTTAATAAAGCAAACATTAGCCATCCAGAAAGCTTTTTAACTAGTATTCCATTTAATATTTGAGCTTAGCCATGATTATTTAATAAAATTAGTATTATGAAGTGTTTTCCCTGTATGGAAAGAGAATTTTGCAAAATAAATTGTTTTCCATTCGTATTCTATGGAGAAATCTGAGACTGACGATTAAGACCGGTAGCACTGAGTAATTTCTATTTTAATCGACTCATACTATGTAAATATATATTCAGTTTGCAGATGTCTTGAACCATATTCTTGTCTTCCAACCAATCCAAGTTTTACAAGAGATATTAATTTAGTATGCGGTGTAACAATTAAATCACATATAGAAAATTTTACACGCAAGTAAGGTTCTTCTTCCCTACACAATTTTTATAGAGTTAAGATTCAAATTTTTAATAACTAATTTCCAAATCTAATGTATGCATTATATTGAATCAACTTTTCATATGTGACGTCTACCTTAAAGAAAATACTTTTTTATCGTTAATTACTGAACTGTACTATTATAAGTTTAACGTGTCATAAATGTAAAAAATCACATATATCATGTAACGAAATATTAATTTTTGTATTTCTCTTACAGTCAGAAGATAATTATATTTCTTTATAACTCTACGAATAACGCTTGCATACTTCCATTGTTTAGATACTGGCTGTAATAATCTATGCCAACATTTCCCATCATTGTGTTACGCTTAACTAATCATCACTTCTTATGTGTACCACGATCCAATACACACAGATACTAACATCTACGTGCGTGTACAGAATTATAAAATTATAATGCAGAGAAATGTTAAGTTTCACTAATTATGTAAAAATAATATATATTAGTAACTATATATATTTAATTGAACTAGTATGTATAATATGACACTAAATGAAACCTTGAAGTTATTTGACTACATTAAATAATTAAAACATCGAAGTTGAAGAGGACAAATTCGAATTTAAGACAGAAAATCTGAGGATATTCTTGTTTTCCATTAACTAATAATAAATACGTTAAAATCCTCACCTCTTATACTGTGCTCATGAATGCCTCTATTCTTTGTGGATCATATAGGATATTCTTCTAACACAGTCTAAAATGAAATAAATATTTACTTTACAAAGAATACCTAAAGTAAACTTCCTTTTTCTATTTAAACAATAACTTCTAGGAATGAGTAGATTTACAAAGAATATGCAGGGTGTCGGAAATTAAACTACTCTAATTAAAAGTTGCATTCAGACAAAACTTGGTGAGAAAGTTATAAAATTTTTTGTACGACATGGGAATGTGTTTTTGAGCTAGGAAAAATAATTAATTCAAATTTTCGGCAATAGGTGGTATTTTCAATGAATTGCACACTGCTGGTAGTCCATGATTGAAAGGAGATTTCACCTCTTTTTCTATCCATGTACTATTGTAACATAATATTTCGTACTCATTAGATTACACAATCTGTAAAATGAACTAAAATTAATAGCATGTATTAACATTAATATCTGTATTGAAGTATTTAACATTAAGCATTTTATTATTTGAGTTTATTGTCATTCGTAGTTTATTAGTTATAATTAGATATAAAATAATTCTATGACACACATAAATTTTGTGAAGCTATATATTTAATTGAAAAATAATAAATATATTAAATGAAATTTTCACATACTTATCTCTTATACTTGAGTTCATAAATTCTATCTCAAAATAATTATTAAAAGATTTTATTCGTTGATAGCAGTAATTTTATCCTAACAATACTGCAAATATTTTTATGAAATTAATGTACATTTTGCAGCATTATGAATGCTTTGTCTTTAAATCTTTATTTTATTATTATCAGTAAGCGATGAGTTTTATACATTTTCCTATAATCAAAATATCTGCAAATCAATACGATTAAAAGTTTTCTAAAATTTTATTCCGCGTTCATAGTGAGTATTTGCTTCAATTTAAGAAAGGAAACATCCTGAAACAAATATTTCGTAAATGCAAGTGTATTTGGTAGAATCGAAAACGTTACCTCCTTACGTATATTATCATTTTTGTACAATATTGCTGCACGTTTAAGCAATACTAAATGTAAGTAAAAAATTTTAATTTAAGAACATAAACTCTTTCTTAATTTCACGTTCGACAGCAATTGCTATCAGACACACTCAATTGATTGCTCTCAACTGAAGCTTAAAAAAACCCAATCACTTTATCAGAATAATAAAACATCTAACGGCGAAATGTCTCTTAAATGAAACATTTCAATTCACTTACAACATTTCTTCGAATGCATGAAGAACTGTGAAGTACAAAGATTCGTAATGAATTATCGTTTGATACCAGCACATTCGATTGAGTATTTATTCGGCCATTAATTTTTTAACAAAAGCTTTGAATGATTGAAGAAAAAGAAAAGAATAGACCTTTTTACCTAGTAATTGTTATAAAATCTAGAAACTTTGGGGGGGATTTTCTTTCAAGTGTACACAGTTTTGTTTACAGGATTTCTCGAGGGCTGTTAGTTAAATTATTTTACCAAAAGGATAATTTCCCAATAGTTTCATCACCATAATTTTGATTTTTGAAGGGGAGGAATTCAGAAAGGTCAAAAAAATTTGATGAATTGATTATGCAAAATTTTTGAATATTGGTAGCCTAAATTGAAAACACTCTTGTAATTTATTTCAAAAGAGAAAAATAACCTGTTTCCGCAGAATGAACGGAGAAGTCTGCGGTTCAGGTGGAGGAAGACAATACTCTCAACATAGAATAAGGTAATTTCAGCTCCCGTCCGGTGGCAAGAAGGGAATATACCTACCTCAAGTGTTCAGAATATCTCGCGGAGTATTCTTCATTATCTGCACAAGATCTACCTTGTGCAGAAATTGATTCTATATAGTTTTGAGACTTGACACCGGTTCCCATTTAAATTTTTGATCATCTTTATGTTGATTCAGAATGTCATGGAATATCCTCTGGAGAGATGAAATACTCTTTCATTTAAGCAGTTGATTCCCACTATTAGCAAAAATTTGAAATAATTGTTCTTTTTATGTCAAACACATTCCCATACCTTCCTTATGTGTCCTACCTAAAATTTCTCATAATTTTCTCAACAATAGTTTACCCATCTGTAGATAAATTTAAAATAGGCTCATTTAATTTAGGATATCCCGTACTTTTCCCAGAATGATTATTCAATCCTGAGATCATTTGTTCTTCTTTCGCGGATATGTTTTTCTGAAGAAGACTTCAGATTCTATGCACAATTTTTTTTTTTTTAAATTTTTGAGAAGGATAAACATGATTTTCAAAAAAATCGTTCAGTGTCTGTGAGTGCTACTTCAGATCAATTGTACTCACTACTTTAAAATATTCTAACTTTTCATTGAAAGATTATGTTGTCAGTAAATTGCAATAAGGTTTTAAAACTGCTTCGTAAAAATTTGACTGCTTTAATTTCAAAAATATTGAACAAGAATAAAATTTTTTGAAGCAATTTCATCATCAAATATAAATAAAAGTCAAAAGAGTATCTCTGAAAGAATACTGACTACATATCTAGCAAGCATGCAAGAATTTTCCCTCATGACAACCATTGAATTTCTGCATGAACTGGTAAGGGTTTGTTACATTTCCCCATTTCCGATGGTGTATTTTTCATTTTTTTACACATTTCTTGAGTTTAAGTGGTGAGATTTGATTAAATTCATCTCGTTTATAATACCATTCAAGACGTCCTTCATACTAGTAAGTAAAAGCTTCAATTTCGTCTTCATTAGTACAATCAGAAGACAAATACTCAATTATGTCACTTATTTATATCTTTTATGAATTTTTTTTAATTTAAGTATTTATTTTACGCAACATGAGAAGTAGTGAAATCTTCTTATTACCATTAGGGAATACGTTTTCCCAAAGTATCTTTCAGCTCTACATTCTTAATTATCAAGAATGAAAATTGATATGAAAAATATTTTTCAAAATATTTTCAGGGTTTCGGAACAGTCTTTGTCAGTCAGGGCCTTTCAGTGAGTTTTTTTTTTTTTTTTTTTTTTTTACAGGAAGTGGTACTCGGGAATAGAATGTCAGCATTTACTACTTAGCCAATTTTCTTAATAGTACACTATTTTAATTAATTCTTATTCAACTAGACAAGTCCTAATGATTAAAAGGCTATGAACTATTCACTTTGACATTAAACGAAAAACTTAGTGAAAACAATATTACAATGATAGAAATAGAAAAAATATCAGTGAATCCTCTTACTGACGCATTACATATTGCTCTGACAATTGATTGCTATACAATAACCTG
The DNA here is from genome assembly GCA_037975125.1 of Latrodectus hesperus. Classification (NCBI taxonomy): domain Eukaryota; kingdom Metazoa; phylum Arthropoda; class Arachnida; order Araneae; family Theridiidae; genus Latrodectus; species Latrodectus hesperus. The sequence continues at coordinate 79,155,128 of CM075854.1, forward strand.
AGAAGTTTACAAATAATACTTGCATGATAATATTTTACAGGGTAGATTTGAAAAAATTATAATTTGTAAATATTTAAAATTTACTTAATGTGATAATATATTAAAATTGTTGAATAATGTATGCGCACTCCAAAACTTTATGGTACATTAAGTTTAAATTACCTTACGAATGCTATATTTTGAGTTCAGTTAACAACACTGAAATAAAGAATTGGACGCATTACAAATAATTCGATAACAACAGTGTGAATTTTGTAGATATTTTACACTTAACAAAAAATTAAAAAGAAAAGGAGAATTGTTTGCCAGATATGTGTAAAAGTTATTGTATACCTGTGTCAGGCAATCTGGCCTCATATTCTTAGCCAGTATACATCATCCCATTAATAAAATATACACCTAAGAAAATTTCAATACAAACATTTTAAGTAAAAATTATTTCAAATAATATTTAGATATTCTGACTCTTGTTTTATCTATCAATGTCCGCTATTACTTCCTTTTACCAACGTACTCCTTGAGATTAAATCACGTACTATTCTGAGTACATGAACTACACTTTGATAAATATTGATTTGCGTTTATTCCTTCTGACTAATGTTTGCTTTAGATATTCAGCTAACTTCTTTCATATTTCCTTCCCCATTATAGAATACAGTGCGCTTAATCATTCTGCAAACATTTTAATTCACTTTTGTTTTGAAAGATAACAATTTACCAAACTAATAGGAAATTAAGATTAAATATTTACTGAGGATTACTTTCCCATATTCCTCATAAACTTCTTAAAAATGCATTGATGAGAATTAAAATGCAGTACCAAGAAGGACTTGTAAAATGTCTATGAAATTTATATGTATGCTTGTAATATCAATATATAAATTAAACTCCATGGCACGACAGCCCATGTGGGCCAATGCCTACAGCACCCATAACTGTTTTCATGACCGAGGGCCCTGGGGTGCGAAGCATATGTCCCAGTTAGGTGGTCAGCATAACGTAAGACCCCCAGTGTTTAGTTCCCAAGCAAGCTTGGTACTCAGTTAATCGACCCACTGAAGGGATGAAAGGCTGAATATCAATATATAAGTAAATGATAAAAAATTTTATCCAAATAAAATTTATTATATTATATAATTTATCAAAACAGTTGAAAAATTCACATATGAAATGATCTCTCTATAACTATTTCACGATGCCGCTAACACAAATATTGATTGGAAAATTTCTAGTAACAAAAACACACAACGTCTATTGAAATTCTGATACTTAAAGATGAGCCTTTTTTACGTTGGATATCTACCTTAATAATCCTTATACTGTCTTAAATCCTCAATTGAGGCTAAATCTGTAATCATTTTGAAAAGATAAGAATTTCAATTTGCCATAAATATGCGAAAAAAGTTACGTAATAACCCCTCCCCTTCCAAAAAAAAGCCATTTTTAATAGTGAGAATAAATTTTTAATATAGCATTCCTTTTTATTGTGTAAAATGAAATGCATGATTTTTTTTTGTTGTTGTTGTTTTAATAATAGTTCATAAGCATTGCATTGATAAAAAAAATAGAACCTAAAAGTATTATTATGAACTACAACACTGAATGAAGTAGAAGCAGGAGCTTTTAATCAGATCTATCTGCTATTTTTTCCCCTCAAAATAATTTCTAAGATTGATCGAAAATCAAAACCATCTCAGCTCCAAACTAATACCCTTTAAAATGAATTAATAATTAGTACAACATCAAAAACAGCAAGGTTTGATTAGACTGGGACCTACGGCTTAAAGTGGATTCCGAACCACTACAAACATCCGTGCCAAAGGTGGTATTCGAACTCACGAGCTGTTGAACCGAAAGCAAGAGCGCTAACCATTCGGCTGCCAGTTCGGCTACAAGAAGTAAGGATTATGAAGTCTTCAAATACAACCGTTATCAAAGATTGAGCAAAATTTCTTGAAAACATTTGTATATAATGAAAAATCTAGATTCAGTTTAAACTCTGAAGACAGTCATATTCCGTTTGAAGATTGCACAAGTAGCGTTTCCTTGTAATCCTTCACACGACAAGATCCGTTGTTTCATCAGTGAACAATGCCATCTCTAATAAAAGGGGAATCTTCTTTCTTAAAGTAAATAATCGTAAGCAAAGTATAAAAGTAGTTAATTTATAATTTGTGCTTTATGAATCTTTTTGATTTAAAAAAAACTAAGTAAATAAATAGTCGACTATTTTATAATAATTTTAATTTTATTCTCTGATTTGATATTAAAAGTATATGAATTTCAATTTTAAAAGCTGATATCAAAGTTTGCTACATCCGAAGGTATGAATATGTATATTTTATTCAAAAAGTCGAGAAAATACTACTTCATGCCATAAAAATAATCTTCTCCTTAGCGAATAAAGAACATATACTATACAGTTATTCAGGTTTTTAACCAATATCACCCAATTCATGGAAAAACTATATTGGTAAACCTTATAGATACCTTAATAAATTAAATGCAATTTACTGAAGAAATTTTAAAGGTTGCATTATTAAAAGGCTTATTTGTAAAAATGAATAATGAATTACAATAATATGTTTATTCTATTTACTGTTTTTTTTTTTTTTTCATAAATGTGCTTAATTGGAATAATCACGTCGATTCCTTAAAACAGGTAAACCTCAATTAAAAATCGAACAAAAATTTTAATCTATTTCAAAACTTTGATTTTTAACACTTTTTAATGAAACAAATCTTAAATCCATCGAGGATTATTTTTAACGAAATTTACAATGATTATTAATTTATTAATAATAACCTCTCTCAGTTCAAAAGATTTATCAGTGATATAGAATGTAAAAATAATATTATACTATATATATATATGTATGTATGTATGTATGTATGTATATATATATATATATATATATATATATATATATATATATATATATATATATATATATATTGTAGTGTCATCTAGTGAAGATTATAGTTACCCATTGATTCTTTTTCAAAATAAAAAGATAATAATTAGGTTTTTATAGCTGAATATATAAAAATAAAAACACTCTTAAATGATTAAAATGTTAAATAAATAAGACGTCAATTATTAATAAATGAGCAACTCTATCAATTATTTTAAAAAATGAGGGTTAGCTTTGATATCGCAGAGAGAAAATAATTCTGCCATCTAGTGTCGAACTTAAAAAACAATTCATGACTTGATTGTTAAATAATCATTCCATAGAATTTTTTTCTAAAATTTATTAACTTTTATAAATTTAAATAATTTTTATATATTTTTAATATTAGCAATTTATTAATATGTTGAACACCAATTTTCGCTACGTTTTCATTGAAAAATAATTACAAAGTATGTTCATTATGAATGTATTTCAAAGAAAGCTTTATTTTGTAACCAAAATTTAAAGTTTTGTATTAATATTTTCTTATTAGTTTGGGAATTTTCAAATTTTATGACCTAAGGTTTTCTATTCCATTAAATAACCAACTATTATTTCGAGACATTGTTTCATTTTTAAACCGAATTTTAGCTTCAAAATACAAACATTTCAATTGGGAAACAATTTCAAATTTTGTGAATAGTTTTCAAGTGGATAATATGTTTGAGGCAATATTTTTTTTTCTATTTCAAACAAGAAATGTATTCTACTATATGTCATAACATTTTTATCCTAATATTTCTTTAATAATAATGTCATTGAAAAAATGTATAAAATATATGCACTTTATCTAATACATAAATGAGTAAAATATGTACCAAATTTGGTTTCTACTTGAAGAATGTTTTAAATTGTAGATTATTCATTAAAATATGTTACTGATATAAATACCAGTAACTTAAAATGTTTCTGATGCACATTTGTTAAAAATTTTCTAAATTAAAACATAGTTTCTAAATTAAAACATATTTAGTTTCATAGTTACAATTGAAAATAATATGTTAACCAAATTTTGAAAGGAATTAACCTAATAGTAACATGTTTTATATTAATTTATGCGTGACATTCCTTTTCTTAAGCTACGGATTATAATTAAATTATAAAATAACTTCATTTTCTTGAATATTTTTTGCTATATCTACATTTGAACTTACTAGATAATTTTTATTGTATGTTTTTTATACATTACCTTCTCTTTTTATTTTACCCTTTAACAAGTTTTTTTACTAGAGATTTACTTGGAATATTATAATACTTATTTTATCTTGTAATTATATCATAATTATATGATTATTTTAATTAAGTCATGACATTTCTTTAAGAGTTATGATAAAATAAATGTAGTGAAATTTATTGAACTTCATGAAAAAAATATTGTATATTTTTACTGTCTCCCACATAGGGTAAAGGTTAGATACAGTATTGCATTTAAATATAATTTTGATTTAAACACACAGCCTTTTTATTTTAAATATCTCTTTTAAAACTTAGATTTTTCCCAGAAACAAATCTTAAACCCATCGAAGACATTTTTAATGTGAAATCTATACTGATTATTAATTTACAAAACGCCTTGCTCAGTTCATTAATTTTGCCAGTGATTGTATGTAAAAATAATGTTAAACTGCATAGTAGTGTCATCTTGTGAAAATTCTTATTTGATAATAAAAAAATGGTAAGTAGTTTTGTTAGCTGGATATTTAAACATAAAAATATTTATTAATATAGTAAATTATTAAATAAATGAGCAAAGCTATCCAGCTTATTAAAAAATGAAGGATAAATTTAATATATCGAAGAGAAGGAATAATTGTGCCATCTAGTGTCAATTTCAAAAAACAATTCACATGGATAAATGACTATCAACATAAATGGTATTTATCTGAGATAGAACAAGTGATTAAAATCTACACTTTAATCGAAATTCCTATTAATTTAAATTGCATATTTTAACATTCAACAAAGCTATTTAAATTAATTTCATATTGTTATTTATCTAAATAACGAATTTAAGCATGCCTTTTTTGGAAACTCAAGAACATGTTTTATTGTCAACATTTCCATAAAAAATATTCATTCAAAATTTATTAGTAACATTTAAGATCTCTCTGTATGTGAATAACTCTTGTCATCAAAAAATTCTTCAGCTTAAAAGAAAGATATTGATTTTAAAGAAGTTTCTGATATTATATAACTAAAATAATGTTATTGAAATGCAGTTTGCAATGGTTTTTAAGTGGTTAATTTCTTCTTTTTTTATGAAAAAAGAACTAGAGAATATTTACTGATCACATTTTGAAAATTCCGTATAAATAAATGAATCAGCAATCCATTATTAATTTACGTATCCCATAGAATAAAAGTGAAAACTGTTGAAAGAAAATTAAATATACCATCGTATATTATTCGTAAACAATAAATTTCATCATTTCATCTCGAAAATACGTATACACGCTAATTACAAAATGTTGTGTGAGTAACCTTGGTCAGATAATAAGGTGATACATGAGTAAAAAACTTCTTCACAAATCTTCATACCGTAGAAAAAATATTTTCTGTCTTTATAAATTTTTAATGCTCAAAGTGTGTTCATTTCAAGACAATGGTAACCTTCTATAATATGTTCATACAGACAGCTTTTCAATTGCAAAACTTTAAACATGGGTCACCAAGACTTACCTTTTATTTGAGATAGTATATAAGATATCATGGATAATAAAAGTGGCAACAAATTAAGTAACTCTAAATGTCCATAAATTATTACACATTTGTACTTTTATTCCTATTGACAATACACAAAAAAAATTCTAAAAATTTTATATTTAAGATAATTTTTTAACAAATTTATTAAAGTATTTTAAAATTTATCAATATAATATTACCATATATTAACAAGTTCAATATATTTACAATTTTTTAATGCGAAAGGAAAATTATATTTTATACAATGAAATATAAATTTCAACTAAGATAACTACCATAATATATGTTTTAAAACTAGCATTTCTTTGTTTTTATTAAGAAAATAAAGTTTATTATTGCTTCATACATGATATAAAAACATAAAATTCTATAAAAAAGCAATGAATAAAATAGCGATTGCAATGATTACAGTATGTCTATGAAAGATCCATTTAGTAAATTACAGGATAAATTATGTTCTAAAATTAAATAATAATAGTTATGTTGGATAAATTAACTCGAAAAAGTAATTATTTTTAAGTTACTGAAAAGCAACAGCTATTTATACAATTTAGTGATGTTTTTTATTCGACTTCATTCAGTACGTAGACTTCTAGACGATAATTTGAAAATTGTTAAAAGTTAATATATGTATATTTATATATATATCTATATATATACATATATATATATATATATATATATATATATATATATATATATATACACACATATATATATATATATATATATATATATATATATATATACATATATATATATATATATATATATATATATATATATATATATACATACATACATACATACATACATACATACATACATACATACATACATACATAATGGTGTGCATAAAATTTAAGCAACAGGTGTTTTTTGTCAAAACTACACTTGAAAAATCATCTGAAAGACATGAAATTCAGAAATGAGAGATAATTTTGTATTTAAAAGATGACAAAAGCATAGTTGCATAAAAATGAATACAATGTATACAGTAGGGAATCAAACAAAATAAAAATTTTATTGTATTCATAGCATCGTTATACAAGATTGTCTATCATAGATGAAGAACAGCAAGTAGGTGTTTCTTAATAAAAGGTATCCCCTCCCTTTACTGGAAAGATTGCTTACACCGTCTCTTCATACTCAGCAACAGATTTTCTTGCAGTTCTTAAAGAAAGAGTGCCCATTCTTCAATCAGCAACTATTTCAGTTGTTACGTGTTTCCAGTAGTATAGAACCGTGCTGCAAGATATATCCGCAAAGCATCCCACGCGTGTTCTATGGGGATTAAATCAGGGCAGTATGCTGGTTAATCAATTCGAGTAATATCTTTCCTTTCCAGTACATGCTGAATAGCAGGATTTCAAAGTGGCCAAGCACTGTCATTCATAAAAACGAAGTTTGCTACAATAGCACCTCAGAACAAATGCACATGGGAAAAGATCTCTTCCTTATAATAGTGATCTCCGTCTACAGAGTCGCTGCTGAAAACATCCAGCTCAGTCCACCCATTCATTATCATGGCTCCCCAGGTGACTGCTCCAGAAATACCTTAACGGCCTTTTTCACAGGTGTTACTGGGTTAAAGCCAAGTCTAACCTCTCTCCAAATCAAGTTCATGTTTATAATCACTAGTGGCACTGAAACGATTCTCATTCGTATAAGAAACACGACGCCATTGAAGGAATGTCCCCTTTTAATGCTCCTTGTACCACCCTAAAAGATAATCTGGATGGTCAGCTTTCAATGTGATGCAGCTTTCAGGACGGTAGGTGAGTATGCTATCTTAATGAAGGCGTTAGAACACAGTAAACCGCGATACTTGTCTCCTTATTTCTCTACACAGTTGAAAAGTAGTGGTTCTTTCCGACTGGTTTTGTTGATTTTTCGCTAGCAGGACTACATATTGGTCCTCCACATCAGATGTTTTTCTGTGGAGGCCTTCACCATTCTGCCTAACCTATGGCTTACAAGGTTTTCCAAGAGTCAGAAACGACACTTTTGTTGATTCCGAACTCTTCACCTACATTAATGTCACATTACTCCCCTCCTCCAATTTTCCGATAATTCTTCCACATGTTAAGTCGTCCAGGTATTTATTTTCTTCTAACCATATTTTAAGAAAGAGCCGATGGGAGGTTATGACAGAGGTGTTAACATCCCTAACTTCTAAGCAGTAGGTCTCTGGCTCGAATTCTGGTTCAGAAATGAATGCTCGAATGAATAAATTCACTCTCAGTGTGTTTCTTTATTATTTATTTTTCGAGATGAAGATGGCAACCCACTGGATGCCTCACAGTATAAAATGCCATCACCTTCACCCTTTGTAGCTCTGAATAGTACTGAATAGTATTATATACAAAGAGCATCCGGACATTTGGAAAAAATATTTCAAGAAATAATTCTCATGCACAGAACTTCTTTTATTGCATCTTCGTACTTAATTTTATTGTAATCTTGAGCAGCCACTCTGACCACATGTATTTTTCGTAGGCTTAAGTCACCTGTGTCGTTTTGTTCCTGACATTCACATACTTATGAGTTTTCTACCGAACTCCTTGTTCATTAATTATACTGATTGCACAAGAACGTCTTTTTTGCAAATTCATGGTGATCTTCTAATATTTACATTGTTGTTGAAGTTTTGCACTCCAGTATGTATATCTACAGTGCTAAGGACATTAATAATCAAAATTCAAAAAATTCGCACATATTATCGAATCCCATGAAAAGAATTGAATGAAATATAAAAACTACTGCTTCGAAACATAAATGCAATTTTATGAGGTAAATACACTGCTGGCCATTCAATGCAACACCCTGAAATAAAAATATGTTTTATGTGAGATCTACCTCTTGCGCTTGAGACGATGAGATACCTAAATCATTAGCACTGCAAATCATGTGCATACTATGGGGGACAGTAATAATACCTGAAAGCACAATATAAAAGGAAAAGGAAACTTCGAATTTAAATACAGCAATCATTTTTTCGTGGATTTTTTCCTTTGCATAAACCACATAACTATGTTTCGTATAGGACAAAGATCCTTTTGAATTTAAGTTTCTAAGTAGTCTATAGGAATTGAGGATTATAATTCGGAGAAATCAGGCATCGTGTATTATGAAACCGAACAACTATGATGCGGATTGGTAATTGCTGGATGCAGGATGAAACGGCAGAGGGACGAAACTAATCGCACTTGTCTCACTGCACCACTGCATGTGATGCTGGACATATTGTGAGATTGACAATGATGGATCACTGTACCACATCACAAATCATAGCATTACAGATTCAGTCTGTTACACATCATTTGGTGTCAGCTCATACCATCCAACGTCATTCGCAGCTGAGTGGAATATCCGAAAGATGTTCATTGTATCATTTACCATTGAGGCGTTTGTGTAACCAATGGTGTGCTCAATGAGAAATATTGCAAGCAAAATGGAATGACATTGTCTTTACTGCAGAATTTCGTTTTTGCGGGCAACACCACGATAGTCAAATTCGAGTAGGAAGACACCCAAGTGATAGACCACTGAGCTTCTGTGTTATGCATCACCACACAGGTAAGCACCGGCTAGCCCAGAGTTGGGCTTTACCAATCAAACGGAAGTTGCTAGTTGGGAGTCTGCAATTTAGAAGCAGGAACCAAGCAGGAGACTCCCTAATGCATGACTTGCCCCCCGGAAGTATCATTTCTGTTGCATTACATTGCAAGCAGGACCTATTTAACGTGTCCCAGTAGCCTTTAGTGAACACAATGGATCTTCTATTAACATTTTCGTCCCAGCGGTACAACTGTTGTACCACGAAAGTGAGTGTCTCAGAAGACGGTTGTGGTACAACAGTTGTACCATGGATTTGTTTCCCCTTTCAAGCGCCTGACTTTTTCCCGCTAAACTTTCTTCGGACAGTTGAGGGCGATTTAATTGCTGCTCTTTTGTGTATGAAAGTCGTAAAAAATTGGGAACTTGTCTCAGCGGTCAAATTTGGCGAAAAACGGTTTTATTGGCTCCTCTTTTAAAAGGGAAGCATATTCATCCTCACTTTAGCAAATTTTGTAATCAGTTACTTTTTTCAACTCTAGAAAAAATATTTTTGATGGCTTCACGTCGTAAAGGGTTGACTGATGAAGAAATTAAAAATTTATTGGAAGAATTAGAAGAAAAAATATTTTACAGACAGTGATTTTGATTGCTGTGATGAATCTGAATGCAAGGGTATTAGTTTTTTTGACGGCAATAATGATGCAAATTTCTCTGTGTCATTTGATTTTGATTGGCGTAAGGCTAAAGCAGATGATAAGCCCATCATTTTTAAATTTAAGGGGATTTAAGTATTTCTGAGCCAAAATAAAGGATTTAGTTGAGGAACACGAATTTTTTTATTTATTTTTTCAGAAGAAATTTTAAACTTTATTGCAGATGAAACAAATAGATATGCTTCCAAAATATTAGAATTACTTTCTGGAAATAATAAAAGAAAGCATTTGACATCGGACAAAGTGGACTAATATTGATGCACCAGAATTAAAAAAAAAAAATTCTTAGGACTTATCTTTATCTATACAACCCATTAAAAGAATAACATCAAATATTATTGGTCGACAGATGAATTGATTGAAACTCCTGTTTTTAGAAAAATTATGTCCCGTGATAGATTTTTTAATGTATTGAAAGTTTTTTTTTTTTTTTTTTTTTTTTTACATTTTACAGACAATAAGAATAAACCAAAACTTGATGAAGACAGATTGTGGAAATTATACGAATGACTTTTGATTTTTTAAAATCTTTTAAGGAGCACTATCATCTGTCTGAAGAACTTGTAGTTGATGAAGTCATTATGAAATTCAAAGGAAGAGTGATTTTGAAACAATATAATCCTAAAAAAGAGAAAACAGTGGGGAATTAAACTTTATAAATTAGCAGACAAATATGGCTATACTTTTGGGATATGGAAGTGTATTTAGTTAAAGACAGAAATAAAATGAATCCAGGAATTTCTGCTTCCCATAATGTGGTATCAAAATGAACGAATTCCATGAAGAATAAAGGCCATAAATTATATATGGATAATTCTTTTTCTTCAACGGAACTTTTCTGCGATCTGCTAGAAAAGAAAATCAATTGACATTTATAATCCCTATAAACATGACTATTCTTGGTCTAACCCTGACCAAAATTGCTGGTTTTGAGAATGATATTTTATCAGTTAAAATAAGAAAATCTTAATGTAATATTAAAAGTTTTTCATAATAATTTACACTTGAAAAAGTATGTGTTAGGAAAATCCCAATTCAAAGATTTAATAGTCTTAGAAACATTTTCACTAAGAAACTGCATTTATTGTAGTATAAGAGCTTTTTTCATATTCTGGATTTTTATATGAACTAATGAAATAAATTTTTTACAAAGAAATAATTTTGATTTAGTGTTAAAAATTTTCTTTTCAATGTGAAATATATTTTATTCGATGTTGCTTACTGTTGAATAATGAATACTAAATGTATCTTTTTTCTGACGTGCACGAATATCGGAATAGATGCTAGACATATTTCTTGATTTCTTCCTTTCGAAAAGTATTGTTTATGGAAAATATTCCAGGGCCACATTGTATTTTTTAATCTCACAACAAAACATGCAGGTAGAAATAAAATAAATATAAAAATGAAAATACTTCCAATCCTATATTGAAATGCGGTAGATATTTAAAAAAGTTGCCTTTTAATTGTGCCAGTCTTCTACTTTGTTTTAATTTCTGTATGAAATTAAACTAACCAAAATTTTAATTTTAAAAATAATTTAATAAGCATAGTTTCATAAAAGCTTAAAACATTCTGAACATAAGAATTTATTCTCAATATAAAGCTAATGTTTTCTTGCTAATTTTTTGTTAAGAATTTTATAAAAATATTTTCTGAGACGAATACGAGTATATTTTGGAATGTACGAGTATATTTTGGAATGTTTGAATGAACATTTTCAAATTCTCAGTCATTGAGAAATGAACCGAATATTACTATTTATTGTATAACAAATGTAATTTTATTAAACAATCAACCTAAATGCTACATATAAAGGAGAAACTGAAGATTCGTCTGGCTACATTTATTGTGCAAAACGTTTCATACTTAGTTACAGAAACACGCAGAAAGGAAAATTCCATTTTTAAGCTTTTTCTTTAAAAGTGAAAGATAAAAAAGCATATATCTTAATCCATTCAATATAGAAATTTGTCATAAATAAAAAGAAAACAGAAATCATTGCTGTATTTAACACACAGATTACTTTAAATCTTTTTCAATGCAACTTTGGCAGTTTGCTTGTACTTACTCATAAAAGAAAATATTTGTTCAAAATATTTTTATTTATTATATTAATATTAGGCAGGCTGCTTTAATGAATGTTTTTGAAATATTTAGTTAGTTTATTGCTTATCATTTTTATTATAACTAATTGCAAATTCATTGCTTTAAAGAAGTCTGTAATTATTTTAAATAATTATTTCAGAAAATTCTCTGTAATAAATTAATTTACGCTATATAGTTTTTGAAACAGACTAGATTTGTTTCACAAATCCATGTAAATAATCTTAAAATTCTTAAAACATTTCTTAATGTGGTATGTAAAACAACGAATAGAAAAAAATCAATAGCTTGTCGATAAGTATAGTATTTATGGTAACCACATTTACATTTTCACGAGAATTACGGCAGACCTAGCGCGGCGTACCTCCCTCAAAAGATAAAGATTCGTCATGGTGAAAACATCAGCACTTAAATGGGGTGAAAATGACCCTCTCCTCTAGGTCAAGGGGGTAGGAAATGTCATCTTCTCGCGCCGTCCTAGGAGCAGTTTTTTGAAACGGGGACGCCGGACTCAAAAGGTTAAGTCGGGATTAAAACTTACTACCTTCCGAAAAAAAAACTCTTCTGGAAGTCCATAACAGTTCCGATTAGTCTTGCACCCAATATCATGGTTTAGAGTCCGAATAGATTCCACTTTCTCATCCCTCTAATATGTATTAACGGTAGACTGAACAGCTAATTCTATCTCTTTAAGTTGTTGGAGCTCGTGCACACGACTCAGTATTTGCCATCAATCATATTCCAGCAGGGACAAGCAACGTTAAAAAATTTCTTTACCCAACAGTTTAAATTAATTCCTTGGCTTGATTGTTATCAGTTTATCACCAATTGAAAACCTGAGGTGCATGCTTGCACAACAGCTTGCTCAAAATACAACATCTGTTTTGACAAATCAACTTTAACAATATGTGGAAGCTGTATGAATTGCAACACTCAAAAGATACTTTTAAGCCCCTTTAAATCCATGCCAAAGTGCGTGGCCGGGGTGATAGCCAATAATGGAGGGTACACTAACTACTGATTTTGTCATCATCCAAACTTCACAACAGGCAGTAATTTCAATCATTTGATCTTTGTATAACGTGTTATCTGCCAAATAAATTTTGTTGTGATACCTCTAATCTATCTTAGTGCTTCATTTTAATTGAATAACAACTAAGATTTATATAATGAAGTAATTTCGCAAATGATAGAGAGGATAGTAAAAGGCCAGTCACCGATCAAATTTCTTTAAAGTTCATTATAATGTCCAGCTTCAAGTTCAATTCATGAAAATAGTTTTAAAATACAAATTCACTAAGAGAAAACATAAGTTATCTAATAGACATGATGACCAAAGAAGATTCTGATATAGCTATTACAGCTTGATGTAACAAGTCTGCTTTCACTTTTCAGTATTTTTTTATATTACCACGAAAGTCAAATTCCATCAGTTACTGCCTCCAGATGCTGCACCAGAGAGGACTATTTTTGTTCTACTCAATTTTGCGAACAATTGAATCAGTTTATTATGCTTTAGAAATCACAGAGATTGGAGTATTAATCAGTGGATGGTAGTTGTCACTGATAAGTAGTGTTGTAAAGGAGGAAAACTACCGGGTTTATTTCCGGAAATAAATCCGGTTTTTTCCATTGGAAATTTAAAAAATTTCCCGGAATTTTGAAATACCAAAGAGTTTTGAAATTTTCTGATGGTTTAGAAATTTTTGAAGTTTTTTTTTATTTTTCATCAGGTATTTCTTAAAATAAATAAAAGTCCATTTATTTTATGATTTCTACTACTACTTACAGTAGTAAATAGTATTCCAGGAAAAGTAGTCAATTTTGCGTTAATGACCAATTTAGAAAATCTTCAAAAATTAATATTCAGAAAATACTTTTCTTCATTTTTTATTGTGTCTACCAGATTTCAAATTAAATTTTATTAAAATACATGAGTTGTTGGGTAGAAGATCCCTTATAAAAGTTGGATAGAAGATTCCGAAATTTTAATTAATTTTCAACACAACTGTGAAATGGATTAACACTTCACTTTCTTTTTATCATCACTTTCCAGCGAAAGTGATTCAGTCAATCGAAACAGGATTAAAAGACTTCAATCTTTTCTGAATTTAGTGGCATGTGCATCAATTTCTGCAGATACACTATCAAAGAATATTAGAATTTCACTCTTCTTTCGTTTCCCTGCAGTTTGAAAAATCTTAAAGAATAATTGTAGTCTATCTTGCAAGTATAGATTTGTAATTTTGGTAAATGTCGATATTTATAATTTACATAAGTGCAAATACTTATAGAAGTATTCATCTGATATTTAGGTACAATTTATTTATAATTTTTTAACTAATTTGAAAAATTATATCAGACTCTTAGATGTTAAAATAAACTTGCTTTTGTTTATTTCTTTTGATTTTGATTTTCAGTTTGTTTATTTTTGAGTGAAGAATGTTGGTAAGCACTTTGATTTTTTTATACAGTATGTGTTACTTCAAATATACCTCAAGTTTCATTATTTTAACTCTTCAACAATTGGATATTCTGTAAGACTTCCCAGTTTACGTAGATCAGATAACATGTTATAAATTCCTACTAAAAAATACATTCTTATTCACAAAAAAATAGCAAATGTTGATCAATATTGCATTTATTTTAATGAATTATAAGAAGGGCTTTGTATCTAGTTTATAACTCTGATTGAGCTCAAAACTATTATTTTTTGTTTTCACTGTACGTGGTGCCAACTCAACTGTCGCCTACTTTGCTTAATTCTATTTTACACTTATGAAGTGGTTGGCTTTGTTTACCGACTTCGAGTTGGAAATAAATACTAGCAATAATAACACAAACAAATGTTATATATTGTTTGCTTACATTCTAACATGACATGTTCCATTTGTAAGGAGACTAATAATTCTTTAAAAACTTTGTTTTTTTTCCAATCAACCCTCATAATTTTTTGTCGAAATAATTTTCACAATATGATAATATTTTACAATGTTTAAAAAATTTTCTGCGTAAATGAGAATTATTTCTTCTAAGAATTTATATCCTTTAATTTGGAAAAATAAAGCATTTTTTTCAATCCAGCTAATCAATAATTACAATGTTTCCGCTGTTAGTTTGTAATTTTTCCTTTTATTAATTTTTCTGGAATCAATACCATTGTGATATTAGATTGAAAGTAAGAAATCGATATCCTTTAAACTAATGGTAGGTATAAATTTCATTCACTGTCTCATTTTATTACTTTTTCATTGAATCATCAAATTTTTTCATCAATTTAAATTGTATGAATTCTTTAGAATAATATTTAGCTTATTAAAATTTAAAAATTAGTTATTTCAAATTTTTTACGTACCAACATCTTTCAACATAATATATTGATCATTGACTTTAAAACATAGAGATCGAAAGAAAAAGAAAACTTTCGTAGTTACTATTTTAGAAGGCACTATAAGAAAACTTTTTTAAAGACTTGTCAAATTCTTAAATCTGCTTCTTTAGAAATAAGAATATAATTGTTTCAAAATAGTAATTGATTCCAATAATTAAATACGTAATATCGTAATATTTTTGCACATTTTTAAATCTTATCAAAGTAGTGCATTTATAGGAAAACAAGGTATGGTTCTCTAATTGCATCATGCTCTTTCAATTTATGAAGAAATGGTGCACACCATAAAAATAGCCTTTTTAGTGCTGCCAAATAAGGTTAAAAAATAAATAAGAAAATGTTATGTTGGTCTCTGAATAACAATGTTTCTTATATTAATTTTTTATAAATAATCAGCACAAAATGCAAACTTAAAAATTTTATGCAACAAATGAGATATTTAATACATAAAATATAACATATATTTGACTATTTGACATTAAAAACTCAAATTGTCATTTTTATCAGAAGTACCAGTAAGTTCTTTCATGTTCCAAATAAAAAAAAATTTTTCAATTTTTTCCAATATTAATTATTTCTAATATGTGACGATAAGGAAACTTAAGTTTTTCATACTTAAAATTAATTACTTAAACTTCAAAATAAACATTAAATTCAAATTAATTAAAAATTCATATTTTAAATTTTTGACTTCAACAAATTACATTTTTAATTTTCAAAATCAATTAAAAAACTTAGTGTTTAATATCAATGAATAGTATTGCATTAGATGCAAGAATTGTTAGAATTCTACTCTACTTTCACAAATATTGGGAGTTATTGATTCAAATCTATTAAATCATAGGTAGAAAAATTATTACTATACAAAATGGTTTTCTGAACTATTTTGTTTTAATAATTTTTCTAAATTGGCACAACATTTCTCATGGCAATTGGGTCAAGGCCATTCTAATCCAGGTGCCAGAGTGTACAGTTACCCAGTTAAATTTTTTTTACTTGAATAGTATAATAATCAATTTAAAATATTATGCAACGTAATTACTTAGAGTTAAAAATGCATTTAGTAAAATTCACTAGTACTAGTAACTACAACTGGACATAAACAAAACTACATATTAGTCTAAAAAATTCTGTTCTGCTTCACACTCAGTTGAGAAACATTTTGAATATCTCTATACGAATAACCTTATCTAACTATTTCCAAATTTAGTGATTGCCATGTAATTTTTTCTCATTACCTGTTTCTGTGGCTAGTGGGGAAAGAAGATTTTCAAAATGAATAAAAAGTTATTTGTGTGAGGTCAACACAATGAGAGCAAAAAAGTTGTCTATAATTAGTATCAAAAAGTACATTCTGATAGATATGGATCTAGAATGAGTAGACTTTTCTACAGCACAAGTTACTTTTAAATTTTGTTTCCTAATCACCTTCAATGTTAATCTGTGATTAAACAAGTCTATTTTTAGCAATGTGGTCATAAAAAATGGCATCAGTAATTACCCCAAAATATTTTGATAATCTACCAATTGTGGACACTTTCATGCCCACCCCTGGTATAAGGCAGTAAAAATGTCTGTGATAATCTGGTACACTTGAACTATTTTGATTCTACTTTAAATCAAGACTTTATAATTTCATTTTAGCTCAAATAACGAAAAGTTAGTTTCGATGAAGGTTTTACATGGTATATAGCAAGGATGGGCAAACTTTTCTGGGTCATGAGTTGTTTTTCACTTTTTATTTGGCTTATGATCACCTTCAATTATTATCATATCATAAAAATTGGCATCAACAATCATCTCAAAATATCTTTCCAGTCCACAAGTTGATCACTATACCCATAATGCCTGTCTCTATATCAGTTATAACATTTAAATATGTCAGTTATTTTAACAGAATTTGCATTAAAAAGGCAAAAACACAATAAATATTTAAGCTTTTTGATTGACTTTATATATGTATTAATATATATGCAATTAATATAAATATTTATTTATTATATCAATAAATCAATCAAGCGACCGTTAAATCTACTTTCAATTGTCCATAACAAGGCATGCCTTAACATGGTTGATGAAGTCACCAAGGGCGACAGATCTACAGAGGTAATGAAATGCCTTGCCCTGGAAACTATTAATACTAAATACCTGATACCTAACTGGACACATGTAAGTACTGATGAATCGAATATTAAGGATCTGAAGTCTGCAGGCTCTATAGTTTATTTTAACCTTTTTTCATTTTGTGACTCTGCAGGGAAAAACCAAAATACATTTGATAGAGAGGTAGAAGCTCTTCAAATTGCTCATAAACAATTATTGACCCTGTATTTTAAATTCCAAAATGCTGTCTTTTTATCAGACTCACAAGCAGCGATCTAGGATACCGACTCTACAAACCTCTATCTTAGCAGAGGTTCTTTCTTGAGTGTCAGGAGTATATCCAATGCCTGCAGCAAAAATATAAGAAAATTATAATACTGTGGACCCTTAGTCACAGTAACATCTTTGGAAACAAATAGGCAGACTCTCTCGCTGCAAAAAGACACAATGCTTGTGCAAACAAAATATTCAAGTATTCCATAGCGCACCATAAAACTAATAAAACAATCTGTTAGGCAAAGACAACAGTTAAAAATAATAGGTGAAACTCATTTGAAGAAATGGAAAATTGATGACCTCATTTATTTACCAGGTTATTCATGACATCACGCTGTAGTTCCATTTTGGTTACTCACTGGTCATGATTGCTTTGACAAGCATCTTCACCACAATGGAATTTTGTCCAACCTTTTTGCCTATTCTGTGATCTCAAGGATAATGTGAACAGAGCTCATCTTCATTGATGTAGGGCATTTCTTGGCTATATATTAATATTTTTCAACAGATGGCGTGGCTTGCCCATCTAACTACAATGCTTTTCATCCGGGTTTTTCTTTGTAGCGAGAAAGCAGGAATTTTTCTGTGAAATTTTTGTTCTACTGTATTCAACGCTTGTGAATTTAAAACCTTGTCTTTTCTTATGGAAGTTATGGATGGAATAAACGATGAAAATACTTCTCGTTAGATGATGAACTACATTCTGATACACAGGTATTTCTTCTAAATATTTGGATTATTCCTCAAATGACACATGTAGTGAGCTCGGCTCTGTTGAAGATTTGAGTTCTGCAAGAATTTTTACCGAGGTTGATGTGAAAAATCCACCTGTTCCGTGTCCTGCCAGGATTGCGACGTAGGACTTTGCATTACACCATGCTTTAAATTGTACCATACACAAAAAGACTTCTGAACTGTTTGGAAAAGTGTAAACTTCAAAATTCACTGTAAGTATGAGAGAAATTTTTGTAGAATTTGTAAACCATTCTTTCATGCATGCAGATTGTACTTGAGAAAAGCAAACATTTAGGGGTTTTTGGGTTCTAAAATTGTAAAATAGAAAATGTTGTACAATCATTAAAAGTGAAGAAAATAAAAAAAATCTCATTATTCTTATTCTATTAAGTATAGTACTTAATTATATGCAATAAAAAAATATGCCTTTTTTTGGAAGCATTTCTGGTAAAAAAATTGACTGCTTAAAGGGTTAATGAGCATAGAACAAAATTTGTTAAACAAAAGAATGTTAGGGTGTTTTATGCCCACTTTTGACAGTTAGTTTTTAAATTTGAAAAGTTATTCAGTTTTACTTATCTTAGTTCAGTTATTAATGATTTTAATAAAATTTACAGTGGTTGCCGGCTAGTAGGCTTTTTTCAGAGGTACCTGGATCTGTTGATCCACAACCCTCATTTGCTTGGCTGGTATGTTTGGTAGACAATAGCTCAATTCTGACTGTCATAATATGTTCAATGGAGAGGGGCTAGTTAAAACTTAAGAGTTAGAGTAATTACATATTATTTTTTAAAAGTTTATATTAAAATATTATTTTATGTTAATAGAAATAGAAATAAAGTAAGAATAGATAATAAATATTTAATTAATTGTATGAGCAGTATATATACAAAATATTAACAGTTATTATACAAGACATAATTAAGAATTTCCTCAACTCTCATGCACTTGTAGGATGAGTGAAAGTAACTACAGAGAGTTTATTTACAACTTATATTGTAAAGATTAGCGAAAATATAAGTATTGAAAAGATATATATATATATACATATATATATTAATTTTATTATTATTATTATTTATTTATTTTTTTCCTTATTATGCATAGCTACAAACAGAAACACAAACATTAAAATTTTTCTGTTTAGATAGTTTTTTTAACTATATTTTACAACTATTTACAAATCGTTTTATGCAAGTACAAATTACATTTTAATTAACAATTAATCTTATTGCTCATGCATGAGACTTGAGAATATCACAAACAAATAAGAAGCCTCTGCTGTGTGGCACACATTTATTGGAGTTATCAGCTCCTTGAAACATGTCCAATATAGCAAACATTTTATTGTAACAATATTTTATTTTATTAATTTGCAGTTTTTTATTTTTTGAATTGCCTCAGAAATATTTATTCCGCAGAAGACTTCTTTTATCTCCCTTAGGATTGTAAGCAGCTCTACCATTTCAGTAATGTTATTAATTGGTTTGACTTGAGGCAAAATTATCTTTTTGGAAATTGTCAGGCTTATGTCCCACACTAGCAGAGTTTCTCTGATGACCAGCCACCATACCAGCATAGGATATTTCATCTCTGACTAAGCTACTTCTAGTAGTTATGTTCATTTTTTGCTTAGGGAATTTTTTGCTTCCCCTATAACTACTAGTAGGATGATTTCTCCTGTGCAATTGCTGGAAACTGGTTCCTCAACAATTTTTCTTTAGGGCAATTTCTTGTGTTGTGTATTTCAGCACATTTAACACAGCAAGGTGCCATGTGGCAGCCCTCTCTTGAATGTTATAATTTTTGTCAATTAATATATTGCACTACTGTTCTAATACCTTTTGTAATGTTCTACCTTGAGGCCAGAGGCATGGCAAAGATTTCCCTGTTTTTGTATTCTATTTAGGTCTTGACTTCTATACAGCTAAATCAGAAAAAGCAGGAAAGGCTTATCAATTTTCCAAGTAGCCATTTTATTCTCTTTATGAACTTTAAATCCGTATTGTTTAAGTCTTCAGTGACTTCATTAGTTTTTGTTGATATGGGAAACCTATAAACAATGAACTTCCTTGGCTCCATGTTTTTTCCGCAGAGGAGGATGCATTCAAAATCATTAGCTTAAAGGAATTCTATAGTCTCCCTGTGATCATCTGACATTTTTTATTGTAATTTCAGGTTATAGTCAAATTTCTGAAGAAATTAATTCTGTTATTCAAAATGGAAATAAATGTTGTTATTTATATCAATACTTTATTTAGATTAAACTTCTATTTACAATTTAAAATGAAAATTTATAAAACTGGCATCAGTGCTGTGTTCATCAGGCGGAAACATAAGATAGTGAAGTGTGAACTTCAACATATAACAATGAAGAAAGTTATTAATTTTTGAAAGAAAAATTTTAACAATTTTTTGACCAATAAAATTAAGTAACTCACTATGAGAAATCAGAAATAATAAATGAACTTGATCATCTATTCAAGAAGGAAAACAATTTATAAAATCTATGTTTAATATGGTTAATTCTCATTGAAAGAATAGATAAAAGTAAGGTCTTGAGGAGAATTATAAATTGGAGGCCTTTAAACCATAGACCCAGGAGAACACCTGAAAAAATATGATTGTGTGATACAACCAAGAAGTTAATTCATGAAAATAAAGAACTGGTAATATAAAAACAAGAAAGTTTGGAGTGACTGTTCAGCAAGCCAAGGCTCATCTTGGGGTGTAGTGCTATGGAAGAAAGAAGATATGTGCTATATTAAATGTGTGTTATAATCTATTATTAATAAATCTTTGTAATTTAGCAGATCCAAGGAATAGACTACTTTGGTCACCATACATTACTTTATGTGAGACAGCTATTTATTAGTGTGTTAGAGAAATTTTGAAGCAATATCTTCAGTCACTTTTTTTTTTTTCTTATTTGGGGTATCTTTGTATTTACCTTGCCATTACAAATAAAATTTAAAATGTAAAACTCTTTTTGTAAAATTAATTATATGATTAAATATATGTATTAATCATAACTGGAAATTATCAATATCCTGTTGAGTAAATTCCCTTATGAATTTTAAACTTTGCTTTTAAAAAGATAGAATATGTGAATTAAGTGTGTATGTATAATATTTACATTCTCTACCACTTTATTAAGTTTTTAGTGTTAACTGAAAATTTTATGATATTTTTACATTATTCACAAATTTATATGTTTGAATATTTTTACTGTAACTAATTTATGTGTACTTTTTTCAGGCTAACGTAGATGTCACAATCACTGATCAGTTGCCTAGTACTGATGAAAGATTTGTTTCACAGAGTCATGCTTATAGAAGCCTACAAAAAATGAAAGAATTACGTACAGCCCAAAAACTTACTGATGTGACTCTTGTTGTAGAAGAAGTTGAAATTACTGCACATCGTCTTGTACTTTCTGCAGCAAGTGATTATTTTTATGCAATGTTTACTGGTGATTTGATGGAAGCTAATATGAATCGTGTCCCGATGGAAGATACAGACCCTGTTGCATTACAAGCATTAGTACAATTTTGTTATTGTGGTAATACAATTTTAAATTTATTATTTATGTATCAAATTGTAATTTTTTTACCAAGTAAAATTTTAAAAGCTTTTTTTAATCACTGCAATTTTTTAAAATTGAGAACCAGTCAAATTTTCAAAATCAATTGAAAATATATTTCATTGATTTTTGGATATTGTAAAATTATGTTTTTTATAATTTGAGTTCCGTTTCTTTTTCATCTTATCAAATTTTTCATTCATTATATCTGAGTAAAAAAATTCCTTTTACTTAAAGTTGTCTATTGTAATTTCAAATACTTGTTAAGTATTAAAACACTTATTTTTAACCATCTACTCTGTAGTATTTGCTATTTTATTACTGTAATTATTCTCATATTCAAATAAAATGTTACATTATTCCGTGAAAGCTATAAAATATCTGTGCATATTTCTTTTACTCAATTTCAAGATCTTGATGAACATAAAACTGTTAATATAAACATTCATAATGAAGAAATGAAAAAAAATTCATTTGTTGGCAGAATGAAAATCTTTGAAAAATTTTATTTTGAAAAATTCTAACTAATCTTAGTTTTGGTCTAAACAACTCAATAATTATGAAAGTTATCTTAATATTTTACATTTACTATATCAGGGCATAAATCTTTTTACCTTATTTTAACTTTTTGCATATCAAAAATTAAAAAGATGATAAAATCGTTACCATAACTTTTCACATACCTTGCCTTGTTTTTATAAGTGCATTGCATGCCAAGACATTTATTACTTTACATGATTAAATTTTAAAATAAGAAAGTCCTCTTTGTTTGGATAATAATCAATTTCGATTGTTCCTGTTAACAATAGTTGAATGTGCTACTGTAGATGGCTACTAATCAATTGTGCCAAGATTCCATTCCCCCCCCCCCTCTAAACATTAGAAAGTTCTCTACATTTTTTTAAACTTAGATAAACTTTCACAATACAATTAAATTTGCCTTTCACAGAAAATCTTAAATTATGTAATTTTCTTATCAATAGAATTTAAAGACTCAATAATATTTTGCTGATTCTATTGTTGAAGTATTAAACATATTGCCCAAAAAGGATAATAAATAATTATAAATTAAATCTGAAAACTCACATAAATTAATATCTTGAATCAATTTCAAATTTAAACAATATTTTCTAGTTTTTTAAAATGATATTTTATTGCCCTTAAAGGCAGTATGTATAATTATTATGTAAATATAATTTTGAAAAAAAGTTTCTAAATTTTCTATATTTTTCAAGTAAAAACTTAATATATATTTTTAGAACGTATAACTTTTATTTATATGTTCTTTAAGCTCCCTTATATATCCATTATGATTAATGAATTTAATTCCTTCTTTAGACTCAGATGTTGTGTATAAAATGCACTTCTATCTTTTGATCTTAGTTCAGTGCCTTTGTCTGCCAAAAGTGAGCTTAGAAAGACAAACTAATTGCATATACATTACATAAAAATTAGATGCTTTTTCTTTACGTTTAAAATTACATAGTTAATATTTGTTTGAAATTGTAACTTTAATTTTTCTATCTGGAACCTATAATTTTATGAATTTATTATGTATACCCTTAAGTAATAAAAGAAAGATCTTAAAAGTACTTTTTACTTATCAGTATTATGTCTACTTTTAGAAAAACTGTGATTTATTAAATAATATGATTTATGTTGTTTCATTTTAATCGGTAGCACTGTTATGAATGATTTCTAAATATTGCATATTTAAACTTTCTGCTGTAACTGCGGTATATATTGGTTTGATGTGAACAATATCTGATTCTTTATATTTGTAATTTTGCATTCATTTTCAGTTTTTAATGAGTGGAATCCTCTTTATAAACATTTAATTCAGATTCATTCTGCTCTCCAAATTCCTTGGATATAAATTTTGCTTTTTAGAAACAAATCAAATCGAATTGCTATTGCTGTTTGTGTTGCACTTTCTTCTGCCGAAATTTCATTTTGATTGTTTCCATTTGGCACAATGGAAAATAATTTTTCTCTAACATAGAAATTGCTCCTTCTTTAGGTAAATACAGGTGTCACAATCCTGAGGTACCCCCAGTGATCTGTCCTCTTCTTTCTTTTATTCTCCATTCTCCAGTTCTGCTTTTTCTCTTCCTCTCCCTTGTTGTGGCTGCCTTGTAAGAGGTTAAAGGCTCCCCTTGAGTTGCTATTGCCGTTCTTTTGCTATTAGCTTCTCTTGGGGACTAAAATACCTACGTGTTTGCCATGCATGCAGACCCGTGTCCGTGGAAAGGAGACTCCAGTTAATTGAGGTCCCCATAGACCAACACATTACTTTGACCTCTGCTTCATGTAAGCAGAAGGTGCGCTGCAGTCCTCAGTACATCAATCATTTTTCTGGATCCAGCGATTGGCACATCTACTGGATGACTTGTTAGTTGTGGAAACCATCTCAGGGATATTCTGTGAGCATATAGAACTTGACCAGCATTGGCGCAGCTGGCCTGCGTCCCCTTGTTCTTTTCTGTGGTGAGTGGTGCCGAATTTTCTATTTCTGACATGGAAAAAAAACTCTTTTTTGATTCTCCCTTTGAAGCACATGTTCTTTGTATTAAAGGCAAAATTTTACGTGGTCAAGTGGAAAGAGGGAACATTACAGATAGTATCCCTTTTCCTTATTCAAAAAGTTATTACTGTCATAACGGGAGAAGTGACAAGCATTTGTAAATTGTGTTAATTGATGGTAGAAATTACTTCAGAGGCACAAGCCAATCTAATAAACAATATGATCATGCCAACTAACTTAAAGGTGTCCATCTCTCCTTATACAAACCTTAACTTTTCTCATGGTATGATTTCCACCAAGGATTTGCTTAACATATCCAAGTATGAGATTTTGGAAAATCTTAAAAAATCAAAAGACTTGCACTGTAAAACTCATCACTGTCAGTCGAAGGGGGTAGATAATCAGTACCAAGCATCTCATACTGATATTTATGATGTCAGACTTTACGCAGCAAATTCAGGCTGCATATATGAATTTATCCATTAAGCCATTTATTCCAAATCCTCTGCATTGTTTTAAATCCCAGAAAATCGGTCACTCCAAATTAACTTGGGAACTGGGGAAACTGAATTGCATTAACTGCTCAGCAATTGGCCACAATAGTTTGATTTGTACTGCAAGGGAGAAGTGTGTCTACTGTAAGGGTGACTACTACTCCTTTGCTGAAAATTGCCTTATCTGACTACTGGAAAACGAGATAATAACCTCTGAACTTAAGACTAAATGTTTGTATCATGAGTCAACATGTACTGAAACTAAAATCTGCAAAAAGAGCATTTCTAGGCCTTTTATATCCACTTGTAAACCCTTATCCATAGAGGCTGACACTGTTATTTTGCATCCTTTGGAGACAATAACTATCTGATTTGCACTCAAATTTTGATGACATCAAGTCTATAATCTCAGCTTATAACCGTACATGTGTTGCACTTCAGGAAACTTTCCTGGTGTCTATAAATATTATTTCCATGCATGCTTTTAAATGCCTTGAAAAAAGACTGGTAAAGATGGTACAGTGTCCGGAGGTGTGTGCATATTTACAATAATTTTCCAAGCACTGCTCATCCTTTGAAATGTGCTCTACAGGCTATAGCTGTAAGAATTCATGTAACATGTTTGTTAACAGTCTTTAGTTAGTATTTTGCCATCACAAGTTATCATGAGGCAAGAGGAATTTGATGCATTAGTGGATCTGCTGCCAACACCGTTTTTGTTGCTCAGTGACTTTAGCAGCCATTATTCTGTGTTGGGAAATGATATCAATTCTTACAGTCAGCAGATAGAACAATTTATTTCAAATAATTTTCTGTCTGCTTAATTTTAATGAGAAAACATACTTTCATGAACCCTCAAAAATGTTTCATACACTTGGTCTGGCCATTTGTTCTCCAGTACTTCTGTAGTGTTAAATTTATCAGTGAGAAATGATCTACACAGTAGTGATCATTTTCCTTTTGTTATCTCTAGGCTGGAGATACTAGTGTGCAGCAACGTGCACCTGCTTTTGTATATAGTCCGGCAAAATTAATATTATTTATTTAATTGGCAGCTGTTATGGATTTAATGGTTATGATAGAGAATATTGATGGCATGTTTCATAAAGTCACTGAAACAATTATTAAAACACCAGATGCATCAATTCCCAAAAGTTCCTCTAAACCACTTCAGCAATGCAAACCATGGTGGAATATTGAATGCCAACAACACCTATAAAAAACAGCGGAGGTTATGGGGGAATATTTCGGTAGTATCCAACAATGGAGAATCTAATCTTCTTTAAGAGAGCAAAAATATCAAATTGCAGAGTTCATTGATGAAGTCAGAAGGATTCTTGGTCTTTCTATGTCTCTTCAATAACATCTTCAACATCTGGAAATGAAAGCAGCTAATGGAATTTATCCAGAATTTTTCATTCTTATTTTAAAATCCACTGCTGTTCTATACACTTCTCCTCAGGACATTGCTAATGTCCTTGGTAAAACTTTTGCTAATGTCTCAAGCTTCAACACTTATAGTCCTTTGTTTTTGAAGCTTGAGAGTCATGCTGAGCAAACACCAATTATATAGTTTTTACAATAGACAAGCTTTGCCTAATAACTTCCAATTTAGGATGTTAGAACTCAAAAAAGCTTTACAGCAGACCAATAATACCAGTCCTATGACATGATGGAATTAGCTATCAAATGCTTCAATATTTAAGTTAAGGCTCCTTGTTGAATTCACTTAACTTATTTAACTGGATCAGAACTGAAAATAAGTTCTCATCTCTTTGGAGAGAAGCAATAGTAACTACAGTCCTGAAATCTGGCAAAGATCCTACAGCTCCTCTGAATTATCGATCAATGGTGCTGATAAGTTGCTTGCATAAAACTCCAATGTATGGTCAACGCCTATCTTGTCTTCGAAAAAAAATGTCTTATGTCTTAGAAAAAATTTATTTATTCCCATTAATCACAGTGGCTTTTGTAAAGGAAAATCCACTTATTTGAAAACACAGATCTGCCATGCTTTTGTTTGGAGGAATCATTTGGTTTCCATTTTCTTCAACATAAAGAATGCTTATGACTGTACATGGCTTTTCTAAATTCTCCATAGTAAGAATGATTTTGGCTTCAATGATAATCTGCTGATATTTGTGCAGAACTTTTTATACTCGTTTGATTCTAGTTTGTATTGTTACTGCTTTTTTCTAATACTTTTAACCAACCTGAGGTGTCCTCAACATAGTATTTTAAGCATCACTTTTAATCTCCATATAAATTACATACTTCATCAACTTTTACCATCTGTGCATGACACCTTGTATGTTGATGAACTGTAAATATCCTGTGAAGGATCAAACATGCATTTAATTGAGAGACAATTACAAACATCTGTTTATGAACTTGTTGCACGGTGTCCAGATAATGGCCATACTTTGTGTCCTAGCAAGAGCAATTGTGTCCACTTCTGCAAAAAAACTAGCCTCCATAATGATCCTGTAATTCATATTAACAGCTCACTCATACCAGTAGTCAATAAGGCGAAATTTATTAGCGGGATATTTGATAAAAAAATTAACCTTTCTTTCACATGTATTACATTTGTAGAAGAAGTACGAGTGAATGATATATTCAAGATGCTTTTAAATATATCTTGGGTTCCTGATGGCACATCATTCCTGTGATTATACCAATCACTCATTTTATCTTGCCTTAACTATGGTTGTGTTGTTTATGGATCAACTATCTCTTCTGTTTTACACAGACTGGGCATATTTCATCACTCTGCTCTGAAGATATGTTCTGGTGCATTCCACACATCACTCGTTCAGAGTCTCTATGCAATATATCAATAATTGCCTTTAGACCTGCAACATATGCACCAGTTTCTCAATTACTAGTGTAAGATTATATCTGACTCTCATCATCCTATACTCTCTATGGTTCCTACTCCTACATTTAAAAAATTGTATGATGCTCACAGTTACAGCCTCCCACCTTTTCTCACTAGAACTTAATCTGTCTGACTTACACGATGTCCATTTTTTTAAAATGGATTATCTTACACTACCTCCTTGGTATGATTCAAAAGTTAATATTTTATATCTATTTACTAAATATAGCAAATCAGACACAAGTACTACTGTTTTTCAACAGCTATATTCATCACATCACTGTTACTATACTTTATACACATCAATATTCACTGGTGGTTATAAAAATGCTGGACATGTGGTCTGTGCTGTAGTTACTGGAAGCAATATTCTTAGCTTCAGCCTTCCTAAATCCTGCTCCATCTTCACTGTTGAAGCAACAGCAATTTATTATGCCCTTCAGCGGATTAATAAAATTGATTCTTTTAAACATTGTTTGTACTCTGACAGTCAGAATGTTTCGGAAGCTTTTAGGAATAGCAATTTCATATGTCCTCCAGTTGTATCTAGAATTTTCAAAGAATTCAATTCCCTTGCTGGCAAGGATTGTGAAACATTGCTCATTTGGATCCCTAGTCATGTGAGTCTTGATGGCAATAAAAAGGCTGATGCAGCTTGTAAATCTGTATCAGAACCTCTCTTGACTTCTGTGCCATTGTGTGATGTGAGAAAAGGTGTGAAAAAATAATATATACTTTATGGAAGAGAAATCATGGAACCTGCAGGTAAGCAACAAGCTTCATGCCCTATTTATGTCCAGCACTCTATTATCAATTTTACCTTTTTGAAATGCTGATGCCTTCATATCTGACAGACATTTGTTTTTAAATGAAATTTATCTTTGGTGTGAAACATGTAATAAACCCTATACAATCTATCATATTTTAATTTCGCCGAGCTGGCAGCCGAATGGTTAGCTCTCTTGCCTTCGGTTCAACAGTTCGTGGGTTCGAATCCCACCTTGGGCATGGATGTTTGTAGTGGTTCGGAATCCACTTTAAGCCGTAAGTCCCGGTCTAATTAGCCCTCGTGTGCAAAAACGACCGTTGAGCGACAAACAAACCAAACCAACCAAACCATATTTTAATTTCTTATCGTTATTTTAACCATCAACATTTATATTTTTTTAGTACTAACATTTTAACTTTGTTTACAGTTTTGTAATTACAGTTACATTAGTTGAAGAAGGGAAACTTTAGTCTTTTACTCATCATTCCTTTCAGCTAGTCCTATTTATTGAATTATCTTCTTTTTCTCAATGGGTCATTTATTCGTCGTTTGTATATTTGTTTGCACCTCCAGCATCCCCATTGGTAGCAACATGCTATCTACTACTGCTGACAAATTCACTTCCGACAGCAACAAATTCACTGGTTTCCGCCAGCATATTTGATTCTTGATTCAAAGGATCTGTTTCAACAACAATAGAATTTTATGTGGTGTAGTCAATCTTATATTATTTTAAACTGCATTTTTTTTTCTTTTTTACATTATTTGAAGCATTCTTATCTTTATGTGACTTGGAATTGAGAGAAATAAATAGGTATCAGCTACTTTACCTCCATACCTAAATGAAAGGCAAAGAACTCAATGAAGCTCAACCTGACTCATTAAAGGATTGTTTGTATGCATCAATTATAATAATATAATACTCATTCATAACTATTATGACATTACTTCTTGGTCTGAATGATCTCTTGCATCATCTGTTCACCTACATTTTGATGTACATTATTTTCATGTGCTCCACAATAAAACTGTTTTATGAAATTGGTGACATTTGATGCATGTGAAATATTGCATATTGTGAATAACTGATTAGTTTGCTATTTCCTCTGTAGTTCATAATCATAAAAACAGTAATGTCTTTTAAAAACAAATGATAAGATAATTTTCAAATGTTATGTTTATTTTTATTTAATCATTTGCTTGCTATAACATATGTTTGAAGAAAATATTTCTTTTACCTTATTATTCTAATTAATAAATTTTAGAATGTTTGTCATATATATTTTGACTCAACAACTAAACACTGATAAAAACACTACTACTTTTTGAAATTTCAGAAATAAGTATTTGATTTTAGTAGATTTAAATTTAAAAATAGCATTTTAATTTACTTTGAAGAAAAAAGTTAATTCATTTGTGTATTTTTACATTAGTTTTAAAAATGCTTTGTAGAAATGAGTTAAGCTAAATTGAAATTACAGAGATATTGAACTTACATGGTAAAGATTTATTAATTCAAAATATTCCTACTAAAATAATAATCTAAAGGTGCTGTTGAAAGTACATTGTTGAGATTGTTGAGCTGTTGAGATTTCACTAAATTTGTAAAAATCAATTGAAAGCCAAATTTAAAAAACATCTTAAATTCTTACCCTATTTAATTCTTATTTATAAAGATGCTGTATTTAAATTAATGCAGGAGAAAATTAATTGCAATAATGTCATATTTTCTGAGTAAAAATACTTCAATTAAGACTATGGTTTTAGTCACTGTTGACATGACTTGTGTTGGTGTGTTGGTGTGTATTTTGGTGTGTTGGTGTAAAGAAAATGTGTTGGTGTGTATTTGTTTCAAAAAAGTTTATGTTATGTGTTTTGGGATGGAATTTCTGCTAGTCAAAAAACTAATTACAAAAATATGAATTTTTAAAATGTTAGAAATATTATAACTATAACTGTTAGCATAAAGTTATACTCTAAAAGGTTTAAACTTCAGAATTTAGCAAAACAGCATTTTTGTTACATCTAAGATTTCAGGAAAGTGTTTTGAGCTAAATAGAATAAATATTTTAAACTGATCATCAAATTCTACTGATTTAAATGTCATTGAAAATGTTTAAGAAAAATTTATAACAGTAAGGACTAATTTTCAACTTTCAAAGATCTTGTTAAGTCTATTTATGATTAATGGAATGAGTTGTATTTAAATTACTTAGAATACCTTTGGCTTAGTGGCAGCATTTCACGCTTCCATGGTCCGAGGTTCACACAGGAGAGGACACAGGTCCGAGGTTCGATCCTCGGCCTGGGCAAGGTTGACTCAGCTTTTCATCCCTTCAGTGGGTCGATTAACTGAGTACCAAGCATGCTTAGGAACTAAACACTGGAGGTCTTACGTTAGGCTGACCACCTAACTGGGACATATGCTTCGCACCCCAGGGCCTCGGTCATGAAAACAGTTATGGGCACTGTAGGTCTTGGCCCACATGGGCTGTCATGCCATGGAGTTTAGTTTTAGAATACCTTGTAAAAGTATCCTTAAGAAGACAGTAAAAGATCTACAAAGAAGCAGTGGTGCAACAGATAATTATTTTTAAACTGCCCATTAAACATTAAAAACTCTTTTTGCTTTTATAATTGTTGACCCGTATACTTTGTTATTTTGATTTATTTAAATATATTTTTATTTTAAATGTAATTTAGAAAAAATAACTGTTTGAATATTTACTGGCATACTTGAAATTAATACCTGTCCTTATAATTATGAACCATAATGTATAATGCTTTAAACCAAGTTTATTTTGAATGTCATCATAATCTAGCTTTGTTAAATTTTAATGAGCTTAATCCATGATACTAAAGTGTAAACTCATCAAATGAGTATAAGTTCCATAAATTTGTGTTCTGACTCAAGAACACCATTCTCTAGTATTTCAATGCAACAATTTTACTTCTTCTTCTTCTTCTTCTTCGAGTTGGGTTTGTATGTCATTGAGCACCTCTGCTTTTATCAGCATTTTGTACTGTTAACTCCAAACCCAATGTTTCTTAGTTCCATTTGCTCGGATCACCCACTTTATTAATAAAGTCTGATAACCCTTTAATGGAATCTAGGTGTAACTCTCTAGTATGGATGATGCCTAAAGAGGTTAATCTAGGGAGGGCAAGAGCCTCGCATTCTTAAATGATATGCTTGGCCGTTTCCTCTTGCATATGACATTTCCTGCAGATAGGATTTTGCTGAAACAGTCCCATTTTATGGAGATTTTTTCTGAAATAGTAGTGCCCAGTTATGAAGCCTACGATTAAACGTATCTTCTGCCTAGAGCATCTTAGAATTTCATAGGAAATCCTCACTGATGATCTACAGATCATACTTTTAGCGTGGGTTTGACCAGGAGATTTGAGCCAAGCTTCATACATCTTCCGTTTTTCCCATCTGAGAACATTGATTTTTGCGGTCTTCAAATTGATCCCACAAAAAGGTTCTGGACCAATGGGAACAAAAGACGATCCTTGTTTAGCAAGCTCATCAGCCCTTTCATTGCCTTCGATACCTTTATGCCCTGGCACCCATACAAGGATCACCCTGTTTCTAGTTGCCAGTTCTGTAAGAAGGTTTCTACACTCCAGAATCATTTTAGATTTGATTTCGAAGGAATTAAGCGCTTTTAAAGCAGCTTGACTGTCACTGAAAATGAGAATCCGCTTATCGTAGTAGCCCTTCTTCATATTCAGTCGCAGACAGTGGATAATGGCCAAAACTTCTGCCTGGAAGACCGAAGCGTATCGCCCAAGGCTTACAGACAAGCTGATTCTTGGTGACACGCCACAAACTCCCAGTCCTGAGAGGCTGTTCTTCAGTGATCCATCTGTGTACCAGATTAGATCTCCTGTTTTAGTTTCAAACATGTTGTTATCCCATTCCTCTCTAGTTGGAAAAACTATATCAAATGTCTTGTCAAACATGTATGTTTTTTCCATGATGTCAGATGGCATCAGAAAAGTAGGGTCTTGAAATTTCCTGGTGATGCCCTTGTGCCCTTTGGCAACAGGCTGGTCATACCAGTGGTTTTGCAGCTTCATTCTGTATGCATTCAATCTTGCAACGCTGCATATGAAGATGTCCAAGGGAGTCAGATCCAACACAACCTCCAATGCTCTGGTTGGCGTGGTGGAGATTGCTCCTGTGATGCAGAGATAGGCTAGTCTTTGTAGACTCCTCAATCTGTCAATCACAGTCTTCTGTTCCACCTTATGCCACCAGATCACACAGGCATATGTGAAAATGGGCCTGACAAAAGCTGTGTACATCCATAGCATCAGTTTTGGATGTAAACCCCAGTTCTTACCAAGCATTCGCCTGCAAATCATAATGCTTATCTTTGCTCGGTTGATCCTATCATCAATGTGCTTATTCCAGGTGAGTTTCTGGTCTAAATAGATGCCCAGATACTTCACCTCTGAAGCCACATTGATTTCAACATCAAAAAGTCTTGGTATGAAAAAACCTTTCCGTTTCTTTTTGCGTGTAAAAGGTACAAGGTAGGTTTTCTGAGGATTAACCATCAGGTCCCTATCCATGCACCATTGACCTACATAACTTAGAGCATCCTGCATGAGATGACAAGTTATGTCAAAATCTTTACCAAGGATAAGGATGACAATGTCATCAGCATATCCCTGCGTATAATAGCCCTTATCATTTAGATGTTTTATAAGGCTATTTACAACTAGGTTCCAAAGTAATGGTGACAGAACACCTCCTTGAGGACAACCTCTAGTAGTCTTTTTTTCAAATGATTCACCGAAGATGTTCATTTGTTTATATCTATCCGAAATTAAGGCCTCAATCCAAGTACACAGGGTCTGATTAATCCCTGCCCCTCTAAGTGCATTGAGGATGGATGGATGGGAAGTATTATCAAAAGCACCCTGGATGTCGAGGAAAGTTGCCAAGGCAATATCCTTTTGATCCAGAGTGGCTTCAATCTTGGAAACTAGCTGATGTAGAGCAGTCTCTGTTGATTTGCCGGGTTGATAGGCAAATTGAAGAGCATGCAAGGGACTATTTCTACCCAAGTAATCTCTAATATGCCGATCAATGATTTTCTCCATAATTTTAAGAAAGAATGAAGAAAGACTGATTGGTCTGTATGACTTGGCCTGGTCATAAGTGTCCTTGCCAGGTTTTGTAATGAAGACAATCCTAGTCTTTTGACATGTCTTTGGTATATATCCCAGGACCAAACTAGTTCTATAAATTCTAGTTAGCATTGGTATGACAACCTTCTCTGCCTTCTGGATCATGATGGGCATAACTCCATCAGGCCCAGGGCATTTTAGAGGTTTAAAGGCAAAAATTGCCCATTTAACAATGTTGTAGTTTATGATATTTTTAGCGATGGTCCATTGATTGCTATTGACTCTTTGCAAAGAGCCAATGCAATGTTCCACTTCGTTGCTATAAATATCTCTAGCTCCCGGGAAGTGGGTCCTGGTCATAATTTCCATAACCCCTTTTCCGGAAGCAGCAAAATTACCCTCCTCGTCTTTTAGGGTACCAACCAAAATAGGTTCATCCCTTTTAAGGAGTTTCTGGAGTCTAGCTCCTTCAGAAATAGAATCTATCTCGTCACAGAACTTCCTCCAGGAGTTAATTTTGCTTTTTCTAACAAGTTTGTTATAAATAGTGAGGGTCCTTTTATAGTTCTCCCATTCACCATTTTTCTTAGCTTCGTTAAAAAGTTTTCTAACATTTGCTCTTTCGGCAGCTAGAGAGTCATTCCACCAAGGGCATTGGAGTTTAGCTCTTCTAGTGCGAATGGGGCAATTGTTATGATAAGAATCTAGAATACTTCTCTGTAGGAGATCTGCTGTAACTTCTAGATCGTAGTTGTCTCTAATAGGTCTGTTCCCAAGCTCAATCAACCCAGTCAGTTCTTCTTGGAATTTCTTCCAGTCCGTCCTAACTGGGTCTCTGAATATGCGATCCAGACACACATTAGAGTGAATTTCAAAATGGATGTTTTGATGATCTGAACCAGAAGGTCTGTCATCTACTTTCCAGTATTTGATATTTTTACTAATCAGCGTTGTCGCTATAGTAATGTCAATTACTTCAGATCGATTGGAAGTAATAAAAGTTGGTTTGTTGCCCACATTTAGAATATCTAACCCATAGCTTAGAATAAATTCCAAAAGGTACTCACGTCTTTTATTTGTGTCCGTACTTCCCCAGACAACATGATGAGCATTACAGTCTAGTCCTAGGACTACCTGTAAGTTGTTATTATTGCAAAAGTTCATGAGCTTGTGCAGAGAATGGTCAGGTGGAGCCTTCTCTTCATAGGGCAGGTATCCAGAGCCAAAAACAATTTCCCTGTCCCTACCCTCTATGTTGAGTCTGACTTTCACAGCTGTCAGGTCCCTAAGAATAAATTCAGAGAGGGGAAGAACCTCAATGTTTTTATGTAAGAGTATACAAGTTCTAGCGTTACCATTAGTACAGTAGATAAGCTTACCTTTAGTTCCTTTGAGACCACTGATTCTCCCCCTAACCAACCAGGGTTCTTGAATCAGGGCCAGGTGTATATCCCCAGCAAGAAACTTCTTACTGAGGTTAGTAGTACCACTTCTACTGTGGTGGAGGTTGGCTTGAACTACCTTCACCCCCATCAGCAGGAGCAGGTTTATCAAGTACTTTAGCCTGCACATGGTGAAGTCCAATATGAAACCTATATCCCCTTACACGAAGTGTGGCAGCATCTAATTCAGGCACACTAAGAACGATGGTCCGCCCAGATGGGTCGTTCTTAATGTTAAGAACGTTCCACTCCAATGGAGTGACCCCACCGTTCTGAGCCTCGATTTTTCTCAGGAGCTCTTTAGGTTCCAGTTCATTACAGATTTTTGGCAGTTTTGCAATTATCTTGGTGGTTCTGACAAGTTTCCTTGCCTCACCCACCAAGAGTTTATGTTCTTGCCAAGGGCTTATATCATAGGCATTCTGTTCCAGCCACTTTGAGCTCTCCAGATCTGCACAATTGATAATAAGAGCCCCGTTTTCAAGTTTACAGGATAGGAAGGTTGGGGCAAAGCCCTCCTCATTCCTTCCTATTTTCCTGGTTAACAAGAGTTCCAGGTCATAGGCCTGTTTCTCTGTTAATCGTTTTTTCGGATGACCTTCTAAGAGCACGGCCATCTTGATCGCCGTGAGAGCCGCCCTGTAAGTAAATCCCTCAGGTCCTTCTCTCTTGGCAGCCTTTCCGACCTTGCCCTGGTTCATCCGGTTGGCAGGACGCTTCTCGCCTTTGTTTGCCTTCAGTTTTTCAACCCAAGTCCCCTCAGCGATTTTGCGCTCCTTCACCAGCTTCTTTTTCTGTGCACCAGATATTCTCTTTTTAAGCTTGATTCTGGTCAGAGAGTCAGTCATGCTAGAGATAGCTTCCTGACTCTCACCAGAAGAAGATGGTTTGGAGGTCATTTCTACCTCCTGTGAAGGTTTCATTGCTACCCCTTCATTAGATTGTCTCTGAGTTCCCTTGTCTTTTTCAGAAAGGTCTGCTTCAGAAGTTTCTCCTGCAAAAGCAGAAATGTTTGTTATTTTCAATGTCTTTTCAGCCATATAATAACAGTTAATAAGCTCAGGTAATATGACAGTCCACCCAGCATTGCCTGAGTTACTGGGCAAGGCAATTTACTCTAGAAGTTCGCCAGGCAACTAGAGGCTCCGTTAAGACACCAATACCGCGGTGCCAATTAGCCCTAGGCACGGAACGCATAACACCAGGGTTTACGGGAGCTGGTTCGCGGCTATGATACTAAAGTGTAAACTCATCAAATGAGTATAAGTTCCATAAATTTGTGTTCTGACTCAAGAACACCATTCTCTGGTATTTCAATGCAACAATTTTACTTACTTAAAAGGAAAAAAGTTTTAGTATTTGAAATTTGAATAACTTTAATTTTGTTACTGTGAATGCTGAAGGGCATTAAAAACATTATTTAACTTAAAAAAATTGTAATCAATTATTGCCCTTATAAATGATTATGCATTTTCATTAGTTGATTTTATTTTATTTATTTTTTAATGATAAATATATTAATTATTTCTTTTAATAAAAACTAACCAATAAAATCTTTTCTAAAAAAAATATTTAAAAATAAATATAAATTATTGATTTGAAAATAAATCCCTTATAGTTCTTAACTATCCTTGTTTAGTATAAATATTATTGATGACTTTATCAGACTAATCATTGAGTTGTACAGATTATTTTGTATCTATTATATTTCTATAAAAGAAACAAAAAAATACATTCTCATCAGAAGGAGTAATTGATTATTGTAAAGTTTTGTTCAATCTCATAAGAATTAGCATTATTCCAAAAGGTTATATTCATAACTATAAAACAGTTTAGAGACAAAGAAATATTGCAGCACTTTTTGCTTTAAGAGATTACTAGTTCTTGAAAATATTTCAAAGAAATATTTCTACCTTCAAGTATCTCTTATGCAACTAATATTTTTTTAAAAAAAATTTGAATATTTAGTTAAAGAGATGTAGGTTGGATGTACAAAAACATATTCATTGTTGATCCTTCTGATCAAATTGTTAAGAGTAGCTGGAGCATAAATGCATGCACATATGCAACAAACTAATCCTGTATTCTCTTTAAAAGTTATATGTGATTGATTTACTTATTGACAAGTCTGTATTATACCAATTGACACCAAAGTTGTTTAATTAGCACTTACATTTTTTGTTTAACAAAACAAGACCATCTGACTTGGCCAACTAAGAATTGCAATTATACTGTTTTAATCATAAATCACTTTTTTGTAGTAGTGTGCTAAGTATTTATATGAAAACTGATTATTTTTTGTGACAAATATTTATAAATTAATGATAAATAGTAAATATTGTTACCACTTGTTTTAACAGTCATGGTAGTACTATCACAAGAACTATTGTTATATATAATAATCATCTATTGTACTGCAAAAGATTTTGGAGAATATTTTAATCATCTTCTCTGTTCATGGAATTATACCCAGTTTAACACATTGTGGAAGTTGAGGTAACTGATTTTAGTAATCTTATGATTTCTATTAGTACACAGCATTCTTATTTGCTTGGAGTAACCACAATCTCAGTTGCTACATGTATGGCTATTCTACTTTAAGACAATAGATGAATTTGTTATTGTGTGATAACAGGTGATAATATATCTTGTGCATCTGCTTAAAGTAGCCCAGCATTCATGTTACTGTTTTCTCTGTCTATCTTATAAAAATTTATAGTTTTCTTTTTTTAAACAAGCTATCTTTTTTATAGACTTTTTTTCTGTAATTTTTTCTAACTGTGATTGAAATTCTTTTTTATGACTTATTTACATACTTACATTTTATAACTTATTACAGCTTATCTTTACTGCTTATTTTCTGTTCTGTAGTTTCCAACTACTAATAGGCACAATATTTTATAGGTGAAATAAATTTGACTGAAGATAATGTGGAAACAATTTTATCAACTGCAAATGTTCTACAAATGTCTGAAGTAGTAAAAGCATGTTGTGATTTTCTGGCTTCCCGTTTGCATCCTTCTAATTGCATTGGCTTTGCTTTATTTTCTGAATCCCAGGGCTGCATGGATTTGCATCAAACTGCACTAACATATGTTATGGTAAGTAACATTTTATATTACAATTTTTGCATGCAAGGGAGTTATAACCTTACTTGAAGTTTTGGTTTATGTATGTATATGCTTAACACTTTTTATTTATATGTCACATTATCTTTAACTATTTAATGTTATGATGTATATATAATCAAATAAAAGGTTTTAATTTTTCATAGGATCACTTTATGGAAGTCATATTAAATCAAGAATACTTGTCGCTGCCTGCAAGTGAAGTCAAAAAGTTGTTAGCAAGTGACATGTTGAATGTGCCAAGGGAAGAAGATGCTTTTCAATCTCTTATGGCCTGGATAAATTATGATCTTCCTACTAGGAAATCAGAGCTCCCATTCTTGTTAGAAAATATAAAACTTCCATTAATATCTCCCCAGGTTATTGTAAATTTCTAACAGTTTTACAAAGATGCTTATACATTTGCAAGTTAAACTTTTCTTGAATCTCTCATGAGCAGCTCATTTAATTTTCACAGCAAATTATTTATCCTTGGTTAAAAGCAAACCTCTGAGAAACAACAATAATAATTTATTAATATTTGCAATCATTCTTTTATATTGAGAAAGTTATGCACTTTTAAGAGTGAAAATGTTTGTTTAAAAAAATTGAACTGTTTAAAAAAGTTTAAATACACTTTAATAGTTTATTTGTCAAATAAAATATTGCTATATACATGGTTACATTTCAATGTACATAAAAGTAGACCATACATATATAGTATTAAATGTAGAAAAAAAATTTCATTTGAGATCATTGCTGCAGCATATATGTAAATAACGTTTCACTTATGGAGATATGTAAGCACTGACAACTAGGCATAGGATTATTGGTTAATTTGTTTACATCTGAAGTGTGTGGGGAAATGCCAAAACATTAACAATGGCAGTGTCATTATTAAGTGTACCTGAATAAGGTTACAATATGGTATTTGGCTACCAAAGAACAAAAATCGATATTTGTTGAAAAATGAAATGTATGTGTGGAGCATGCCTGCCAAAAATCACTATTGTAGAATCTGGCAACAATTCATATAAATGCAAAAGTGGACTGTGTATGTATAATACAATATATGTAAAAAAAGCCTTATTCAAAAGATATTTTCATGCTTTACATATTAATGAAAATTTTAAATTACAAATACATTCCCCATATATCCACTGATTTAAATGTAAAATGAATGAATATTATCGTTAAATTATTACTTTAATGTTACATTTGTGTACTAATTCAAATAATATTCAAGTAATTTTTCACATAACATTTAATGATTGGGCAGCTGATAAGCATGTCTTCAGGCATGCACCTGCCCTTGAATAAAAATTTGTTTTAAATTATTCCTGTTCTTAAAATGAAAATATGTAAAGTAAAAACTCATCTTCACCATTGCCAGACATTTAATAAGTGTATATGTAAACACTCATTTGAAGCAAACATGACAGTTTTTGTCGTAATTTTTAAAAAAGCTGTAACTCCAATATTATTTCATATTCTAATAAGAATTTTAAAAAATATTTAAAATACTAAAATTTTTATATAAGAGCACAGATTTTTGTTACAATTTTCTCCATTTGTTAATTGCAATTTCTTATGATTTAAACATCAGATTGAGCATTTTATTACATAGCTGTCAATTTGGTTTCAATAAATGTTTCTCTTAATAAAATAAAATTGAATAAAAGAAATTACACAATCAATAGCCATAAAATACAGCTGAGCAGCATTTGCCAAACTGGTGGTCCACGAGAAAATTTTCCTGTCCCCAGAAAAATGTGCTTACTCATCATCATCAAATCAGAAAAATGAATATACTTACTCATCATGTTAAATTATGTTTTAAAGTGCACTGAAACATAATTCAATTCGTAATAATATGTGAAAAGTTATAAAAATGCTATTTCATAGAATAACATCACACTAAATAAGTCGTACTGATGTAACTGCATGTTTTGTCGTGTTTCATTTTGCACTCTTCTAATGTTTCATTCTCCTGTATGTTGCATATCAATTCAAGCATTTGAGTTATACATACTGACATATTGAATTCAATAAAAATATTTTCAATATTAGTTGGATTGTTAAAGAATTTATTTTAAAAAAATAGATTGGTCTGATTTTTTCATGTATATATTTTCTTTTACTTGATATTTATCGGGATAATATTTATAATTTTATTGGGATTTAATTTCTAGTAAGCTGGAACACATTAGTTATCCATCACATTAAGAATGTATAATACTAAAGTTTTGATATATTTAAACTGCTTTTTAATTGTTTTGTTTATTTTGTTCATTTTATTATGATTTATTAATGAAACTTTCATAATTTGGTTGCAATTAATAGTTTCATTTTGTTAACTAGGTACATTTTATGTGTTCTTAGATCATAATTTCTTTATAAATATATTTATCTTTAAAAAATCCTATTAGTGGTCTGCAGGATTTAAATTGTAAATTTACTACTTCATGAATTCAAAAAGTGTTGCAACTGCTGCAATAGAGAATTATTATTGAAAACTCCCAAGCACACATGCAAATAAAAACAATGAACTAAATCCAGTGGTGCCTATTAGGAAAAATGAACTTTGTATTGACCTGAAAAAACAACAAGTAGCTTATTCCAACACACTCTTCAGAAGTATTTTGTCCAATATTAAAATTTCTACTCTAATTATAGGAATTGAAGTTTTGAGCTACTCATGAACTATTTATCTTGTAAGTGTATATGCAAAAATAATAAATATGCTCTTAAGCTATGTTTTATTAGAAATATTACTAAATTTTTTATGTTTCTATTAACATTTGTATACTGTGTGCTTGACAGAATTAAGTATAGTTAATAACTTGTAAATATCATAAAAAGTAAGCATCATTGATATCTAAACTAGGCTAATTGATTTTGCCACACTATTTTAACATTGTTGCAAGATTAATACTGATGAAACATTTATGATACAATGTTCTAACTTCTTAGTAGACTTTGCATAATGTGGTAGAACATACTATTCACATATGTTTCAATACATGTTCAACAATTCATGTTGTCTTGATAATTTTTCAAACTTGTTTGCTATTCTTGGAATGAAAGCTCTTTAAAAAGTAATTCAATAAAAGCAAATATGTTGGGTAGAACAACTTTTATATATCATTGATTACTCATAAAAAATAGATGTTGTGCAGCCATTTTTTATGTCTATTTACATCACATCAAAAAATTTTATATTTATATTAGTTTCTTGAAATGTGAAGAAGTGTATTTCTTATTACTCTTTAGATGGGATGAAATTTATTTTTCCTGCTTTCATGAAGTAATGAAACATCTCAAACTTTAATTCATTGTTATATTATTTATGCAATTTTTATTTTGTTTAATACATTGTTTTATTAAAGTAATATTTTTTACTACCATTCTTAATGAAAATTAATATTCTCAAGTGAAAATTATGTTTTGTACTAATCAATAAATGGCAACACATGATAAACTGAGGTAAAAATACACCCACTATTCAGTTTGTGTACTTAAAAGGATCACAATCCTAAATCAATACTACCTTGTGAATAATATGTTTGGAAATAAAAAATGTGCATTTAAGCTGAAAGCTTATTATTCCCTGCTCTATTCTGATTTCCACATTTTTTGTTTATCATAAAATTATAAATCATATTCTTCTTCTTAACTGGCATTACAGCCCTATGCAGGCCTTAGCCTCCAATACAACCTCCTTTCACTTTTCCCTCTTCAGAGCCAAATTTTTCCCATTCTTTATCTTCATGGTCTCCAGGTCCTTTCCCTCATCAATCCATGATTCTCTGGGTCTCCCCTTCTTCTTGCTATTGAATAATTTACCCTTTGTTATCCTTTTTATGATGTTTTTTTCATCTCTGTGGTGTACATGGCCAAGCCACCGTATTCTTTGTGCTTTAATGAATCTCAATATGTCTTTGTTTCTCACCAGGTGCATTAATTCTTTATTATTTCTTCTGATCCATACACCATTTTCAAGCCTTGATCCATAGATTTTCCTTAAAATTTTGCGTTCAAAAATTCTAGAATATTCCAAGTCCCTTACATTCAATGTCCAAGTTTCTCTGGCATATGTAACAATTGGTCTAATGAGGGTTTTATAGATTTGCAGTTTTGTTTTTCGTGATATTA
Source organism: Latrodectus hesperus (assembly GCA_037975125.1). NCBI lineage: Eukaryota > Metazoa > Arthropoda > Arachnida > Araneae > Theridiidae > Latrodectus > Latrodectus hesperus. Next base: position 79,197,770 of record CM075854.1, read on the forward strand.
ATCTATTATTGAATAACTTTTTATTTGGGTAGAAAGCTCTATTACCAGCTTGCAATAAATCATATTATGTGTTCCTAATTTTTATGCTGCAAATTAACTTTTATTTCATTTAAGTATTGTTGAATTAATAGGCCCAGAAATATTTTACATTTAGAAAAGAAAGTGTGTAAAAATATTTTGCTTATTATCTATTATATTGGTAATTTGAAATTTCATTCCTCTGTAGGAATAATTGTTTTTATTTCCATCTTATTTATAAGAAAAGCTAAGTTAATTTTTGTTTATAGATAATTTTATCAAAAAATATATAAGAACTTAAGAGCTTATAGATTATCTTTCTTCTGTATTTTTACTTACTACATATTTGCTATTCAAAATTAAACACCAAAATAAAATTGAATTTTCTGAATTAAACCAAGATAATATGAAATTTAAATCAGACTAACAGAATGAAACTATGTAAGAAATAACAAGAAATCCTTTCTTATATCCATATATTTAATTTTATTGAGGATAAAATTTAAATAATGCATTTAAATTCATATACCACCATCTTAAAATACTTTCAAAGATTGTTTGAAACTTGAACTGTCTTTTGTTAAGCTTACTTATATTAAGCTTAAAAATTATCCAATGTTTTCGTTGAAGAAAGAAATGTTATTTGTAATATTGTGAGAGAAGAGCTTATTACTTTTTCTCTCAGTTCATATTTTCAGCTTCAATGTTTCTAAATAATATATACATATATTTTGATAAATATTTCATAATGTAATTTTCTCCTTGTTTTCAGAATCAAATCTTAAATCATAAATATAAGTATTTATCAAGAACAAAACATTTCTTATGATTATGTAAAATACAGCTCATGCTTACTTCTTAATTTCCATTTTCATCAATATCTAAAATATGTTTGATTTGATAAAAAAAATTATTTTATTGCACACACACTAATATATATATATATATATATATATATATATATATATATATATATATATATATATATATATATATATATATATATATATAATCACACACAAATTTTAATTATGTAATTTTAAATTATGATCTTGGTATTTAAATACTTATATATTATCTAATAAAACATATATGGTGCTCTCAGAATATTTGGAATTTGCTGTTGAAAAAAATCTTAATATGAAAAAAGAATTTTGAAAAAAAGAAAGAAAGAGACAAAAATGCATTAACATGAAGAAACTTGACATTGGACATTAAAAAGGATCTTCCATAGAATTCTGAATTTTACATGGTTGTGAGTAAATGCTTGAAGTTTTTCAAAAACTAAATCTAGGAAACATTTAAATGGTTCATGTACTGAACTAGTGATTCAATATCAAAGATAGTTAATAAATTAACATTTCATTTGGAAGTCATTTTTCTATTACTGCAGTATAATAATATGTGATAAAAAATTATTTCAGTGATAATATAAAATTTCCTTTGTTCCAGTACATGTATTTTATATTAAATCTTTTATACTTTTTGTTTAAATTTAAAATTATAAGTCAAAAATTTTAAACAGACAATATGAAAGCTACTTGTGCCACAGTTTTAATTACTATAGTCTTTAGAGTTATAAAACCTATGTACTTAATATCTTACTGAACAGCTTAAATGGTACATTTAAGCTTTGTGTTGACATTAATTTGTGTATATAGTAACCACATGGAATTTGTCTCTGAAAATTTTTTTCAGGTATCTAGGAATTTCCTTCTCTTAACATGCATATTTCATAGGAATTAATTTTATTTTGAATTGCTTTTATTTTAGTAGTGCTTTTCTACAAGAAAATTTCCATTCGAACTTCTTTTAAAGTGAGAAAATTGTTTTATATTTTAACATGCATTTCAGATCTTTCTCATAGCACATGGCTGTGCTTATCTGATAAGAAAACTGAGTAAAATGACAAAAAAGAGAAAATTTGTGAAAATTGTTGAAAAATTCATTTGAATTAAAATGATGCCTTGTGTGTACTTGCGGTGTTAGCTTTCATCTTAGTTGCATCAATTAAAAATAATAAAGTAAAATGTTAATGTTTATGAAAAATATTGAAAAATCCATAAAGATAATTTTGAGACTATTTAATAGGATATATATATATATGTGTGTGTGTGTGCGTGTGCGTGTGTGTGTGTGTGTGTGAGTGAGAGAGAGATATATTTGGAAGCAGATATTAAAAACCATTTCAAATATTTTTTACAAATAAGAACAGAATATATTTATTATTTAGTTAAGTTATTCCAGTTTTATTTAGAAGCTCAGTTAAACTTATCAACGTAAAAACCTATGTAGATTTATGAAATAAATTATGCTTAATTTACGTATATTGTTTTTTCTTATATTGTTCATTAAATCTTTCAATATAAAATTATAATTAATTTTTATTTCCAAAAAACATTCAAATTTTACTTAAAAATAAAATTTTGAACAAACATTTATCATTTCATCTATTGAAACTTTATAAATTATACTACATGATAACACATATTATATATTCTTCATAATCCTCCACAATAATAAATACGTGTTTTACTATGTTAATATTAAAGCAATAATGGAAAGAATTGTTACTTTTTTTTTTATAAATTACCATATTCTGTATGATTATCTATACAATTTTCCAACATTTATAGCCATTTTATTTTAATTTGTGGTTTTTCCTCCCACCTAAAATATTTTTTATTAATGTAATCAATGCGCATAGCATAATATCTGTGTATATTTTTAATAATTTTTATGGTACATTTATGTAATTCACCTTTGATATTTTAAATTGTATTGTATAATTTTGTTATTTAATATTAAAAGTATTTTCAATTTTGTTTTTCTCTTACCAACAGTTTTTAACAGATAATGTGGAAAGAAATCCTCTGTTTAGAGAAGATACTAGAAGTTTTGACCTGTTTGTTGAAGCTATGAAGTATCATCTTTTACCTGAACGACGCAGTTTAATTCATTCACCTCGTTGTAGTCCTCGAAAATCAACTGTTGGTTCTTTGTTTATGATAGGTGGCATGGATGGTGGGAAAGGTTAGAAATTCGTTTATTTTAATTATGAAACAATATTCGAGAAATTCTTTAAAAAATTAATTGTTGAGCTTTTTATTATATTGAATATTTGTATACTCTAATTTCAAATTACAATAAATTTTGTTTTCCAACTATATTTGAAATCATAATTTTGTAATAATATAAGCTTTTATTTGTAGAGATTAGATTTTTAGACTTTTAAGTAGGGTAGTTTTAAAAAAGCCTAGCACTACAACCATAGGTCTATTGTACTACACCCCTCAAAAAAAACCCTATTTAAAGATACCAGTGACTGAAGCAAAATTCAGCAGACATTTAATAGGGATATCCTGCTGCATACAAGGCTCAATTAAGTACTGACCCAAGTGTTCAAATCTATGTGCGAAAAAAATCCCACTGCTCTCCTTAAACAGCCTTTACTAAGCTTTAATAATTCTTTTTGCCTTTTACTAGGACATATGCTATTTAGTAGCCTTGCTTCTCTATGATCACTGGCATTATGCCAGGTCAAAAACTGTTTTCTGAAGAGATCAAAAACACTCTTTCTGATCAGTCCTTTTGAAATACCTAGCACTGGTTCAGGATCAAAATTTTGGTTGTTAATCCAGCTCTTGCCAACTTATCAGCTAATTCATTGCCAAGAACACCAGAGTGCCCAGGCACCCATATTAAAGTAAGGGAGTTATTGTTAGCTTTTCTACACAGAGTAAGGTAGCAAGCATTCCCAGACAAGAACAGAAGTTATAGTAAACTTCTTAGTGCTAGTAATGCAGCTTCACAGTCAGAACAGATAACTTTATACTTATAAATACTTTCAAAAGCATACAAGAAATTAGTAGTAACTTTATTTCTATTGATATTACAAATGGTACGAGGGTCACTCTGAAATTTTTGAGATACAACTAGGTTTTTAAAGTTATACTTACAAAATTTTAGATGTGTTCAAAGTAGTCTCCTCTAGCATCAATGCGTTTTTGTAGACGAATTTTCCACAGATTAAATGCCTCAAGCCATTCATTTCTTCGAATAGATGAAAAAATGCATTTATTGCCACATCATTCTCTTCTTCTGAATGAAAATGACGTCCATGTAAGTTCTTTTTTAGATTAAAGAATAACCAAAATATAGCTAGATCAGCACATAGCTAGATCAGGTATATACGGAGGATGTTCGATCACTTTAATTTGTTTTTGTTTAAGAAACTCAACTGTTAATCCGGCTGTATGTGAAGATGCATTGTCATGGTGAAGCATTAGTCCCCTAACATTCAGTTCTTGTAGAATTTCTGGAAGACATTTAGTGGTATACGAGTTTGCTGTTACTGTCTTCTGTCCTTCCAACTTGATGGCTTTGACCAATCCTGTACTTCTGAAGAAAATGGCATACATCACTTTTTCCAGTGCACGTTTTTTTTTTTCCACCATTGTCGGCGTGGGATCATCTTCAAAGACCCATACTTTGCTTTCTTGACGTGTTTGAACGTCAAAAAACGGTATGTACGTTTCATCACCTGTTACAATTTTAGAAATGATGCAGTGGCCACCATCATTCAGCATATTAAGTGTTTCTTTACTGATTATGACACGCTCCTCTTTTTGATGCTCAATTAGATTATGGGGAACCCAACAGCAAACTAATTTTTTCATATGTAATTCTTCATGAATGATTTTGTATATGACTGGGGATCCAATGTTAAGTTCCTTCTGCATCATTTGATAGGTACAGCGATTATCATCCATTAACATTTTTTATATGACAGACACATTATCCGGGATTACTGCCGACAGCGGCCTTCCTGTGTGTTCTTCATCCTGAAGAAAATTACGACCTCTTCTAAATTCTCTAAACCATCTGAATACAGTAGCACGAGCTGGAGATTCATCACCAAATGCTAATTGCAACCGTTGAACGGATTCTTCTTGATTTAATCCTGCTTTGAAATCGTAGAAAATCATAGCGTGAAAATTTTCTCACGTCAACTCCATTTTCTCTTCTGTTCAAAATTTATTCCAAACTAAAGAAGTTGTAGTAAGTCAGTAAAAAATCGTCTTCTGTGTTAAAATACTTTGTACTTTAAAATTAAACCGTTATTTTTATTTTGCAAATTCTGGTCTGTGCATATCTCAAAAATTTCAGAGTAACCCTCATATTCATTAAAATATTTAAGTACAGGTTTAAATAAAAGAATAAAGTTTGTGTGCAATAAATAATTTTTTTTGTTTGTTTTCCTTTTAAAATGCCATTAAACATTCTTCAATTAGTGAAATAGTTTTCTTGAGCTTCCTTTTAACTGGGCAGTTAAAAATCTAAGTCAATCCAAGCTAGCCTCAATTCATAACAGGAAAGAAATTATTTTTCATATTATTATTATTTACTCTCGTTTATATATTTGGTACTTTTATTGAAATGCAGTCACTGCTTATAAAGTGATTGTTTTAATTTTTTAAAAAAAAATTAGGTTAATATATTTAGTATGTGAGTTCAAAGTCTGCGACTAACATAAAGGTTGAAAAATATTGTATCCAGATATTTACTTACACATAAAATTAATAATAATTGAAAAAAGATAGAGCAAGAACTCCCACAGGCAAACTTGAGTAAATATTCTGGTTCCCCTTTCAAAGCAATGCTATATTGTGAAAAATATTGAAATATGAATGCATATGTTTTGAATTGATTTAATAACATTTCTTTTTCCAAAATCGCACATTTATTATATATATAAACTATATGTTGAGAAAATGTGAACTGACACAAATGTTTCGATTTCTTTTCATTGTTAAGTCATTTTTATGAGCCATATCCATTGTAATTTAAATTAATTAAGCTGAGTAGAATAGAAATTTTTGTTAATTGCATTTATTATGAAGCTGCTTTTAGACATTAAAACCATTTTTTCATGATAATTGAATGCTGGTGGGGAATGGTTTTCAGTGGAAAATGTGTATATTATTTTTTTGGGGGAGGGGGTAATGTGAAAAGAAAAAACAAATGTTATTTTTTAGTGATATTTATTTATTTAGCCTTTTATTAAATACCTTTTTGCACTATGAAATCAGATTCCACATATAGGTCAGCTAAAACAACTCAATGACGTGTAAGATACGCATTTTGATGCATCTTCTATCCACTGTATATTGGAAACCGCTTAAACGCATAGAGTGCAATGAGCAAAAAGAATACTTTTTCAAAAATCAAAAATTAATTTTTTTGAAAAACTAAATTGTGGTAAAGAGAAAGAGGATCCAATGCTGTACATATTTTTCATTATGGTTATGTATAGATGATATTTTTAAATGGGAGCAAAAAACTGTACACATTTCTATAAGTGAAGAAAGGAAAAACAAATTTACCTTTAGTTCAATTCAGTTTTAATTATGGTTTAAATTTATTATAATCAAAATGAAAAATAGCTTACATCAAATTGGGAGCTGTTTTAAATTAATGAAACATCAAAATCCTCATATTTGTTTCATAAGATTTCATGCAACCATTCTCAGTTCAACCTCAGATAAAACTTTGATAGGATAAAAGAATAAGAATTTTATTCATACAAATTTGGCTCTGGTTCTTTTTTTAATTAGGAATTAATATTAATTGTAAGTTTAAATTCTTTTTTTGTTTTGAGTAATTATATGCATAATGAATCTATCAGTAGTTGAATTTGTGATAAGAATTATTTTATTGAACTGTTATATATAATTTATAGTTATAAGCATAGTTAATTACTCATATTTAAGAAACTGCATTTTAAGCTCCATTCAAATCTATTTTGATGAACAGAATCTTATCGAATATGGTGAAATAATTAAGCTTGCTTAAGTTGTAATAGATATTTATAAAATATTTGAACTTCGAATTAAACTGAACTCAAATACTGAAAGAAATACATTTAATTATGACTGTCAGGCTTTTAATAATTGAACATGTAAATATTTAAGAGTTACTTTATTTTCTGGAGTACTAGATTAAAGTGCAAATGAAGAAAATCTTAAAAGTTATGAAGATGACTTGAGAAATCTTTTCTGTGCTTGGACCAAATTTGCTTGTTATTTATATTGCTCTTTCTGATTTCAATGGGTTATTACCATGCTTGTTTTAAACAAATTACAAAGTAGGAAAATGAGATGCTGTAGCAAAAATTACTTGAATTACAATTTAATAGTTAACTGAAGAATTTTTTCTCATTCAAAATAAAAGTTTTCGAAATCAAGTTTCCCAATTTCAAAGTCTGTTAACCCAAAAATGAGTGCTATGTAAGCTTTAATTTATATATGCACTCCACTTCTTTTACCTGGAGAGTAAGGAAGAATCCTATTTACAAAAAAAAATGCATTTAGTGTCAACTTCTAAAAACTGATATTCAATCCTCAATACAAAGAAGTTTAAAGGAATTAATTTCTAATTTCATTAGTTATATTAATACATTATATTATAATATTTATTTGCATGTTTTAAAATTTTATTATGAATATGTAACCTACATTTTTTTCTTTTCCTCTTATAATTTGCTCCTAAAAATATTCTTTCATTGCTGTATGAATCTGCAATGAAATGATAGCATTTTTCAAAATGAATAAGTAGAGGGAAATAAAAACAAATATTTAAAATGTTATCAATTTTTTATTAGTATATAATTTTATGTAATTCTTTTATTACTTTTTATATTATTTAAAATTAAAAATTCCATACAAATATCCCAAAAAATATTATATAATAATTTCAGATTCTTTAAAAAAATAAATAAATAAATTTTTTAAAAAAATTTTTTTAAAAAAATAAATTTTTGCTTGTTGAAAACAAGATATTCTGCTGATTTAGTTACATTTTCATTCAAATTTCTCTTTCCTTGTGAGTACATTTATATTTGAATAAATTATTTTGTTTTGGGTAAAATTTATTTTAAAGTACTTTTTTTTCAAAGTGCTGCCTTTAAATTTTCATTTCACTTCTACCAATGATTATTTCTTAAAATATTTCTTATTACTTATATTTTTATGTAATGCTAATGTAAAATAGAACACATTTTTAATAATTATATCTAACAAGAGCTTCAAAACAACTTTCTGTATTTCCCTAAAATAAATTGAGATGCCTCAAAAAATGAGCCTCATACCTCAAAATGAGCCTCATACTTCATTTTATTTAAGCACAAATGTTTCATAAACTTTCAATTTTATTTACAAAATAAGAGAAATTGTCACAGTTTGAAAACTTTAATATTTTATCCATTTAATAATTTTTTCACGTCAAAATTTTCAGTTTTTCTCCATTCTTTATAAAGGAAAGAATAATAAAAAAATTTTCTGATTGTATTGTAATTGACATGAAGAGTTGTCAACCAGTAGTAATTATTTGGATAGCCTTATGTTAAATGATAAATAATTTATTTCAAAATATAATCACTTAATTTAGAAAATTGAGGATTTTCTTTTACTTGAATTCATAAGGAATTCTATTTAACAGAAATGATTTTACTTCAGTTTGTTTGAATTTATTTAAACTTCATTATAATAAATGAATTTTTTGTTTAAAATTTCTTATATATTATAGCTTGAGTACTCCTGAATTCTGTGCATGTATTTAAATGATGCTCAAATTACAGATTTTAAAAATAGAATTTATTGCCTTTAATTATAATTTTAATATTTTAACACAACAAAGTAAGCAGCCTGACATCCTATTGCTGTTTGTTGTAGAGCATTTTTATATCCCTTGCATAAATTACCTCCTAATGGACTTTTCATTAGAAGTTGCATCCTTATGTTGCAAGTGAAGAAACTTGAAAGACTCCCAAGCACCCACCCTAACAGATGAAAGTGCAAAAGACAGGAACACGACATGATCTCCTGCTTTTTAACAGGTATTAGGATCAAACCCCAAATCTTTCACTTTGAAATGCATTGTCCTGCCACCAAGCCACACTGATCCCTAGCTTCATGTTTTTCATTTAGTCAAAAAAATTGTTCATTTTTTCATTTGCTGCAATGTAAAGTTAGAAATTTATAGATTAGGGTAAATTGATTTGAGAAATTTGTGATTATAAAAAATTATTCATTTATGATGAAAAAACTCTCAAGATTTATAAAATAAAGAAAAAGAATGATCTATATATATATAGCAATTAGAAAATTTTATATTCTCTATTTGCTTACATTAAACTGTTCAATTGCTATATATAGCTTTTTTATACATCGTATTTTATAATTTTCTTAAATATTCCAACCAGTTCCTCTAAAGAAATATTTTCAATTTATGTATTTTTATCTGTAACTTAAAAATGATTCTTTATTTATATCTATGCTAGGTTCCTGTAGAATTGAAAAGTATGATTTACGAAGTAATACTTGGTCTGATTATGGAATGATGACATCGAGGCGATTACAGTTTGGAGCAGCTATGATTGATAACAAACTTTTTGTTGTTGGAGGCCGTGATGGCTTGAAAACTCTGAACATTGTTGAATGTTATGATTTTGAAACAAAAAAATGGATGGGAATGCCTTCCATGTCAACTCATAGGCATGGTTTAGGTAATTATTTTTGCATTTAATAAATTATACAGAAAATTATTTCTCTACTTAACATTTTTTTCTTATTTCCTTTTTATTGAAGTTTTCTTCTATTTTTTATGCAATTAAATTACAACTTTACAGTCCCATACTCTGAATAGTTAAAAAATTGGTATACCAAAATGTTTTACCCAAATTCATTGCTGAGATAAAAATTATATTTTTTAACATTTTTAGTATAATAAATTTCAATTGATTTCTGGAATCTTCTCTTAAATCTTAATTTAAACATTTATTTTTTATTCTAATGATTTTGCTTGTAAGTATATTCAACATCAAATATTCTTTCTCCCCCTTTTGGAAAACAAATATCCTCTGACAGAATCATTTTCATCTCTTAGAATCAAATAGTTTTTATTGATCTTATTGATTCTCATTACAGTGCTCTTTTCTAATATAGTATCTTATAGATAGTAGTTAAAATTAATCAGAAGAAAATATAAATAATAACTTTAATTGAAATTGTGAATGTGTTCTTCACCAGTGTAAAAGCATTATGTCCCTATGGCCTAATGGTGAAATGATACTGTCCAGGGCAAAATTCCCTGGAGAGTATCATTTCATTATATCACAAAGATATTAAAATAGAAAATCGAAAAAACTAGCAGAAAAATTTACTGCCTCTGTAAATTACCAATGGAAAATTGAGTAATTGAAACAAAAAAATTGAGAAAACAAAAAAACTTTCTTGCCTGTGTAAATACTATGAGTTTATGCATTTTGTAAGCCGTTTTTCCAAATATTTGAGATAATGATTTTGCATTCTGCTAATTCATCCGATGTAAAATTTACTGCTAATTTATTCAGTTAAAAAGACATTTTTAAAAATTTTAGAAATCAATTAAAATGTTCCACCCTGCATTGATTAAACACAGAGTGTATGAAAATGAACAGTCTAATTTTAAAGTGATCTACAGACAACACAATTGGGCATAGTTATCATGCATAGTGAAGGTACAGAAATGTTTTTGAGTGAAGAAAAGCAATGACTTCAAATTTTCGCTTTCAAAGATTTTTTTAAATGAAATACACATTTAAGAGTAATGTTTTTACTAAGATTTCACCATCTTTAAATCCGTAGGGTATTGTAATATAGTAATTCATATTCATTAAATTACACAATCTGTAAAATGAAATGAAATTAAAATTTTAATTGAAAGACTTAAAAATCCCTCCTAGTTACACATTTGAAAGTAAGTGTTGTGAACATACTAAAACTGGTTACTCTCAATTGAAACTTACAAAGAAACCCATTTACTTACTCAGAAATACAAAACAAAATTGAACAGCAAGATAACTTTTAGAGTACACTTAAATTTCTTCAACTGCACAAACAGCTGTAAAGCACAAGGTTTTGTAACGAAGTGTTTTTTGACACATGCATTCTTGCAAATATGTCTTCTATCACTAATTTTCAAACAAATCCTTTAATTAACAGTAGAAAAACTGCAATTTTTTTATCATGTCACACAGCAGTTGTTATAATACCTAAAATCTTTCACAAAGAGTTCCTATTTTATTTCCTCATTATTGCTAACCACAATGTCATTAAGTTTACCAGATCGAGCTTTTTAATTAAATTATTTTGTCAAAGCAATAATTCCACATTAATTGCTAATATGTTTGATAGATTCCTCAGAACACACTGCAATCAGCTATGGAACTTGCTGTCTTACAATTCCAGATGATAGCTAACTGTGATGGCTGTAATACCTAGCATGTTTTGTTGTAAAACCCTTTGGAAACTATCATAAATGTATGTAAAATATTAATCATTAAAAAACGCCCTTGGTTGGAAAATTTTGAATTCATTACTTTTGTTTTCTCCAATCCACTTTCATACTTTTATTATATTCTATGCAAAATTTCATAACTTTCCTAGCATTAGTTTCATCTGTAGACAAATTTAAAATTGGGTCATTTAGTTTCAGACAGCTTGGACATATTTATCAAATAGGTGCATAATAACATTTAGTATTTTATAATAAAATCATATATAATGATAAATTGTTACAAAATTTAAGGTTATAATTTTGAAATTTTATTACATTTTATGAAGCATTTATCTGGGATATTTTAGTTTTTTAAAAATAATATTCTCAGTATTGAAACAATTGAATTTGAATCGTATTGTTTATTTTTTTAAATATCTAACTAAAATGTATTTTAATTACTTTAATCTCCCTTTTTTCAAATTATTAAAATTACATCTTCATATTTGCAAATATTTTTCTCCTAACTTTTCCACTACAAATAAGTATGCTTAATGTTCTATATTGCTACAAATTAGTAATTTACTCTTTTGAATTGCATAAAATTATGAAATTTGTTGCTCTAAATTGTCTTTTATTTCTCATATCAATGGGATGCTTAATTTTTTAAACTTTAGACAAAAAATAGTAAAAGGAGAGAAGTTTGAGAAATTATATAATATATATGATGTGCAAACTTTTAAAATAAAGAACACAAATAATCTATGTTCATATACATTTTAAGGTTTTACAGTTAACTTTGTGCTTTGTTAGAAATAATTTATCATTTATTGAATGTTAAAAACTAAAGTATTTACCTAGTATGTTTGAAAGCAATAAATTTGTTTGAAAGAAAGTTTGAACTATTATTAGTACTTATAACATTTTTTTTATTTATAATATTTGTTTAGAAATTTCGGGAGAAAGGAAAACCATAGAAATTATAAATATCGAAAACATTCTAATCTATAAATTGTAAGTGTTTATCAAAGGTCTGATAAATGTTTAATTCATTTTATTATGTGTTAAATGTTTGATATTAAGATTAATTGATTGAATCATTTGCTATTATCAATATTGAACACAGACAATCAAAATTATTTAAAAACACAATTCACTTAAAATAAAAATTAATTTATTACTGTGAAAGTCCACCAATGATATTTTTTTAAGTTAAAATAAATTGAAAGTTGTCATTCAGTCATTTGCTTTTAGAACAAAATAAGATATTTGAATGTTAACAACTTGTAAAATTTCATATGCAAACTGAGAATTCTTAGCTTAGTCGTTCTAAATATTTTTAACATACTATCAATATACGAAAAACCAAAAATATTTCAATAAAAGCGCTAAAATCTCTTGAAGTATGTTATATAACTAAAATAATGTACTTTTGTCTATTTAAAGAAATGGATAATTTGATTAAAAACAATGGCTCATCTTTGTACATTTTTACTATTATTATTTTTTCACAGAAATTATACATTTTGAAACTTCTGTGCTTCATGCTAGTCATTTATTCTTAGGAGTTGCTGTCTTAAAAGGGCCTATGTATGCTGTTGGTGGGCATGATGGTTGGACATATTTAAGTGCAGTTGAGCGATGGGACTCAACCACACGTCAGTGGAGTTATGTTGCTCCTTTAAACACTCAACGTAGTACTGCTGGTGTAGCTGTACTTAATGATAGGTATATAGGATTTATATATCTAGTGTTGTAAATAAAATCATATCTAGCAATATAATATTCAAACATATATAGTCAACTAAAGCATCTTGAGCCATATTTTGCTTATTACCATTGTATGTAAGTGTTTGTTTTCCTTTGAAAATGATAATTGTTCTTTATCTTGATTTTACTTTATTCTATCATACTTATACCAAAGATTTTTTCTGATAAAAGAAAGATGATGCATCATGAATCTTATGAAATTTATAAGACAAAAATATAGCCAGCATATAGCTGGCACAAGGCAACTACAACAAGAATATGATTACATAACAAGATATATAATTAAAATTATTGGTACTAGCTATTATTTTCAATCTTATGAAGATAAATAGATGTATAAAAATGTGTTTTATATTTGTATTTATGATCATTTGATGCAAGAATTATAACAATGAAATGGAAGATGTTAAATTAAATGCATTAATAAATTATGTATGTTAAATTAATATGAAGTTTTGCTAAATATATATGTTATTTATTGTCAAAAATATAATTATATACTAAGTTTCAATGTAACATAACATAATTCCTATTGTAATTATTTTGAATTAGCCTTTAAGTTTCAGTCTCTTCTGTTTTTAACAAGCTCATTAAAAAATAAACTTCATATTTTTTTAGTGAAAAGCTTACCTTTCTGTGTTTCATTTAAATACACATAATTACTTTTTTTAATCCAAATATCAAACAATTCTGATGTTTCCAGTACTACAAAAATTAATATTTTTTAAAATAAAAAATTCATAAATTTACTGTTCTTTATTAGAAAATACTACTAAGATGCTATGTTTTCATTCTAAACTATTTGAATTGGTTTAAACACACAAATATGTTCTGTGTATGTATATTGATTTAGATTGCTTAGTTTCCAGGATTTTTATATATTTTTAATATTATTCTGGTAACTATAGAATTTAATAATTTTAGTATATTAAATTACCTTAATTTTCATTACACTGTTGTGGAAATTTTTTTATCACAAACAGAAATAACATACATAAGTTGCAAAGTGAAATAAAAATATATTATCATTCTCTCTTTCTCTCTCCAATGAATACCATTCCTATTTTTTAAAAATTTTCTGTTTTACTCCTTTTGTGGATATTCATTTCTTCACATGAATGAAGTTCATTTTTTGCTGCTCTCTCCTCTTATGCTGATTTCCTTAAGAGAAATGAAAGTCTTGTAATTTTACTCATTTATCAATGCTTCAATGGATTCATAGAAAAAGGTAATAAAATATTCTTCTGAAGGAAGAAGGTAAATTTTGGTTATCAATTTGTATCCATCGTAAAATTACAAATTTTTCAAATTGATATTACAAACATTTTTATTAGAAAATTATTATAGGATAATTTTATAAGCATCCAACAAAAATTTTGTTTGAAGGATTTTTTAATATCTTTAAGAAATATTTAATAATATTTACCTTTTTTAATTTTTTATTCACTTTACCATGACCAGTTATGGAATATTGCTTTTTCATAATTTCACAGCATTGCTGTATGAAAGTAAGGATTACATGTAAACCTTGGTTTATTCATAATTACCTAGGCAATATTTTCTCAAAAATTATAAAAACAAATTTTTAAATCTTTATTATTGATATAATAAAAATTTATGGAATGTCTTTGTAATTCATTCCTAAGTTTTCAATTTCAAAATTGAATTACTCCTTACTCAGCATCCATTTCTATCTAACTCAAAAAGGTTAATCTCATGTGACACTTCACCGATTTCAGTATTATATTCAAATCTTATTTGTATTTGTACAAGAAAGTTACCATTTTTTAAACTTCATTTGTAGGCTTATTTTCATGTGTTTAAAAAAAACTTACTTTCATGTGTTTAAAATGTTAATTATAAACATTTGTGTACCTTTTTAAATGTTTATTTGAATTCTAGAAAATGCCAGTTCTGTCTTATGTGTATTTTTAATCATTGAATAATTAGAGCTTTAGGTGATTTAACACAAAGTAGTTCACTGCTATCTTCCATTTTTAAAATGTTATTTAGTTATTGATATATGTAGGAGAAGGAAATATAAAACAGTTTATACAAAATACCAGTACGCAGTAAATTTGTGAAATGTGGTGCTATGGAGTCTGAAAAGTCACCTACTGGCCCTAACACATTGACAAAGTAACAGGTTCTGTTCAATAATTTAAACATGCAGTAATCAAAGCGTAAAATAACACCCCATACTTCAATGTCTTGTAAATTATCTGGAATTTCAAATAGTAAACTTACCTTCTGAAATGAGTAGCAAAAGTGACCTTTTTGATACTTTTTATAAAAAATATTGATTATGACCTAATTTCTTTTTTTATGAAAATAAATATATTTATATCTTTCATAAAGTAATTTTAAAGATTAACATAAATTTTTCAAGGAGTTAAAGATGTGGATTAATTATTTGAAATTAAATTCATTTCCATTTTTTTCTGTGATTAATATAAGCAGATCATTACATTTTTACATATTTTTCTGTACTTATGTGTAAATGTAAAAAGGTTTACATTTTTAATTTACTCTATTATTGGTATTTACTATTTCTCAGAACTTAGTGAATGGAAGAAAAACCAGTGTTTTTATTTCATTCAAAATTTTAGCATACTACATTTTCTTTTTTCTCAGTATTTGGTTTTTATGTAGCTAAGAATAATTTCTTAATTGACATTTTATTACATTTGAATAATTTATGTTTGTATATTATACAAAATACTTGAAATTTAATGGTTTTAAATCAGATTGAATATTCTTCACTTTATCCTTTTTTTTTTACTTTCTTTTATTAATATTTTTCCTTAGTAAATTTATGCTGTTTTAGATGATTTTTTTAATATATTTACATCTATTTATTACTGTCAAATATGAAAATTTTACAATCAACTAATTGCTGTGCAATCAATAGAAAAAATGAAAATAATTTAAATCTCATTATTTTAAAAGGGGCTTTAGTTTTTAAAATTTTGAAAAAGTTTTAATAATTATATTTACTTTTTTTGTAATAGATTATTGCATGCTCTCACATGAAGAAAATTATTTTATTATTATTGCCACAGATTGTATGCGGTTGGGGGTCGAGATGGAAGCTCATGCTTGAGATCTGTGGAATGCTTTGATCCGCATCGTAATAAATGGACTTTCTGTGCTCCTATGTCTATTCGAAGAGGTGGTGCTGGAGTAGGAGTAATGAATAATTATTTATTTGTTCTTGGTGGACATGATGCTCCAATTTTAAACCCAGGGGTGTCAAGATTTGAATGTGTAGAAAGGTACTTTAAGTTAATTGTTTGTGCTGATTACATTTTTTGAATAAATTCCATAGAAATAAAAAAAATTCGAAAAATGAAATATGAATATTAAACTCAGTTTTTCAAACATGTATTTGCTAACTTGAATCCCACAGAATAATTTAAAATCTTCATAGCGATTCTGAATCTATAAATAGCAGTCAACTTAAACCTTGCTCAAAAAGTGACCTTTGATCTTTAATGGTGTAAACGATTTTTTGCCTACTGGAAGAATTAGAACTATGACAACTAATATCTTTAGAAATTTTTTTCATATCTTGTTTGTAAAAAATTATAAAGTGCTTGTATTTTTGTCATTGTTAGTTAAACTCATTATTTTAAGACTATTAGTAAATTTACTCCATATTTTTGACCAGTTAAAATACAAAATTATAATAAAAGTCCTGACTTGTATCAGTGTACTCAATAAGGCTTAATTTAAATGATAAACTTTTTCAGCTATTCATTATTCCTTGGAAATTACTTAGCCAATTTTGAATTGTATTTGTTTTTCATTTCCTTGAATTTTGAATTCTGGATTAGTTAATTTTAGGATAAATCTGTGTAACAATACAAACTTTATTTTCTCAAATTCCTTAAATCAGAGCTATATAAACAATGCTAACTCAAGTAAGAGAAACATCTAGTATTTTTTAAATCAGGTTTGTTGTATGTATAGACATATCTGGTTTTACACAATGAATTGCTTAGTTCTGATTTAACAAAAATTTTCGATGAAAAATTTGCATTTTATAACCTCTTTCAAACAGTATAAAAAATTTTTCCTGGTGTTATTTTTCCAAAAACATTTTGTTAATCAACTACAAATTTTCAAAATAGTGTTATTCTATTTTGAACTTCTGCAATTTTATTTAGTAAATATTATGAATAGTTATTTAAGGTACATATATAATTATACAAGCATTAACAAAAGATAATATGAATAGTAATAGTTCATTGTTATGTAGAAAACAAAATGTTGAGGAAGTTATCTTTTACAATCAATCAAGCAAGTCATTTTAAATTCACTTTAAAATATACCTTATAAGAATATTTACTGTTCATTTTAAGTAGTTTTCCATAAAAAAAAAATATCAATATCTATATGAAAAATTTTTGAAAATTTCCCCTTATTGCTTATTTTAGTAAATTTCAAGTAATATCAATTATGAAAATTAATTTTAGAAAAATAAAAATTACTTTTCATAAATATTTTAATTTGTGATATTCAATTTTCTCATGGTCATAGAAATGTAGTTGCAGATACTTTCCCAAAAACTTTAACTGTATCAGGACTTCCAAATGTATTTAAAGTATATTTGATCCTTTTTACAGATTTTAAAAAATTATTTAAAAAATGTATCTGGTTTAAATGTATATTCTGTACATCAAACTTTAATCGGAGATTTGAATTATGTTCATACTGTGTAAAATGTATTTTAGATATGATCCTAGAACAGATGCATGGACTTTAGTAGCTCCAATGAAAATTGGGAGGGATGCTATTGGTGTCGGCATTCTTGGTGATCGTCTAATAGCTGTCGGAGGATATGATGGACAATCATATTTAAAAATTGTTGAAGCTTATGACCCACAAACTAATGAGTGGGAGGAGGTAATTACTTGCAAAAATTATTTTGTAAATGTTTTGTCCGCTTGTTTTTATAAAGAAGTTTTACAACTCTTTAGAAGGATTTATTTTACAGCTAATAAATAGAAAAATATTTCTTTGTGGTTCATTGCATAAAATATTTTTTAAGTATTTTTTAATTGATTTGAGCAGATTTCATCTTACATTTCAACAAAATATTTCATGTTCTACTTATTTATCTCAAAAACTAGTTAATGATAATACATTTTTAAATTTTTATATTAAAATTTATCAGGGATTAGAAAGTTTTTTTCTCTGCAAGTATTTCATGGCAATTGAAATGCTTTTAATTTTCATTCAAAAATGACATGTCTATTTCTTAATACTTATACTTAAATTTCATAATTAGCTATTCTGAAATTGAAAATTCATGTTAGCAGCTGTTATATATTCTCATACATATCCAAAATTAAAGCTACATAGACAGTTTCATTGTATGAAGGAAATTAACTAAGATTCAACATAATATTTTGAGTGGGACACAATTTTTACTGTGGAGGAAAATAGGAAAAATAATTCAGAAAAAGGCTTATAGACGTTTCCAGTCTGAATTGAATCCATGCAGAAACACACAAAGTTGACTATAATGATGCACTCAAATTCAGACTTCTCAAGAAGTTTCAATTCTGATTATCACATTTTTAGAAATGTACTATTCATAAATCTTCCTGTGTTGCTTATACTAGAAGCCAAACTACAACTCAAGAGTGACAGATGAATCCATCTAATGATTATTCATTTCAAAAGAAGTTTTTGACCATAGCAGTTCTGTGGAACCATTTTTAATAATCTTTTAGTAAGAATGTATTACCAGTAGTTTATTAGGATAAAAGTTGAAAAACGTTATTTAATTTCATACCTGTAATGTATAACTGTGGAGAATGGATGCAAAAATGTTTAATTTTGACATTGCATAGTAGATAAATTGCCTTTTTGTTGGACTTCTCATAGATAGTGGGTCATATTCATATGTCTCTAGGGAAGATACCCAGAATTCTCTTAAGTATCAACCTCAGCTAACGTGCATGTAGAAGCGCAATATACATTTCCCATTCTTCAACAGTAGCTGGTATCAAACCCTGAGAATTTATGCTCCAAAGAGCCACTAGCTTATGGTGAGCTGTGACTGTGTCATCATTTATCATAATGGCATGTCATATAAATAACTGACTTCGGAAACACTTGTTCTCAATAAAAATTGTTTATAAGGTATTCCTTTTGCCACTAGATTAAATGAAAATAACTATTTGAAAACAGGTTGAAATAAGATAACCGGAAGAAAGCACAAACCTAATTTTCCTGTTTAATGAACAATATTGCTTATAATAGTTTTTACTACCTATTAAATAGAGTTTAAAAGTAATCAAGACACAAAAGTCTTTTTTCCAATAAATTACCATTATGAAATAAAATGATTTACATTGATATGTTTAGTTGATATGAATTTATTTGAATTTCAGTTGAAAACTGGACCAGTAAGTTATAGGTATATCTGCAGTGTGATATTTCATTCTAATATGACTACTTAATTCTTAGTATTTATGTTTATTTTAAATAACGTATATTCTCAATTTGCTTGGTAATATCTATAGCTGTCACTTTTCTTTTAGAAAATTCTTATATGCTACAAGACTATAAACTCAGTTATGTTGGTTTGTTGAAAAAATTCATGATAGCGTAAAGATCATATAAATCTTGCGCATATAAAACCCATCATATACTGCCTGATTAGTGCAGTCAAAAAAACATTTCCTCCTGTTTTTGTACAACTTTCTTATCCTGATTTGTTATTGCATATAACAGAGTCACTTGTTTGCCATAGTTGCTCTATTCAGGAGTGCATTGACAATTCCATCATAGAATTTTCCAGTCTGGTGTTACCTCATTGTTAAGTGAATTAAGTTATAATTAGCAGTATAAGTCATTCAGATTGAAATTTCTGCTGTATCCTGGAAATGAGGCTGCTGACATTTTGTTGAAGAAAGGTACAAGGGTCTTTCATGGACATTTGAATGGCCTTTCTTTCCTTTCAGGAAAATTACTGATTAAGAGAAGAGATGCTGCCAAAATAAGTCAGGAAGCACTGTGTAATTCTGCCAGTAAGCCTTGTGCTTTCTTGATTAAGGGGTCAAAGACTATTCCTGATTTTCCTGTAAGTGCAAGTGTGGCATTTTTTTGCCTTTTGTTTGTGGACATATTTGTATCAATTTAAACTTTTGAATCCTCCATTGTGTCCTTTGGAGCCGGTAGCCGAATTCTTAGCTTTCTTGCCTTCTATTCAGCAGTTTGTTATTTCAAATCCCACCATGAGTATGAATGTTTGTAGTGGCTTGGAATCAACTTTAACCTTAGGTCCTAGTCTAATTAGCCCTCATGTGCATAAAAACATTACCGTTGAGCGATAAACTAACCAAACATTGTTTTTTTGTGTAAACAAGATCAAATTTTTGACATTACCATCTTGACTCATGTGCTGCACTTGTATTTTTAATATATACTGTTCAGAGATATTGGAAGACCAGAGAACTAGTGGCATCACAGTCAATTTTCTTGGCACTTGAAATAATTAAATAAATGATGCTAAATCAGTTTATTGTGGAATATAAAGTTATAGTGCTCTGGTGGAAATTCTAGATATTGGCATCAAAATATTTTTATAATTAGTTCCCTTTCTTATTATATTTATTAAAATAGGATTTTTAACCTTGCTATTAATTCATAACTATGTTGCAGTTAAAATTTGATTAGTGTTTTAAATTCAAAGATAGAATTTGACAATGACATTGACTATAATGAAATTGACTGATATTTTCTTTTTTATATTTAGGTACACTTATCCTATGTAATAACTTCATTTTATAAATCTAATTGAATAATAAATATAAATTTCAAATGTTCCCATTATTTAATTACTCATATATACTCCACTTAGCTTACTTTTTTCCTATTTGAAGTGAAAAATACTTTTTTAGCATGAATATATTTTACAATGGCACACACAGATTTTTAACTGGAATATAAAAATGTTTTCATAATGATTTAAATGTGTTTATTTCTTATTTTTTTGTTGGGAAATTTACAATGCTTTCAGTTATTCCCTGAATGAATATCAGAATTGCATTTTCAATTGTATTCTTATTGAATCTATTATAAAAATATTTTTCTGCATTTAAGATTTACACTAATTGCTTAATATAATCAGTAACTTCATCAATTTCACTATTTATTTACTTCTTTCCAATACTTTATTTTTATTAACATTTTTTATCTATCTTACTATATTTTTACTCATAGATTGCTTATATTTCAGATTAAAGAACTTGAAGATGGGCGTGCAGGAATGTGTGTAGTAGTTGTAAAAGATTGGTATCCCAAAGAATAGCTCGATGTTCTTTAAGATTTACAGAACCTTTTGAAAATAATATTTGTGATATATATTATATTTTCAGAAGTATATACATTTAGGATGCATTTGCAATATACAAAATTGTTTATTAAATGTTCTTGTGATTCAAAAAATTTTTCGCAAGAAATAGAGAGCTATTATTATTCTGATTCATCTTTTGATATAAATAAGACGATTTTAAAATTATTTCTATTGACCTATTGAACTACATATTTTATCAATTTTTATTACTCACAACCAATCATGAAAATATTAACTTTCTTGAGCTTTATGTGAGTAATACATACGAACTTATATTTGTGTAGAAACTTGGATATCATAGTTAAAGTTCTCCATGCTTAATGTTTTTCATACTCATGGGCTTTCAGTCTAGTTAAATTTTTGTTCATATACCTAGATTTAAATTATTCATGTAATGTGTATTTCTTGTTCATAATATTCCTCTAGATATCAATGTCTCATGTATGAATGTTTTATAAATTTACTGTGTTTCATAAATTTAAGAAGATAGAATTATCTTCTTTGGCTGAATAGGAATTTGAATTCTTAATGATACTATTTAGATTTTTTTATTAGGGTACTACATTATTCATTTCTTTTTATGCTGTTTTCTCGTGTTTGCATGTATATAGAAGAATCAGTATTATTTTCTCACAAAAATGTTCTCACTTTTTTAAATAATATTGTCATATCCCTTACTCTTCATATATTAACAGTATATTACTTGTGTATCTTTAACTACATTGTAAAAAGTTTATGGTTTAATATAACTGAAATACAAATTATATATTTAAAATTATTCAACTCTTACTTCATTTTTATTTATGGTAATCCAAATTTGTGGACATTTTTTTAATAATCATGTTTTTAACTTTCATATTAATTTTCACTTTAATATAAATGCTTTTATATCAAATTAAAGGAAATTTACTAAATTAGGGAAGGAAATTTAATTTAGAATTTAATAAAAATACAGAATTGAAATTATATTATAAATAATCTGTGCTACAAAAATATGTCTTAATTCCTTTGCATTTAAAAGTTGTACTTACTCACTCAGCGTTTAATGAGACAACCGTTATTTTTATGCAACATCACAGTAGCTTTTTATTGAGCACAAACTAGTTTGAAGTACATTCCTCTTAATCTCAAGATGCCAAGAAGCCATTAGTCTCAAAAAGTTGTGTTTCATTTGATGGGTGCATTTTTCTTACAAGGATTTTCAAACGTCTTCATGAGTTTTCAATAGGTTTGAGTGAGAGCTGTTTTGTGGCAGCGGTAATAAATCTTTCCCTTTGTTTTTAAACTATTTTTACATGTTTTGCAGTTTAGCTTTGAGCTGAATCCTGCTGTTAGATAAATGGTGCATTGTTATTTTTTCACGCAGAGGACATCTCTTCACCTTACATTCGCTTCGCGAGTAGGCGGTCCGCCTGTGGCATATATATGGTGCATTATTTTGAAAAAGATCCCTGATGAAAGGAAACAGTTTTAATTTCCAGGTTAGTATCGATATACATTTTTGACAGAATTCCATCAATCACATGAATGTGCCCAACACCATCTGCAGACATACATGCCCAAATTATCACATTTGTTGGGGTTTGTTGTAATTGCTTTGATGCAAACAGGATACAGCTCTTCCTTTGCATTTTGTCTCTTATTTTCACCCATCATTATCAAAGAGCAATATATTTACTCTCATTTGCCTGAATTTTTGCTTTCACTGATTTTTCTAACAACTTAATATGTTCTTTTATCAACTGAATTCATTTCTCACATTGTTTAGAATTTGAACATGGTTTTCATCTTTTAATACAAAACCTGATAAACATTTCCCTATTCTTGAACTAACTGAAATACCTATTGCATTTATTTTACATCTACCAGCATCTGATGAAATTCTTCTATATTTGAGGATGTTCTTTTTATCAAAATATTGTCAGTAGCAATTTCATCTTTTTAGCTTGATTCTTACTTTATTTTTAACCAATTTAATTTTTTAGTGCAACTTTTGTTAGCCAGATAAACTCACTGACTCAATAACTAGTTTAACAAATTCACCATAAGGGAAACTACTTCCTCACAATGTGAAAATTTCTGTTTCTTTTTATAAATATGAGATAAGCTCTTGTTGTAGACATTTTAAATTATTTGCATTGAAGAAAAGATGAAAAATTTTTGAAAAACATTATTCTATTAAGAGTACTACTGTGCCTCCTGCAAAATTCATTTCAGCAAAAATGCGTTTTTATAAATTGAAATGTTCTGTAGTTTGGTTACTTATATTTTGTTTTTAGAAGAGACCTAACAACTTTCTAAAATTACTGACTCCTAATTTCAGACCTAACAACTTGTTTACCAAATTCACCATAAAAAGACTATGTCTTCATAATATTACAATTCTACTTTTTTATAGGTGTGCAATTAGCACTTGATGAAATCAGAAATGGTAATGAGAACAACATAGTATTTTTATAGACTCTCAGGCCACCATCAAGTCTCTCTCTTCAATTGCTCCTAGCAGTATTAGGTCTGTTTATCTCTGTCAGATAGCAATTAGTTCTCTATTAGAAGAGGGGCGTCAAATTGTGCTGCAATGGATACTCAGTAACTGTGGTATCGCGGGAAATGATGCAGCTGACAAATTGGCAAAGGCTGGCTCAGATCTACAACAGCCTTCTCCAGCTTTGGAGTACCATACTGTTAAAAGCCTTATTAAGTCAAATATAGCCTCCTATCGTAAAAATTTTTACAAGATGTGCACAAAAAGGGAAGCATGGGCTTTCCTTTTTGTTGTCCTACAACCTCCACAGAGTTGTAGGAGTGTCTAATTTTCGCCTTAAAACTGGGTATGATTATCTGCAAAAATACCTTCACCGTTTGGGTTTGAAGTACTCTCCGATCTGCCCATTTTGTGGACTGGAGGACATAACTGGTGACCACCTTTACACTTGCCCTGGACTTTCAGACATCGCAGTTAGAAATTCTGCGGAAAATGACTTTTTATTCGCCTCAAGATTCTATTGGGCTGCCTTACAGAGACTGGTGGTTGAAAAACTAAGGTCGGGCATAGGATGAAAAAAAACTTTTTTATATGCGTCAGATAAGTTCTTGTTGTTGATATTTTAAATTATTTGCATTAAAAAGGATTAAAAATTTTCAAAAAACATTATTTCATTAAGTCAACTACTAAGCATCCTTCTACAAAATTCATTCCAACAAAAATGTGTTTTTATAAATTGAAACGCTCTGTAATTTGATTCTCAGAACAGATGTACAACTTTTGTATTTATGTGAAAATATATTCTATTAGCACAAAAAGTTAAGACATAAAAATTTCAAAAAAAAAATGTCCACAATTCAGACTGTATACAGATTAGAAAAAGCTATATCTCGTTTATTATTATTATTATTTTGAAAAAATTTTACTGTTTTAGCTATATAATTTAATAAGTATTCAGTATAATTATCATTCACTTTAAATATTTCCGACGTGCACAACTATTATTTGCATGATCTATTATGCATGATCTATTGTTTAAAATTATAAAAATTCATAATTTTTATTGATTTAATGATGTTTTAAAATATGGAGCAAATGTTTTTTTTATTTCAGAATAAATTTTGTATCTATTTAAGCATGATTAATTTTTACTACTTGGAATTTCATAAGTATTATCAGCTTTTAAAGTAAGGAAAAAATTTAAGGTATTTTCTTTCATCTTTTTATTTCACCAGTAAAATTTTAAGATATCAAATCACATACAGAAATTATGATCTTCTAAATTAGATGTAGTTCGAACAAAATTTTTTTTCTTTTAAAATGTAATTTGTTATATCAGGACAAGCATTTTAAATAAGTTTATGGAAACTTTCTAAAGTTTCTATGAAATTTTACAAAAAATTTCAAAGAGAAGAAAATATTTTTGATTTTCAAAGAAAAATTGTTTTCTTTTGTCCATTTAACTAAATAATTACTTTAAAATTCACCAGTTTTCTTCAACTGTTGTTCCAGGCTTATTATTTTATTGTTAATTTTCTAAATCATTAAAAATTTATTCGTATTTTATATTAAATCTTACTCATATACCTATTTCATTCCATTTTATCTATTTTAAAACTTGTTCTATCATTTTCATATGCATTCCAATGTGTACATTGATATGTTTTCTATTTCAATATATGTAATGTTATTCCAATAAGAATTCTTTCAATATATACCCATTTGATGTCAAAAGATAATGAATTCATAATTTGACAGTTTATATTCCCCTATTGAATTGTGTTGTCTTTTAATAAATCTTATTACCATATACTTGACTTAGCATGCCATGCTCATAATTTAAATCAAATACCATCTGTACCACATACTATAAAACCTTATTAAGCTCAATTTACAGAGTATTTAATACAGTAAATACAATTTATTATATTTTATAATATAAACCAGCTATTCCAGATTTTCCTCATCCTGAGGTGGCCAAGCTGAGAGCAGAATGGTTAGTGCTTTTGCCAGCAGGGTTCAGCAGGTTGTGTGTTTAATCTCACCTTGGGTTTGTATTTTTGTTGTGGTTTGGAAACCCCTTTGAACCATAGGTCATGATCTAATTAGCCCTTGTGTCATAAAAATTAGCATTGAGCAACAAACAAAATCCTCTTTTAGTCATCATTATTTCATCTTCTGATTGGTCAATATCTTTAACTTTGTACTGTCCTTGGAACAAGAAGCATATTGATGACTGTGCTGTACCTTTGTTATAATTCTGTTCTTAATTATCGGGAAGCAAGAGAGAGGTCAAGACCTATAACTTAGAAGTCAAATGTCTGACATTTGTAGAAATATATTTTTAATAAGGTAATCAAAATCTTATTTCCATGAATTAAATTTGTTGGAAGTTTGATAAAAGATCTGATGCTTAAAATTATTAAAAATTAAGTAAAAATTACAGCTAATCATATTAAACAATTTTATTCTTTCTTTGCAGATTTAAAGTAAATATGTGCCAGAAAATATTGCTAACATATTAAGAGATTAATTAAATGTCTTTTTAGTGCAAAAATACTTACGTCAATGCATAAATCTAAAATACTTAATAATTTTCTTAAATAAACAGATTTAATTTACGTATGGATTTTTAACAATATTGTGGCACAATCTTTGAAATTAAGTTTCAATGTATTCTATATTGAGCTGTAAAAGTAGTTCTCCACAAAAGAAGAAGTCGAAATCCAGCAATAAGAAAATTGTTCACGTAATTCATTTAGCTAAAGGAAATTCTTTCTAAAATTAAAGTATGACTATTATTTCACTATTTAACAATATTATTACAAACTAAACTTCTATTAAACTCCTTATCATTTTTCCTTATTTAGCAGTATTGAAGCATCGATTATGAATATCAGACATAAAATTGATGATCATAATGGTTTTGTTACTTATAAAGATTTTATTTTTTTCATAATAATTTTAATATATATCACACTGCTAGTTTCAAAAATTTCTAAAGGCAGGGTGATCCTTTAAATGATGCTAATTTTATTAATGGCAATGCTCCAAATGCTCATTAAAGATTTTAATGAAACAATTCATTTAAGAAAGTTTGGGGAAATTTATTGTCTTAGTAATAGCAGACCTATAATTTTTGTAAGTGTTCATGAAGCTTTTGAGTCTATTTGTAAAAGACTTGCTTAAGTTTTTATATTTTTCGAAGATATGTTATTCACCTCCAAAAGTTTTCAGGTGGGGATAATCCCATGTTATTAGTTTGCTTAACTGCTTTTGTAAATATGTTTCTAAATGTTTTACTATATCAGTTAAATGTGTAGAAAAAAAAGAATTTATTGAATTTTAAATTATATGTATGTTTCTTAAAATCTTCCAATGTTTTATTTAAAATATTACATTCTTTCGAACTCTAGACAAATTTACATTCTGTAAAATTTATCTAGAGTTTGAAAATATTATGATAAATTGTATTTTGTTTAAATATGCTTATAAATAAAACGTATACTTTTAAAAAATTGTTTTAGTTAATTTAAAACAAGTATTTTATGCTATTATGACATATATGTATTTATTACATTTGCTATTAAGGATGAGTGATTGTACACTAAAAATTACTTGATACAATTTTAAGCAGTAGCTGATGAAGGATACTAGATAATGAAGGACATATTTGAAAATATTTGAATTTTTGTGTTAATGAGGTAATTTATCTTATATGAATATGATAAGTCATAAATTAAATAGAAGTGAAAATAATTGTGAATATTACAGTAATTTATTTTATTTTTTACACTTCAGAAATGAGTATAATTAAATAAATAACTTTGTCTTTTTTTGTTGTTTGTTACAAATTTGTAACTTCAATTATTCATGAAAATTTTGAAGACATATTTCGTAGGACACAAGATTTTGCTTGTGTTGCTAAAAACAATTAAATTTATTCAGGAATTTTTGTGAAACTAACATGAAATAAGAATACATGTCAGAAATTCGTTTCTCAAAAATTCACTCAAGAATGTAAGCATTATAACTTGTTGTTTTATTCTTAACTTCCCTTAATGCAATTATTTTTCCGTGGCGATGAGGATGCGATGATCCAGAAATAAAGCGTAGTTTTCTTCTAACGCGAAGCACTTTATTAACGGTTTTTCTACTAGCAGTGAATGCAGTTTCTGTGATAAAGAGTAGAAACGATAACGCAATTTCTAGAACTTATTACTTAGACTTCTGATTCTGCTTCGCTTTCATCTAACTCACTGCTTGGATAATGCCATTATTTATAGCTTCAACGAAAGGCCTGGAAGTTTCTGGAGAATTCCTATAGTAATCCTATGGTGACTGCTTTATAGGTTCTATCAACTCGAAACTTCGCAAATGTTAACTTATTTTTGTTGCCAAGCTATCTTAGGTCTCAGACTTACTTCTCAGCTCTGCAAACCACTATTTTTATAGAATAAACATTCAGAGAATTTCACAAATTAAATGATAACACAATCAGACAAGTAGTTATAGGACAAATACGGCATTCATGCAGATATTTACATTTTTCATAGCAATTTTCAGAATATTACAAATGGAATAAAACGAAAAGAAAGCATATTTGTGAACGCTATCAGCACTAATTTTGGTAAATCCAGTTTGTAGTGAAGCTATAGCTATCCATTTTTCTGCAGATGTTCTATGTGTGCCTCTTTAATAACATGGAAAATATCTATGGTATTCCAGTTTATAGCCCACTAGTGATAGAATACATTTTATTAATAATTCTAGAAATTTAGTTATCAATTGTCTTAATTGCTATGGGGAAAGATAGCTAGGAGCACTTGTTCTTTGATTAAACCCCATAGCAAAAAAATCATAAGGATATAGATTTGGTGATCTTGGTTGAAAACAAAGCAATTTCATCATTTAATTCAATCCACAGAGTTTATATAGACTCATTCAGGATCTAAAATACGTTTGTATGTCAATGTGATGGAATACCGTTTTGCTTCAGAATGAAACCGGAAACCGCTTCCTTCAGCTAAGGGATCAACCTCTCCAGCATATCTTGGTAAATACACACATTAATCAAAATTTTCACGAAGAAAAAAACCAAAAGCACAACTCTTAAAAATTTGACTGAAAATATTAATTTTTAAAAATTGTTTCATTATATCGTTTTAGAGCTGATGCAAATTCTCATAGAAAGCTTTACAAAGTTGTTTGTCTGAAGATTTCAATCCCTGCAAAACCTAAAAAGTATGCAGCCAAAATTGCAGAAGTTTTTCCAATATTGTATGTGGCACATGGAGTTCAAAACTCCCATTTGGATTGATTTTGTAAAATTTCATGGAAAGGTTACACTAATTGTTCACCCCAGTTTTTGGCTATTACTCATATGAGTAAGTCCCCTAGTAGCAATTCAACACTAAGGTGGTGATTGGGTTAACGACTTGAACCGATGGAAACTCAGCGGCCCTGGTGCGGCAATAGTACACGGAACAGTGCACTATTTGTCACCTCGGTCCGAGAGCAGCTGCGGTATCCCCGCCCGTTCAGTTGGAAGTGCAAAGTGTTAAGAGTTTATGGTATATGGCCCGGTGAGTTTTTTAAAATTCGATGAAAAGGGAGTGAGTGCAGCGATGATACTATGCCATGCAATTTTTATTTTTTTTTTCGTGTACCAATGCTGTTTTCTGGCTTAAATATCAAAAATACACTATCGTTAAAAATAATTTAATGATTGTGTATTTTTGATAATAAACCAGACAATATTAAGGAAAACCAAAAAAAAAAACAACTTTTTTCTTGAAGAGAAAATTTTTTTATCTGACTATCAGGCTGGTTTTAGAAGGAAAAGAAATACCATCGAACAAGCAGCTTTCCTGTCTCAATCCATCAAGGATGGTTTTCATAGAAATCAATCTACCTTGTCAGTTTATGTGGATGTCTCGGACCAGGGGCCTTCCAAGTCAGTGGCGTAAGGCCGAAGTTATTCCGATCCTGAAGAGTGGTAAAGATCCTGGGGATATCTCTAGCTATCGACCTATCTCTCTCACAAGCGCTACCTGTAAATTGACAGAGCGCTTGATTTCGGTAAGGCTCAAATTCTATTTGGAAAATTATTCTTGCCTGTCATATAGACAAGCAGGCTTTCGTAAAAACAGAAATACTGTTGAACAAGTGGCTAGACTTACACAGCTGATTAAGGATGGTTTTCATCAGAAACACAGTTCAGTGGCAGTCTTTATAGACTTTAAAACCGCTTTTGATAGAGTGTGGAGAAGAAAATTGCTTAAGAAAATTATAGACATGGGAATCTGTGGAAACATGTACAGTTGGATCAAGTCATTTTTGGCCCAGAGATTTATCAGAACCAGGTTTGGTGGATCTGTCTCTTGCTACAGACAAACTCGACAGGGACTTCCTCAGGGCTCAGTGTTGAGCCCTATATTGTTCAACATCATGATAAATGATGTAATCCAGAGGGTTATGGATGCTGATGGGGATGTTAGAGCCCTTCTTTTTGCAGATGATCTGGTCATTTGGTCGACCAGCAGTGATATACAGCACATCCAGCTTTCCCTTAACTGGGCTTTAAAAGAACTGTTTCATTGGTCTAATGAAAATCAAATGATAGTAAACATTGATAAAACCTTTTACCAGCTGTTTACTTTAAGTACAAAACCCTTTGATATTAGTTTATATTATGGCCCCCATCGCCTGTGTAAAACAGCTAGAGCCAAATATCTGGGCATCACTTTGGATACAAGGTTAAGTTGGAATAGTCAAACTGTTGAAGTTATAGACATCGGGAAATCCAGAAGTAAACTTTTGAAAAGACTTGCAGGAGTGAAATGGGGAGCTTCACAGGACTTACTCTGCACCACCTATAAGTCATACATCAGACCTGCAATTGAATATGGAGCTGAGCTCCTGATTACTGCATCGGATAACATCCAGAAAAAACTGGAGACTGTTCAGAATAATCTCCTTAGACTTATTACCGGTGGGGCTTCATCTACACCTATCGAGGCAATGCAAATTCAGACTGGGTTGGAACCTTTGGCAGATCGAAGACAAAGTGCTGCCCTGAAACTCTCCGAAAGGCTTCTAAGGGATGATGGTTTTTGGAAAAATTATATTCCTATTTTCCCAAGATTGAAAACACAGAGAACTTTTTTGACTTTGACCAGGGAACTGTCAGATAGGTATAAGATCCCGGATGCAAATAGAGTGCCTTTATTTAGACCCCCTATCTTTCAAAACCATATTTATAGAGCTGATTGCTGTCTAGACCTGATACTACCTGTTAGTAAGAAGGTCTCCACTGATTCTGAACTAGGGATGGCTACCCTAGCTGCTATCAATGAGCATTATCCATCATCTGTTTGGTTCCATGTCTATACAGATGGTTCAGCTGTGGATGCCATTAGAAATACTGGAGCAGGAGTATACTCTAAGAGTTTCAGGCTTTGCCAGGCTGTTGGGAAATACTATAACAGCTACAATGGTGAAGTGGCTGCTGTGCAATTAGCACTTGAGGAGATCAGAAAGGGTAATGAGAACAACATAGTATTTTTTATAGACTCTCAGGCCACCATTAGGTCTCTCTCTTCAATTGCTCCTAGCAGTATTGGGTCTGTTTATCTCTGTCAAATGGCAATTAGTTCTCTACTGGAAGAAGGACGACAAATTGTGCTGCAATGGATACCCAGCCACTGTGGTATCGCCGGAAATGAGGCAGCTGATAAATTGGCAAAGGCTGGCTCAAATCTACAACAGCCTTCTCCAGCCTTGGAGTACCATACTGTTAAAAGGCTTATTAAGTCAAATATAGCCTCCTATCGTAGAAATATTTACAAGATGTGCATAAAGGAGAAAGCATGGGCTTCCTTACTAACAAAGCCTATTCCGTGTAACCTCCACAGGGCTGTGGGAGTGGCAAATTTTCGCCTTAAAACTGGGCATGATTATCTGCAAAAACACCTTCACCGTTTGGGTTTGAGGGACTCTCCAATCTGCCCTTTTTGCGGACTAGAGGATATGACTGGTGACCACCTTTTCACTTGCCCTGGACTTTCGGACGTCGCAGATAGAAATTCTGCGGAAGATGACTTTTCATTCACCTCAAGATTGTATTGGGCTGCCCGACAGAGACTGATGGTTGAAAAACCAAGGTCGGGCGTAGGATAAAAAAAAAAAAAAAAAAAGTTTATGTGGATTTCAAAAATGCCTACGATAGAGTATGACGTAAAAAGCTTATTGTGAAATTGATTATCTTTGGCATCAACGGCAATTTACTAAACTGGCTAAAATCCACACTTTCTCAAAGAATGGCCAGGGTGAAATATCAAACAGCCTTTTCCAAATATGTCCAGCTTCGTGATGGTTTAACACAAAGAGCAGTCACAAGCTGTACACTATTTAATGTCATGATCAACGATCTTATCTACAGCCTAGCTCACATACCTGGAATCAAATGCTTGGCATTTGCTGACGACATAGTAGTCTTCACAACTGGTACCGATACTGATACTTTAAACACCACCAAAATTAATGACGCTTTAAGGGTCTTACAGGAATGGTGCTCCGAAAATCAAATGACAGTTAATGTTGACAAACCAAAAATGACAGTTAATGTGACCATGCCAACTTTTCACCTTGTCCACTAAGAAACACCGGATTTCTGTAAATTTTAATCTGCCAATCTTACATCGAGTGGATTCCTATCGTTACCTTGGACTTATTTCAGACAATAAACTTTCATGGAGAAAACAAGTAGAAGAGATGACGAGAAAAGGCACCAACAGACTAAGGCTTTTGAGGAGACTTTCTGTTATGACCTGGGGCTCCTCTTCTGATACACATTCCACCACTTATAAAACGTATGCTCAACCTGTTTTGCAATATAAAGGAGAGCTCATTGCCACTGCGTCAGGAAGTTGCTCTAAAATAGTGGACTTAACTCCAAATAAGGCTCTTAGGCTCATAACCGGTAGAGCTGGCTCCACCCCAATCACTACAATGGAAATCCAGGCCAACATTGAGCCATTGAAATTAAGAAGAGAGAAACAACTTTTAAAGATTTATGAAAAATGCAGGGGACTTGACTTAGACCATTGGAGGGATTATATCCCCTCCATATTAAGATTAAAAACTCATGGAAATCTTTTGTCCAAGGCTGAGAGTCTCTAAAGGGATTACGCCCTGACATTGAAACCTTCCCGCCTTGTCAAATTTGAGCCTCCCCCTGATCGTAAAATCCAACCTTTTGCCTCACAATCGGCACGTTAGAAAAGAAGTGCAATGCTAACCCAGAGATTCTCAGAATTCATTCCCTAGAGACTATCGCTACAAAATACCCAAATGATGAATGGCTCTACATTTACACAGATGGCTCGGAAACAGGAGACTCAACTGGAGCTGGTGTATACTGCAGGGGATTTTTTGAGGAATCTTTACCTGTGGGATCTGGGGCCACAAACTTTGATGCTGAAATTGAGGCCATAAAGTGTGCCACTGTGAATCTTCTTGGACTGAGCACTCTACTAAAGAAAGTAGTCTTTTTTATTGACTCCCAGTCTGCTATTGGGGCCATCATTTCATACTCAATAAACGATTCATTTCACGCGGAAGAAGTAAAATCACTGTTCAATCATGCCATTTCCATTGGGTGGGAAATTGTTCTTCAGTGGATACCTAGCCATTGTAATATCTATGGGAACGAAAAAGCAGATGACCTTGTAAAGAATGGATCTAAACTGCATCAGCCTGATTTTATTCCATCATACCAACAAATCTGCAGCTTAATCAAAAACAAACTCCTCAAAACCTTCATAATTCACCCAACAAACACAAACTGCCGGCAAAAATCCGGGCCGCTGCTGGCCAAGCCGGTTTCCTGTTGGCCACGGCAAGCCGCTGATGGTTGTTTGATGGCCATTACGGCCACGGATGAGTGCTGGCCAAAATAAACTGGGCCGGTGCTGGATGATAAGTAGTGGGCCAACAGATTCTGGCCATTGTTGGCCCTAAAGGTGTTGGCCAGCAAAATTAAGACAATTAGTTGTAGCGCTATTTTTTATTTTATCGGCAAAGACTATTTATTCCAAATAAATGTTTTTTTGTGATGTTAATTAATTTTCATTTAACTTCTTACTTTTTAAACCCTTTAAAAACAATTTTTCAGAAAGAAATATAATTTTCACATTTATTGTGTATACCGCGTGACAATATGACGTCAGATAGTGCGAAATGCTTGTGTCAGCGTCAGTAGGGATGGGGCTTTGTTACTTTTCCTGTACTTAGTACGTACTGAGTACAGTTACTTTTAAAGTAACAAGTATTTTACCGATTACATTTCGTACTTGTTTCGTACAATTTCTTTTGTACTGCCATCTATCGGATTAAAATATAATGACAAATATTTTAAAATTATATAAATAAATTGAATAAAAACTAAATTAATAATAAATAAATTAATAATTTATTAAAAGTAAATAAGTAGATCAATAATATTTTATATAAAACCATAAAATTAATTAATATAATTAATGTTAATTTAAATTATTATCATTTATAAATAAGCATTCACTTAAATATTAATGAAAAGATCTATAAAAATAATTCTTATTATTTATGCAACATTTCAGTAATGGCAAGTTTTTGTTTTTCCTGTAATGCTTTAATTTCTAGTATGAGACAAAGAAATATAAGTTGTTTATCTACAAACCGTTTTTTTTTGTAAAAAATTGTACATTTCTAAATCTTATTCATTCATTATAAAAATCAGGACATTTTATTATTTACATTTATTTTCTGAATTTATATCTGTTCTAAGTAAATTTTCCAATTATTCAATCGTAATTTTCAAAGACTTCCAATGTTAATTAAAATATAAAATTAGATAAGATAATATAATTTCAATTTTTCAACCTAATCAGCTTAATTTTTTATTAGAATTTAGTAAGACTTTCCAATTATGTAAATGAATTTTATAATTAACTTGTGAACATTTTGCAAAGAATTGTAAAGTGGGAAGTTTAATCAATTACAAAGAGGCTTTATTTTACGTTAAACAAAGAGGTTTTACTTACAAAAATACAGCAATTAATCAGAAAAATCAACTAAAATTTAATTTCCTTTATTTTTCTATAATTAAACATTAACGAGACAACTATAGTAAAAATTTTTTATGTACAATAGATAATAATTTTTATTATAAAAGACGTTTACTTGTTTATATTTTTATGTGGTAGATAAACCAGTTTTTCTAAAATAAAAATTGCATTAACTCACATATCTTGTTTCAGTTTCCTGAAACTTAATCAATTTATGGTTAAATAAAGTAGCTTTGCAATTAAAACTAAAGTTTTCATTATTAATATATTAACATAATTAATATATTAATAATGTTTAAGTAAACATAATTATTTTATATTAGATATAGTTGCATAACATTTCAATAACTATCAAAAAATATAAAATAGTTTTACCAATAATCTAAATGTTATAATGTATTAAGGTAAAATATTGAGAAACAATGCTTGATAAAAAATGGAGGAACAAAAATACATACATTTTATTTACATCAATCCATAATTTAAGAAATAAACATGACTGTAACACATGATGGTTTAAATAAAGATAAGGCAAAAATTAACTTAATTAAAGTTTTTTTTCATTTTGAATTTTTAAACTAAAATGAATAAACTACCTTCATTAGGTTTAAATCAACATTCTCATTATCTGAATAAAAATAAATCGTACGGTAAAAAATACAAAAGAACATATTTTCTAAAAGTTTTCTATATTTTTACAGTAAAATATAGTGAAACTGAAACATGGTTGAATAAAAAATAAACATATTTACATGGAATTATAATAAAAAATATGCATAGTAAAAATAACAATCGAAGTATCTAAGCAGATTTAATTTAAATATTTTTTTAATTTAAGAAATCTGACCTAATTTAAGGTTCAAATAAATATGTTATATATGTTCATAAAATAAGAATAAATTTTTAAAAGAAATAATAACAAAAATAAAATTTAGTAAAAATTGCTAAATACATAACAAGAATATCATGCTTTTCTTATATTTAAAAAAACGTCATATATTTGAAAAAGAACGACAATCACTAAATAACTGAAACGAAATAAATGTACATGCGTATTTTATTTCGCAATAAAAATTCATATCTCCCTCTCCAACCCAAAGAGATCTTTCAATTCCCAAGTATCCCTCTTCTAGGGATGGGAAGAAATACCTGTAACAAGTATTTTGTAATCAGTATTTGAATGTAACAACCTGTAATCAGTACATTTTCTTCCAAATACTCAGTACTTCCAGTAACAAAGTCAGCGCGAGTTCGAGTATTCTCAGACAGTTGCAGGTACAATGTACTTGACCAGTACGTGGCTGTTACAAAGTAATGAGCGAGTACGTACTTGTTACAAAGTAACAAGCAAGTACGTGAGTACGTGCTTGTTACAAAGTAACAAGCAAGTACGTGTGTACGTGGTTGTTACAAAGTAACAAGCAAGTACGTGAGTACGTGCTTGTTACAAAGTAACAAGCAAGTACGTGTGTACGTGGTTGTTACAAAGTAACAAGCAAGTACGTGTGTACGTGGTTGTTACAAAGTAATAAGCAAGTACGTGAGTACGTGGTTGTTACAAAGTAATAAGTGTACTTAATTGAATGTAACAAGTACAGAAGAGCCAATGAAAGAGCGAGTACAAGTAACAATGTCATCGATATATCGATACACACGGACGAATTAGGAGATTGTGTCAGGATTTGGGAAATCTCTTCCCATGATAGGAAGGGTGGCTGGGTGGGTAGGAGAAGAGAAATGAGATGCTGGTTTAACTGGAAAATAGAAGATTGATTCTTGGGAATTAGAAAATCTCTTTGGGCTGAAGCAACACCCCTAGAGATGCATGTATTTTAGGAGAGGGTGTTGGCTGGAGAGGGTACATAATGAATTTCTATTGCGAAAATGAAGAAAAAAGCAAGTTCATTTGTTTCATGTTTGTTAATAAAATAAATGAGTTGGGAAAATCAATAATTGTAGCACATTTATTTAATGGTTATACTTCTGTTTTAAATATGTCACTTTTTAATATAAGAAAAAAGCCTGATATTCTTGTTATATATTATTCCATATTTATTGACTTATTTTTCTCATTATTTTTTAACTTTTAATTAATTTTAATTAAATTTTTTAAATCTGATCATTGTTTCCAAAATTACTCTATTGGCTTGAACAAAAAGTGAATGGAATTTTTTTTACTATATTTTTGTTTTAAAGATAATTTTTAAAAAAATATTTCTAAAAGTAATTAAATATTTTTTACTTTAACAATTTTTTTCTCTTCAAAAATATTTTTACCATTAAAAATTAGGTAGTTATATAATCAAAAAAATTGCTGTTCTGAAAATGAGAAAATAAAATTGGGGGAAATTGTTCACGTAAATAAAAATGCATATTTTCAATTCGTATTTAAAATTTAAAATGGTATAATTAGGGGATGATTTTCGGAAACAAGAAAAGAAATATGAAAATAATTAATAACACTGAATTCTGAGAATTTTCTAGAACTTTTTGTATTTCAAATATTGAATTTTACTCTTTAATGTAAGTACCTGTTAAAAAATAAAAAAACATTCGCTCATTATTCATAATGAGCAGCATTTAAGCAAATTAATAAAGATGTGTTATATTAAGTAGTTTTATAGAAAACTTAAATTTCGTTTAGAGTTTTAATCAGAAAATACGTATTTCTAGCTTATCTCAAAATAATATAACTGGGAATCAAGTATCTAAATTAAAATGTACGCCAGCACATAAGATTTAGAAAAATTACCTTTATTTTTATAAAACCAAGTTTTCAGTTCAGATTTATGTCGGTAAATTCAGTTTAAATCATAAAAAAAATTACTTTTTGCATAAATTTCTGCACAAAATATAATATAATTCTATTTAAATAAATGAACCGAAATTTATCACAACATAATTTAAAAAATCATAAGAATGAGAATATTGCCTAATATGCTACAATTTTTCTTGAAAATGTGCCAGTAATATATATATATATATATATATATATATATATATATATATATATATATATATATATATATATATATATATATATATATATATATATATATATATATATATATTGAAACTACGTAACGTAAACTCTGCACCCATTTAGATGACATAAAGCAAACATTTGAATATGTATGTAATGTAATATAATTTAAAGATTTGAAAAAAAAATTACGAGATATTTGAATGAATTTATGATAAATCAATTTCCAGATATACTTTCTGGTACCAGAATCAATTTCCAGATATAAAATTGTATAAAATGAATTTTTTTAACTGAAAAAATATTTTGACATAGAATGAACATATTTATTTGAACCTCATTAAATACAAATGTATTTTATTTTGGTTTCCAAATTTTTAAACAAAATATATAAATTAAAACTATTAATATACTTTCATTGTTTTTTTATTATTATGTGCATTTTTGATTATGATTCCATATAAATATATGTACTTTTTATTGTACCATGTTTTAATTTCACTATATTTTACTATGAATATGTAGAATATAAAGATATAGAATTTAAAATTTGGGAAAAATTTGTTTTATATTTTTTTACTATACAGTTAATTTTATTCGTATAGTGATAATGTTGGTTGAAACACAATAAAGGTAGTTTATTCATTCTAATTTTGAACTTCAAAATGAAAAAAAATTTTTTTTATATAAGTCAACTTTTACTTTTTATCTTTATTTATACCATCATGTGTATTTTTTAAATTACAGTTTGATGTAAATAAAATATATGTATTTTAGTTCCTGTATTTTGTATTAAACATTACATTATTTAATATTTTACATTAAAACAACATAAAATTTATAGATAATTGGTGAAACAGTTTTGCAGTTTTTGTAATTTAATGAATTTTTGTGTTACTATAAAAGTTACTTTATGAAAGATGATCATATTCACTTAAAAAGTATTATTACAGTTTTAATTGCAAAGCTACTTTATTTATCCATAAATTAAGATTCAGGAAACTGAAGCAAGATATGTGAGTTAATGCAATTTTTATTTTAGAAAATCTAGTTTATCTATTTCATAAAAATATAAACAAATAAACGCCATTTATAAAATAAATAACTATCTATTAGGTATCAAAAATTTTGCTATAATTGTTTCATTAATGTTTAATAATAGAAAAATGTAAGAAATTTAATTTGATTTTTGTTAAACTAATTGTATATTTCTAAGTAAATTAAAAAAAATCTCTTTGTAATTGATTAATCCTCCCACTTTACGATTCTTTACAAATTATTTGCTAGTTAATTATAAAAATTTATTTATATAATTGGAAAATCTTACTAAATTAAAACAAAAAATTAAGATGATGATTTGGTTGAAAAATAGAAATTATATTATCACGTCTAATTTAATATTTTAATTAACATTGGAAAACTTTGAAAATTACAATCGAATAATTTGAAGATTTACTTAGAACAGATGAAAATTCTAAAAACAAATGTAAATAACAAAAGATTAGGATTTTTTATACTGAAAGAAATATATTTATTAAAATATATAAGTTCAAAATTTTTCACAGAAAAACTGTTTGTTGAGGGAATAACTTATATTTAATTGCTTCATAATAAAAATTAAAGTTTTTAAGAAAAACAAAAATTGCTATTATTGAAATGTTGCATTTATTAAAAGAAATATTTTTATAGATTATTACATCAGCTCTTATTTTAACCTTAACTGGATGCTTATTTATAAATGATAATGATTTAAATTAACATTAATTATATTAATTAATTTTATGGTACTATACAAAATGTTATATATTTAATTAATTTTTAATTAATTATTAATTTATTTATTACTAATTTAGTTTTTATCTATTCATAAAACTTGGAAAAATTGTCATTACATTTTAATCCGATAGATGGCAGCACAAAAATTGTAACAAGTACAGAAAGTAATCGGTAAAATACTTGTTACTTTTAAAGTAACTGTACTCAGTACGTACCAAGTACAAGAAAAGTAACAAAGCCCCATCCCTACCCAGTTAAGCCAACTGTCATTTCCCTTCTCCCACCCAGCCTCCCTACCATAAGAAGCTACCATAATCTCATAATTCATCCGTTTGCATCGATATATCGATGATATTGTTACTTGTACTCGCTCTGTCATTGGCAGTTCTGTATTTGTTACAGAAGAGCCAATGACAGAGCGCAATGTACACTTATTACTTTGTAACAAGCAAGTACAAAGTAATAAGCGAGTACAAAGTAACAAGCAAGTACTGACGTACTTGTTTGTTACTTTGTAACAACCACGTACTCACGTACTTGCTTGTTACTTTGTAACAACCACGTACTCACGTACTCGCTGATTACTTTGTAACAAGTACGTACTCACGTACGCTCTGTCTTAGAAACTGGTCAAATACACTGTATCTGCAACTGTCTGAGAATACTCGAACTCGCGCTGACTTTGTTACTGGAAGTACTGAGTATTTGGAAGAAAAAGTACTGATTACAGGTTGTTACATTCAAATACTGATTACAAAATACTTGTTACAGGTATTTCTTCCCATCCCTACAGCGTCAGCCATTAATGTGAAATGGCGGAATATTCGATGTTGTGTCTGTGAGCTAAGAAAAATACAAGGTAAGTACGCATTTATTATTGTTGTTTATATCAGGATAGAATTGCTATGAATGATGCAGGAATAATATATTTTTTATGTTGAAATATTATTTAATTACTTGTTAAGAAAACTTCATAAACTGTTGATGACATGAATACAAGAGAAAGACATTGGAAAATGTTTGTCATTGTATGTATTAGAATGATTTCATTACCGTGTGAGGAATAGAAAAATGTATCATGCACATAAGCATTTTTTCATTCCATATATTAGTTATATTTAATCAATTAGTATAATAAATTTTTCAATGCTCCATTTTTTTAATCGAATTCGATTGCTACAAGGCTTAAACGTATTTATTACATATTTTGTTTTTTACGAAGCAAGTTTATGAAATAAATGACACTCTAATAATATTCTACTTGAAAGCCCTTAGATGTTTAAATTATTTTATTTTTAAAAGGCTTTCTTATTTACTATTATTTTTAAGTCAATTTATACTGACCGAAATATTTTGTCTTATAAGGATTCGTGGTTTTAAATTTTGTATACTCTTCAAAGATCTGTTTTAAGGAATGAAAAATTTTGCAATGCATAAACATTACAAAATATTTTATATAGAACATGGTTTTTATGTATAACCATGTCAACCATTAAAATCATTGTGGATTTCTTAGAGAAATATTTTTGCATCTAAAACTTGAAAATACAGTACTGAAAATAGTAAATTGGAAAATTTCTGAAGGAATCTGACAAATTACTTGCCACAAATTAAAAAAAAAAAACATCTGGAATTCTATGGTTGATTAACACATCTGAAAAAATGTTCATATGGAACAACTGTTATTATTTAAATTAGTTGTGTAGCATGTTAATTATTTCCATGTAAAGAATGCTGTCAGATGTATCAGTTTAGTAGCTACTCTTGTGTTTACATACTTTATTATATTTAAAATCATATTTTATGTTTTTATTTATGACTGTGAAAAGTTGAAGTATAAATTAACAATAAATTCAAACAATTTGTTTTAATGAAAATATAAGTTAACTAGAATATTTGTCCCTTTCTATTTTGGAGAAAGTGATTAACATTTCAAGCATTTGATGATACTTTTGACATTTTGATCACTTGATTCTTTTATAGTAATGTAAATGGTTTTACTGTTATAGTAAATAGTCGACCAGATAATTGGTAAGTGATATATCTAATCTTATATATATATATAAACATACAATTAAAACAATTTTTTTCTCCTTTACCAATTTACAAAGTCTGATAATGATGAAAATATTGTCCTAGATATAATATTGTCAGAATTATTAATTTTTATTTACTTTTGATTTTTCTCTTTAAGGAATTGAAGTTAAATAAAGAACTTAAATATAATTTTAAACAATGTAAATTAGTAAGGTATAACTAGTAAAATTAGTATGATTTGAGAAATAGTTAAAAAAAAAAAGTTTATCAGTTTTGATTCCAGAAATACTTCTAATTTTGAAGTTCACTATACAATTTTAAAATAACAAAAAATTAAGATATTGCATTTGTAAACTCCATGTTTATTTTATTGTTTTAATATAGGAAGCATATTAGGTTAATCTTCCAAACATTTACATATATATAATTTCTAAATTTATTAACAGTTTTTAATTTTCCAA
The DNA here is from genome assembly GCA_037975125.1 of Latrodectus hesperus. NCBI lineage: Eukaryota > Metazoa > Arthropoda > Arachnida > Araneae > Theridiidae > Latrodectus > Latrodectus hesperus. The sequence continues at coordinate 79,240,095 of CM075854.1, forward strand.
AATCTTTTTTCTTGTGATTTTTTTTTTTTGAGTATTTTAGAGAAAATACAGTAGTTAAAGTCATTTTTGATAGTTGATATTATTTTGTTTGTTGTTTTTCTTTTTGTAATTTATAAAATAAAATGATTAAACTTAAAGCCCAGATATAGGTCGAAATTATTCAAAACACCACTTGTTATCAAAGAGGTAAAGTTTTGTGATATCCATCTTGAGAATAATTTAATCATTTTATTAGAGAAAGAATATAATTTAAGTTTAATCTTATTTATCAGTGAGGCATTTAATATTTTAAAATTAATATATCATTCATTAACATGTTGGAAGTGTTTTACAACTGTTCTACATGATGGACCAGCTACTTGAATTGCAAATGATTATGAGATCAAAACTTAGAAAAGAAAATAGTATTGCCCAATTACATAAAGGAAATAGTTAGGTCTTCTTTATTTATATGTTTTATCCTTTTTCTGGCTGCTTGCAAAACTTTAATTTGTTATAGAAATTTTTTTTTATCAATAACATTTGGTATAAATATATTATACTGGAAAGTGACCTTTAATGGGTATTTTATGGTTATATGTAGTCTCGATCAATGACCACATCTAACAATAAACACAAATTTTTCCTTAATATTTTTCAATATCATTGGTAATTACAAGCCAGATAGTTTATTTCCTTATGTTACAATTTTTTAATTATTTGTATTAACAAATAAATGTAAATATAATTCTTGCAAATAATTATAATTGTAAATAATATTAAAATATAATTTAATTTTAATACAATTGAATGTAGTCAATATAAGATTAGTAAATAAATACAGGTAATATTTTTTCGACAGGCAGTACTTGGTTGACGACCCTCTTCTGGTTTTGGATTATTGTAGAGTGTACAACATCATGGACCTGGTCTAATGCTGCTGGCCTTTGGGGGCATGCAACAACAACAACAATATTTTTTTAGTAAAGTAACAAATTATTGCTTATATTTATTATTGATGGCTATTTTGCTAATATTTCATTTTATACATTAACTTTGAGGATTTTGTTTCTAACATCTCCCCACTCCTATTTAAACTATAGTCAAGAATCAATAACTTATTTTCTAATAATATTGGATTAAATATAAATTTAATACTTTGTGTAAAATAAGAATTATAAAGTTATGTAAAACATTTTTACTTCTAAATAATTCATAATTATAATAATTACTTGTGATGTAAATTTACTGGGCAACAACTAGAATGCATGTATTCAAAATCTGTAAATCTTTTGCATTAATTGACATAATTATTTCATTAATCTGTAATCACAGGTGTATAAAAAAAAACTAAATTCCCTGTTAATAAGATTTTGCATAGAATATTGTACAAATAATTCGAGATTGTCAATATGTTTTAAAATTCATCGATATTTATTTTAATTACTATGATTTTATTAACTTTACTTATCTGTAATTGTAGTTATGTGTAAAAAATAATTTAGTAATCATTGATGAATATTTTATTATTTATAATTATTTTTTAAAAGCATGAAATACAAAGTGTATGTTATAAATTAATTACATTCTATTATTATAACCTTGAAAATGTAAAATTCTGTTTAAAACATTACATTGAATTTTTGAAGTCAGATGTTTAGAATTTCTATTAAGTTATTCAACTGAAATTGTTTTCATTTAACCCAATTATTTGTCTCTATTTATTTTTCAAAGAATTGTCAGAATTGATTGATGAATGTTGATTTTTCATTTGTTACTAAATGTTATTTATTATAATGTATAAGTATATGTGTATTGAAATATCAATATGAATATAAACTAAAACTAAACTCAGTCAGGGCAGACCACATGGGCCAAGGCCTACAGTGCCTGTTTCGTGACCGAGAGCCCCTGGGTTGCGAAGCACATGTCCTGATTAGGTGCTCAACATAATGCAAAAAACCCAGTGTTTAGTTCCCAAGCATGCTCATTGTGGACATAATGTTACAAATAACTATTTACCCTTTTTTAAAGATATAAAACTAAAATTAAGTAAAAGATTCCATCATAAAAGAGTTGTATTAGTAATTTTTTATGAGTTATTAATTCTGAATAGGCAATTCTGAATTGACACTATTATAGGCATTCAAAACCTATTCAAGTGCTTGGCTTATTTTACTTTGTTTGTAAATTTAATTGTAAAATATTGTAAGTTAAAAACTAGTTGCGTTGGATTCTTATTCAAATAAGCCGAGCTGGCAGCCGAATGGTTAGCGCTCTTGCCTTCGGTTCAACAGTTCGTGGGTTCGAATCCCACCTCGGGTATGAATGTTTGTAGTGGTTCGGAATCCACTTTAAGCCGTACGTAAGTCCCGGTCTAATTAGCCCTCGTGTGCAAAAAATGACCGTTGAGCGACAAACAAACCAAAACCAAACCTTATTCAAATAAATAATACTGTCAAATAATACCTAAATAAGTGAAAATATGCATGAAGTTTCTCCTAATTTATGTAAACAGCTCAATTTTTTTCTGTTTTTTACCTGGGCTGTTATTGACATCTTGCTGTTTCCATTTTTGTAATTAAATTGAATCAGTTTAACAATTTTAATTTTTTTTTCAGAGTATTACAACAAAGTGAAAATCTTCTCAAAAGGAGAAATTTGTTCCAGAGTACTAATTCGGAAGGTGGACCACAAAAATAAAAGAGAAAACTTGTAAATTAAAAATGTTGAAAAAATTTTGCAAAAATTATTTTCAAATGTAATTAAAAATAGATACTCTTTTTATTTTCAATATTATCATAAATAAAAAATGTCAATTCATAAAAAATAAAAAATGTCAAATTTAGTCAATTCACTTATATATGGCTTTTGTTGTGTTAATTTTATAAGTAAATAAAAATCTTATTCTGTATCATTTTTCTCAACATCTTGTTGCACGGAGGTAATTAACTTGGAAAATCAAATATTAATTTTTATACAAAGAAAATATATATGTTAGTGTGCTTTAAAATAATTCTGTAAAATTATCATAAAACTGGAATTCTTTTATACATTCAAGTTCAGTTTTAGCAATAAATTGAAACTAGCTTACACAAGAATTTTTTTTAAAAAAAATTATAAATAATGAAATTCTGTAATAAAATATTTTAAAAACAGAATAGAAAAGTTATTTAGATTAAAATAAAATTTAAGTAGCTTTGACAAAAACATTATTTAAAAGATGAGTTAGTAATTCATATTTTTTTAATCTTTATATAATTAAGAACTAAATAAGCACTTAATGATATTTGAAAATTACATGGATAACAATTGTCTTTTAGAATCACAAAAATATATTCAATATTAATTTGATGGATTTCCAATACTTCCATATTAACTTTAACAATATATACAATATTAACATAAAAATGAATTCAATATTTATAGGAATAAATAACCATAACCAGCCCTACGTCTGGCAAAGGGCCAATGGATAACCGTACATGGGCCACAGACGGCCAATATGGCATTGATGGCCATCAGGCTTTGGGCCAACATCGGATCATACTGCCGGCTCAGCAGCAATGACGACGACCACTTTATTGACGGAGCCGACGAGGCCAAATAGCGGCGGGCTGCTGCTGGCCAAGACAGCAGCGGCCCGACGGATGCCCGGCATCTTTGTGTTTGCTGGGCATATAGCGAAATTACTAAAGACAAGGCTTGGGGTTCCCTGTTGAACTCTCCACTCCCCATGTGCCTTCCACGCTCCATTTTCACAGTCAATTTCAGAATTTTGACTGGACATGACTTTCTCCAGGGACACTTAAGCCGTATCGGCGTGGTCAACACGCCCTACTGTACCCTGTGTCCTTCAGGAGCTTTTATGGACTTTATTCATTTGACAAGCTGTCCCGCTCTTTCTCTTTTGAACTGTTTACCCGACAACTTTCACAATAAGGCTAATTTTTATTGGGCTGCCAGAGGACTCATGGCCGATAAGGCCACTGTCACAACGTAGGATAAAAAAAAATATTAAGGAAAACTTATTTTAAATATGCATATATTTATAAGTTTTTTAATGGATAAAAATACTTGTGTTGGAGGATTTTTTTAATACTTATAAATAAATTCAAATAAATAAATTCAAAATGTAATAAATAATTCATATAGTACAATTATATAAGTGAAATTAATATGAAATGTATTTTACCCTTTATCTATATAATATTTTTTCACTATAGGACATTTCAGTATTTTCAAGTTTTCATTGCAGGACACAAAATTAACATTCAATAATTTCAGTTTTATAGATTTGTATTTATTTTTTACTAATAGGAAAAATCCAATAAATGATTTCTCAGGCAATATTCATTAAAATTTTTTTAAAAAAATAATTTCCAATTTTAGAAAAAATAAATTAGCAGATTGTTAATTATGATTTTCCAAATGTTTTCTTAACAAATTTTACAATGGAAATTTAATTGCAAAAATCTGAAAAAAAGTATTGCTTTTATAAGATATATATTTTAACATGTCTTCATATAAATTCAGTTTTATAGAAATTAAAATCATACATAATTCAATTTGTAACAATAGGTATATATTATATTAGAACCTTTCTAAACTAGATACATTTGATAGATTTAAAATAAAACATTGATTCTATTTTAATGTAGAACACAGACAATATTCATTAAGATTTTTTTTTTAATTTTAATGAATATTGTCTGTTCAATTTTAGAAAAAATAAATTAGCAGATTGTTAATTGTTGATTTTCCAAATGTTTTCTTAGCAAATTTTACAGTGGAAAACTAGATACTTTGATAGATTTAAAATAAAACATTGATTCTATTTTAATATAGAATACAGAGAAATTTGATTCTATTGTCTTAAGTTTTATTAATTTTTGATATTGTTTTTCAGCAGTTCTATAATAACAGTAGAAAAATTGACTTAAATATGAATATTCTAGAAATTTTTCAAAATCAATATTTGCAGAGCTAAGGATGATAAAATAAACAAAAGTTACAAATTTTTAGCAACAAGTGCACATAAAATATATTATTATAAGATTAAAAATTCTCAATTAAACTCTCAGATAAAGTATTCCTATTTCATTGCATTTTTTTATTTTAATATTTGTTAAATTATCTACTTCAATATTTATGAATTTAATCAGAAAAATAAAATGTTCACAAAAGATAAAGCTTTATTATTTTTATTACATATTATAAGCATTAGACTAGGCTTTTTCCAAAGCTCTTTTTTAACGTCCCCTTATCTCTCTCAGGAGCATGCATCAACCATTTCTTCATAAATTGCTTTACATCAATATCTGTGATACAGCTGTCACAGTGGCAAGTAGAAGCTACAATGAAACAAATTTTGCTCATATAAATAATGTTAAATAAAGTAACATCTCAGAAACAAAGTAAGATCAACATTTCAAACATTTTTATAATTGATACTATTAACATTAAATTGTTTCTGTTATAAAACAATTTTATGCATTACATGGAAATGTCACAACAAAAGTTGTTAATATATTAAAATTAAGGTTTAAATTTAAGGGAAAAAAAGTTATAAAGTTAATCCATATACTCCAATCAACATTTTTATCCAATGATAAACTTGGCATTAAAAAAATACAAAGGCAAAGCACACAAAAATGGAAAATAATTCATAATTTTAAATAACAGGCACAATATATAAACTAAAATTCCATACATTAAACAAAGGATAATTAAACATGTAATTAAATATTATAACCGAAACATATAAAATATTGTTTTCTTATGATTTGTTACAATGGTTATTATTCTGAAATATTTTCATTAAATTGAATTAGTTAGAGCTGCTTTCAAAATTTATTTATATAATTCTTGATGCAAGTCAAGAAATTATTGATACACATTTTTCTAGTTTTATGTTTTACCACTTTTATTTGCTGATGTCAATTTTGTCAGCAAATATAAACTAGTCACCCCACTTATAGAAGGTTATTCAGTTCATATCTATTTTTATAATGTATATTGAGGTTTAAAATATTACACTTTAAAAATAAGCTTACGTTTAACCACAATAAAGATTTGATCATTTTTAAGATCTGAAGACATACCAATTTTGCTAAGAATTTTAACCCAACCCAATTAACAAATAAGTTCCACAGCTTATAAAATACAAGTACTTAACAATATTTTTATGGTACTTTTCCATTACGCATCATCAATAATCCTAATAATAGGAAAGAAAAAAATTGTAAATTAGTCCTAAATATTTCATTTTCATCATGTATTGTTTAAAAAGTTTACATTTTTAGAAAATACTCTAAATATAATACAAATATTTTATTGATATTTTATGCATATGTGACTAATTAAACCAGGACCTATGGTTTAAAGTGGATTCTGAATCACTATCCAAGGCTAAGGTGGGATTCAAACCCATGAACTGTTGAACCGAAGCTATTTCTTTAGGTTCATAAGCAGGGTTATAGTGAAAAAGTACCTTTTTTAACTTTCTGTTCAACAAAAGAATTTATTTGTATACATATATACATAAAACTCTTGATTATTCATTTATTTAAGTACAAAAACTAATATTAATACACAAACTGTACATCGCTCTATGCTGGAGATTGATTTCAAAAACATGGACTAATTTCAACAGTCCACTATAAACAAGCCAAAGATAAAATTATTATATTGTGTAATAAATTATGGTATTAAAATTAATTATTACATGAATATGATTATTTCAAATGATGAATAATTAAAACTTAAGTTTTATTAAAATGTAGAAATTACTTATAGACATATTTGTTATTAATCAATTTAAAGAAAATCCTTACAATAATATATAATCTATCCTAAGGTATACCCTAGTAGCAGAGGCTGAGTGGTACTACAGTGACCATTTACCGGTTTCATTGGTAACTCACTTGACACCGGATTTTTTCACCGGTGCGTGCCCATTAACTTACGCACTGTATTTTCTACCGCCTATTCTGAACGACACCGTTGTCGGCCACTGATAGAGTGGTCGCTGGTCGTCGGCTGCAGCATTTACCATTGAGATTGAAGGAAAGTAAAATCATGCGCAGACTTATTAATAGGTCTACGCATGCATGGCGGCCATATTTAAAATCCATTGTTTACTTTAATTTTCTCTGTATATTTATTTCCACTGGGTAGTTAGCTATTCCCAAGTAGCAAATGTTAATCGGCCAATATTGTAAATAAATACTATAAAATATTGTCTGAAAATATTATATAATATTAAAATGACCCCACCTAGATATTATATAATATTGTATTTCAATATTAAATAATATTGTTTGATATTATATAATATTATTTGATATCCCATTTCGACGTTAAATAATACTCCGCAAAAATGTTATTTGACATTGTATTTGGATGTTGAAAAGTATTCCATTTCAACGTTAAATAATATTCCCTGACAATGTTATTTGACATTGTATTTAAATATTATGAAACATTCAATTTCTACATTAAATAATATTTAATTTTGAAGTTAGATAATATTCCTTTATAGTGTTATTTATTGTTTAATTTAAATATCAAGAAGTAACTCATTTTGGTACTGAATAATATTTTATTCTGATGTGACTATTAAATAGAATTTTGTTTAACTTTTAAATAGAATACTATTGTAATAAACAGTTATTTTTTCCTGCGTTTATTAATTAAATATTGAACATGTTATTAGAATTTATATGAATACATATTTTAAATATTCTTTTCAGTAAAGCCTTTTTTTTTTAGTGTTAATATTAAATTTCTTATGTTTTTTTTAATAATGAGAAAATGTTAAGCACAAATGTGACATTTACAAATTCATTCTTCAATCATCAGTATGATTAAATGCATAAGCTTTTGAGATTTCTTATTTTATCCTCAGTTTTGCAATTGAATATTTCAATACTTTTATTTATTTTTTTTACAAGTATGTGCCTGATAGTGATCAATATTTCAGTATGCTATAATTGCAATTATTAAGTATATATATTAATTATACATTATTATATAGATTTCATATTTTACTATAAAAAATTGTTAAAATATATCTACTCAGCAAGATAAGTCTCCATGTGCAAATTTTCTTTTAAAATTAAATTAGCATTTTAGTTAAACAAGTGATTTAAAAAATATTTAACTACATTTTGGTTTATAAATGCCAGTTAATTAATTTTGACAAGATCTGAGCCTCAGACTTATATCATGCATATAGTTTGTTAGAACCGGAATCTACATTAAAAGAGTAAGATATGTAACATTGCAATTTTGAATTTCTAAAACATTTTTAATAATCTTGGAGAGATTTTAATTGTACTTTTATAGTGCAAAGAAAATGACTATAAATACACAATCAAAATTCGCAATATTATTTCAAATTAAACAGATGTAATTGTAATTAACAGTTTGCTTACATTCAATAGAATAAACTTTTTAAATCAAAAACTAATTATGAAACAAAACACAATAAAATCAAGTATCCATTTAAATTTATTAAGCATTAAAAACCCACCTAAACTTATACATACATCAGATTTAATGGTATGCTGTAATTGAAAACACAAGTACAGAATAGTTTACCAAATTTATTAAAATATGAATATTCATGAGTTTAAAACACCATAAGCTTCTTTTATGTACTCTATTTTACACAAGTATTAAAATTCCGTACTTTCCATAATTTTGAAATATTGTACTGAGATGAATAACAAATCACTTCCTAGATGGATTTTCTTATTTCAAATTCCCACAAGCCAGTTAGTTTTCCTTAATGATCCATCTCACTTGCTTAAGATAATATATGCAAAGATAAAATTTGTAATAATTTTAAGGGAATCAGTAGTATCTTGTTAAGAGAATATTTAGTAGAAATAACTAGAATTGCATATCATTTTTAAGAAAAACCAATTCTATTAATAATTGAAAAAATAATTTTTCTTCATAGCACAAATAGCATTGAATTAATATTAGTAGTATAGCTAAATGTATGTTTTATAGTTATAGTCTCACTTTTGCATCAAGAAAGAGTTTATAAAAGATAATTTTACTGAAATATTTAAATAAAAAATTAACATCAAGCCTATCTTCTGTAAGTTGGAATTTTTCTTTCATAAAAATCTGTAGCAAAATTTTTATATAACACCTGTTTCATTTTTTAATTATTAAACTCTTTATAACAGAAACAGCTCAAATAAGTAATCATAAATATTTCAATGATGTTTATTTAAAATTTGGGGAAAAAAAGTTGCATTGAAAACGGAATTGCCAAGTTAAAGAAAACAAATAAATTTTTACATGTGTTTTTAATCATTTATGTATTCTAGTTTGATAAAAAAAAATAACTGATTGTTTTAAGAAGTATTTATTGATCAAACTAAAGTATCAGCTTCACATTCAATTGCTATATCAGACTGCCGTATTTTTCTGCCATTCCTGTCAGCAGCAGCAGCAGCTAAGCATTTCTGCCAGCTCTTCACAACTGTTCTCCTTGTACTTCAAAGCAACAGCAGCTAAAAATATTAGAAAAATTTTTTTATACATTGAAACTCTTAAATGAAAAAAAAATCACTTGAGAAAGAATTACCTACATCAAGTACGCAATGAAGAAATTTTAATAGAGGGGGAATAAGATTAATAAAAAAAATACTCTATACTTGAAATTAAATAAATCTTGCAAAACAAATTTATCTTTACATAGAAGAAACTGCATTTAGAGTAGTTTTACTTTTCATGCATCACATTGATAATTTATAAAATTTTTATTATGTTACGATAAAAATCTCAAGACTTATTATTCTTTGTTTTATTTTCTTAAACTCCAGAAATTGGAGACACATATTTTATAAATAGCTTAATTAACACATAAATGCCCTAAGAATCAATCATTTAAATTATAGCAATTTTGAATAAGTGCACAAGGACAATATATGCAGCATAACAATTTTGACAATAAAAGTGAAAAAATTAAAAAATTCTGAAAATTTCACTATTGCTTTTATTAGTAACTTCTTTGTATTACTTTCATAAATAACAAGATAATATAATAAAGTGTTTTTTGAAAATTTTACCTTAGTACTAACCTAACCTAAAGAAGAATAAAAAAAATAAAAACAAATGAAAAGCAAAATTAATTTATGTATCAATAAATGTGATAAAAATACTCAAAAACAAAAACATCACAGAATAATTTTAGTCATTGAAATTATAGAAATATTAAAATAGTATACCTAGCATGACATTAAGTAAATCCCGATACTCGGAAAAAGACTTCTTTTCTTCCAAATCGACTGTATTTGATAGCAAGTTCAGAAAGTAATATTTTTTTAAGGATACTTAAAAGGAATGAGGGGGTGTTTTACCACTCCCAAATCCATGAAGGTAGCGTACCTGTAATAAGTAATTTTAAAGATTTTGTTAATGTTATATGCCCACAATTTATAAACTATTTTACACACATAATCCCTCAGGTTTGTCTATAAAAAATTAAATACCAATGCAGCAGAAAACTCTGAGTCACTTTTTATTTTATCATTCAATTCTTTTAGCATTTCTTCAGAATTTACAGGTAAATTAATGCCTGTTGGTAAGTTCTAAGTCAATAATTTTCCATTGGTTCCAGTAAGAGACTCTAATTGAAGACTTATCTTGTCACATATTTTTCATGTAATTTCCTTATCTCACCATGCACGAGCTAGAATATGTGTATTCATAATATATATTGTGTGAGAATTGTATTATATTACAGTAAGCAACTCTATAAATTAAATTTAATTTTAGTAATTCGTAATGCATTTATCACTTTTTAATATAAATTTTAATTTTGATAATTATAATTATTTCATTCACATTTAAAGTAGTATACATAAAATATGTTAAACCCATTAATCATACTTAAATTTCTTAAGAATATTTGATAATAAGCTCAAATTACATTAGATTCATATCTAGTTTCAAAATATAATATTTGTTTAATATAGCAAATTTTTATAACACTTAATTTCATAGACAGAATAAACTGGCAAAACAAAATTACGTACTCTGTTGTACAGGCATCCTCGTTTTCATCATTCCCTTGTTCTGGAAGCTGGCGCCAAAGCACAAGCCGTTCACTTTTTGGCTTCGAGAAAATAAATCTGATTGGAACAGCATCTTGTTTCAATAAACGCCGATTCGTGAAATTTTCATACCTAAAATCTGTCTCTTCAAAATGATCTGAGCACAAAACTTACGATGGTGAAGGGGAAAATTCTTCTCGTCGTAACATAATCAGCCATTCTTTTAGTAGTTTTCGATTCTTATTAAGGAAATCTAAAAAACGATTTTTTTCGGCAATCAACCTTATACTTGACATTTTTACACCCATACGTTGCACAATACTTAGATTTACATAAATTTTTATTGTTCATATTTAAACTCACGTTCAAAATCTAATCGAAATCTAGCGTGTAATTAGGCTTGGGAAAAAGTAAACAAATCGTGGAGCGTATTTGTCATGTTACGTTTAAAAGATTTAAATTTACTACCAGGCATGATAAACCAATTTCTTGTAAAACAGTTATAATAAGAGAGTTAAAATTATAACAAAATATTGCACACAATAAATACTACGACTAATGATGAGACTAAACAACCAAAGGAACTTTATTAACAATTCAAAATTTTCAAATAATTCACAGCTCATTTATCTTCACTTCGTTTCAAGTAAACTTCAAATTGTAACAAAAATATTTAAAAATATTTAATAATGTTCGCAGAGTAATATTGTAGATAAGATATTATACAATGTTATTTAATATTCAAAGAATTTCTAAGGAAAATATATGCATCATTCATTAACGTTAGTAAGTTTTAAAAACGAGTTTCAAATCACAATTTTCTAAAATAATTCAAATAAATGCAATTTATAGGCTATCTGAATCGAATAAATTTTTTAAATATTATATAATATTATTCATTATCAACACATCAACATTCGGCATTTATCGACATTCAAAATATTTGCCAACATTGACAGAACATTGGCCAATATTTCTGTGCTACTTGGGTTCTTAATTGTCTTACGAGGAATTATATTTTACAGAATTTTTTGGTAAGTACTATCAGTTTTTTGAATAAATAACAAGTATATATCCTTAAAATTAAATATATTTCCTGTAATTAATTATGTCACATTATTATCAAGCTAATCATTGTGTTTGTGCAATTAAGTTAGAATAAACATTGCAAACAGTCTATTTTAAATGATACAAAATAACTTTATTGTGAAATTATGCTTTAATTTGTTCCTTGTTTTTGAAATTTATAAATACCCATAATATCCATTAATAATCTGCAATTATTATAACTATTAAAAAATTTTTAATGCATACTTGTATCGTACCGCATGGTAAAACATCCATAAAGTGTTATGTTGACAATTTTTTTTGTGTATTTTTGGTATGTGTTATTTTTAATATGAATTTTTTTTGTTTTCGTTTCTAAGATTAATATTTGAAGCTTGGAAATGAACAGGTTTAAATAATTTTGAATTTTCATATAAATTAAACGATCAAAAGATTTATTCCAGGCGGAATAAATTTCGTAAAATCCAATCTAATGTAAAAAGACTAATGTAAAAATCTAATGTAAAAGCTTTTATTAAACAGAGTAAAAAAATATTGTTTTGAGTGTTACTATTTTATAACTGGAGAACTAAATTGTTGATTGGGTTACTTTATCATTCTCGGCAAAATTAGTAATAGATAAAATGTCTTTGAGACCTTAAAGATGATCAAATTCTATTTTTGATAAGAAAGTATTAAGTTATGTTTACAGAGTAAGTATAATTATCTTCTTATACTTTATTTAATTCATATCTATTTTTTATAATCTTCTATAATCAAGGTGAGATTCATTGCAAGTTTACATTTAATGATAAAATTCATATCAGCAAATGAAAATGGTGGTATATAAAACTTGGGAAATAATATGCAGTAATGATTTCTTGACTTGCATTCGCAATTATAGAAATTTTTGGAAGCATCTCTCAAAATTGTAAAGAGGTATTCCATTTTTGATTTTGTAATCATTAGGGATCAACCCTTCCAATTTACTAAAACTTGAAACATATAAAAATACTTTATTAAATATTTTAAAAATAGGTTCATTTAAAAAATATTAAATGGTTAATTAATAAATAAGATTTTTGAAACTTAATCCTACTCTTCTATATATATATATATATATATATATATATATATATATATATATATATATATATATATATATATATATATATATATATAATGCCTTGACAGGATTTTGCAAAAAGTTTGCGTGTTACATATAAATATTGTGTTTTTCATAATTTTACCAAATATGTGAGCATTAAAGTGAATCATTGTTTTTATAGAATAAGCTTTGATTAAAAGAATATAAAACAAAATTTTTTTAACAAAATGGTCAATAACAATCTATTTACAATTAAAAATCTACTTAGCCTAAAAACAGAAACAGAATTTATTCATTAAAGATTTTTCATATAGCTTTCAAGTTGTAGAATTCGTAGAGGAAACAGGTGATAAAAGTGGGCTGTTTTCGCATCTAATTGGATGGATGGAAATATGTGTTACTGGCCTCCTTATAAGACTCCTAACAGAATTAGGCGTGCAATTGAAGATTTTGAAGTTCCTAATGAAAATTAGATGAAGGTCTCATGTCGTTGCCTTGTGGTTTGTTATTATCTTGGTCTTATTAGCAATGATTTGTTCATACATAAGTTAGTTATATTTTGTAATTACTGTGTTCATCATAAATATTATTACAATTTTGAAAAATTCTGTGTATTTTTAAATTTTATTTAATAAGGAGATTAATAGTTTTTTTTCCTTGTAAGATGTGGATTTTTTAAGTTTAATTTTAATATTTATAATTTTTCTTTTTAGTATTTACTTATTTTTGTATAATAAGCAACAACGTGTGAAAACTTTCAGATACACATACAAGAGCTCGCAAGAGACTGAGGGATGCTGAAGATACTTCAGATTTAGCATCTGAAAGTTATAAAAATTTGAAAATATCTAGAGCAATACGACATAAAAAAGCTTTATATTCTTCAAAATCATCTGATTCCGAAGCACCTTCCCAGTCACTGATATCGACTGTGGAGAAATCTTCATTATTAGAAGATTATAATATGAAGAGTCTCTTTGTGAGGCAAAAACCTTTATCATTACCATTATTTACTCCTACTGGTAGATTATCCAGCAACAATAACCAAAGGCTGGATTCACATTATATAGTCAAATGTTCTTGTGTTAGCAAAAAAAAAATAATGGTAAAAATCCTTTTTAAATTATTCTGAGAGTTATTTTAAAATTAATTGGTTTAATACTGAAGGGCAGTGCCTTCTAAATGCATTCTTTTTGTTTTTATTTAGAAAATTATCATTAAAGTTCTCTTTAATGTTGTTTAAAAGTCATCCTTTTATTTTTCTATTTAGCTTTCCAGGAGAAGGTTATAACTTTACTTTTAAAACAAGAACAGGCTATAAAAGACCTTCAGACTGAAATTCAGCAATTAAAATCCAGTGATGTTAGGTTACCTACTATGTGTGAATTTTTGCCTTTGCAAAGTACACAAGATATGGATTCTTTTAATGTTTAAAAGTATACTTTTACATTAGATTCGATTTCAAGAAATTTATTCCTTTTGGAATAAAGCTTTAGATAGCTTAATTTATATGAAAATGCTAACCGTGACCAAGCTTCATATATAACAGTAACAAAAAAGAAATCTAATTAAAAATAACACACATCAAAAATATATAAAAGACATCATCAATATAGCACTTAAGAGTGGCTACTGGTTTTTAATTATTATAATAATCGTGCATTATTAATACTGTGGATCCAACACCTGAAACAATGAACAAACTGAAGTAAAATTTCACACTAAAATTAATTCATATTTAAAATAGATTATTATTTGCAATGCTTATTTTGACAAAGTTTTACGAACTCGAAATAAAAATTGGTAAAACAGAGTATTACGGTCTCCCCTTCGCGAATTTTTTTTCGCCAAGCACATGAGACAAGCGTTTTAGAAATTGATTGGCAACCCAAAAAGGGTGCCAATCGGCCATGAATTGGCCTGAAAAAACGGCGGGAGTCTCACTCGACTAGAAACTACCCCTCCCCCATCTAACACCAAATAATAAAACAATAACAACAACCATGTAAAAAGTGGGGTTTCCCCCAGATTTCGAATTGCTAAGCCTAACCGCATGCAAGAAAACAGTAATAGTAATAAGAATTGATTAAAGATTATATTTAAAAATATTTCAGAATTAAAATTAAAGAAAATAAAGAAGCAAACATAATTAATTATTATAACATCTAGTTAAAAATAAATAATGAATTGGAGTTATTAAAGATATAATGTTACAAATAATCTAACTACATAAAAAGGAAACAAATGTAGAATAAATTTAAAAAATAGATTCTATAATTTCGCTTATTGGAAATTTAAATACTTAACCTTTTGAGTCCGGCGTCTCCGTTTAAAAAAACTGCTCCTAGGACGGCGCGAGAAGATGACATTTCCACCCCCTCGTCCGAAAGGAGAGGGTCATTTTCACCCCATTTAAGTGCTGAAGTTTTCACCATGACGAATCTTAATCTTTTGAGGGAGATACGCCGCGCTAGGTCTGCCGTAATTCTCATGAAAATGTAAACGTGCTTACCATAAATACTATACTTATCGACAAGCTATTGATTTTTTCTCTTCGTTGTTTTACATACCACATTAAGAAATGTTATAAGAATTTAAAGATTATATACATGCATTTGTGAAACAAATCTAGTCTGTTTCAAAAACGATATTTCGTATGTTAATTTATTACAGAGAATTTTCTGAAATAATTATTTAAAATAATTATAGACTTCTTTAAAGTAACGAATTTGCAATTAGTTATAATAAAAATGATAAGCAATAAACTAACTAAATATTTCAAAAACATTCTTAAAACCAGCCTGCCTGATATTAATATAAATTAATTAATAAATGAAGATATTTTGAACAAATATTTTCTTTTATGAGGAAGTACAAGCAAACTCTGCCAAAGTTGCATTTGAAAAAGATTAAAGGTAATCTGTGTGTTAAATGCAATAATGATTCCAGTTTTCTTTTGATTTAAGTATTTTTATTTATGACAAATTTCTATATTGAATGGTTAAAAATATATGCTTTTTTATCTTTCATTTTTAAGGAAAAAACTTAAAAATAGAATTTTCCTTTCTGCGTGTTTCTGTAACTAAGTATGAAACGTTTTGTACAATAAATGTAGCCAGACGAATCTTGAGTTTCTCCTTTAAATGTAGCATTCAGGTTGATTGTTTAATAAAATTACATTTGATATACAATAAATAGTAATATTCGGTTCATTTTTCAATGACTGAGAATTTGAAAATGTTCATTTAAATAGTACATTCCAAAATATACTCGTATTCGTCTCAGAAAATATTTTTATAAAATTCTTATCAAAACATTAGTAAGAAAACATTAACTTTATATTGAGAATAAATTCTTATCTTCAGAGCGTTTTAAACTTTTATGAAACTATGCTTATTAAATTATTTTTAAAAACCAGAATCGTGATTAGTTTAATTTTATACAGAAATTAAAACCACGTAGAAGACTTACACTACTAAAAGGCAACTTTTTTAAATATCTACCGCATCTCAATTTATGATTGGAAGTATTTTCATTTTTATATTTATTTTATTTCTACCAGCATGTTTTTGTTGTGAGATTAAAAAATACAATGTGGCCCTGGAATATTTTCCATAAACAATACTTCGAAATGAAGAAATCAAGAAAGATGTCTAGCATCTATTCCGATATTCGTGCACGTCAGAAAAAAGAGACGTTTAGTATTCTCTAAAGAGAGACGTTTAGATTCAGCAGTGAGCAACATTGAATAAAATATATTTCACCTTGAAGAGCAAATTTTTAACACTAAATCAAAATTATTCCTTTGTAAAAAATTTATTTCATTAGTTCATATAAAAATCCAGAATATGAAAAAACTCTTATATTACAATAAATACAGTTTCTTAATGAAAATGTTTCAAAGACTATTAAATCTTTGAATTGGGATTTTCCTAACACATACTTTTTCATGTGTAAATTATTATGAAAAACTTTTAATATTACATTAAGATTTTCTTATTTTAACTGATAAAATATCAATCTCAAAACCAGCAATTTTGGTCAGGGTTAAACCAAAAATAGTCATGTTTATAGGGATTATAAATGTCAATTGATTTTCTTTTCTAGCAGATCGCAGTAAAGTTCCGTTGAAGAAAAAAATTATCCATACATAATTTATGGCCTTTATTCTTCACGGAATTCGTTAATTTTGATACCACATTATGGGAAGCAGAAATTCCTGGATTCATTTTATTTCTGTCTTGACCTAAATACACTTCCATATCAAAAGAATAGCCATATTTGTCTGCTAATTTAGAAAGTTTCGTTCCCCACTGTTTTCTTTTTTAGGAATATATTGTTTGAATATCACTCTTACTTTGAATTTCATAATGACTTCATCAATTACAAGTTCTTCAGACGGATGATAGTGCTCCTTAAAATATTTATTTAAAAAAATCAAAAATCGTTCATAAAATTTCCACAATCTGTCATATTCTTCATCAAGTTATGGTTTATTCTTATTGTCTGTAAAATGTAAAAAACTCTCAATATATTAAAAAATCTATCACGGGACATAATTTTTCTAAAAACAGGAGTTTCAATCAATTCATCTGTCGACCAATAATCTTTGATGTTATTCTTTTAATGGGTCGTATAGATAAAGATGAGTCCTAAGATTTTTTTAATTCTTGTGCATCAATATTAGTCCACTTTGTCCCATGCTTTCTTTTATTATTTCCCGGATCTAATTCTAATATTTGGGAAGCATATCTATTTGTTTCATCTGCAATAAAGTTTAAAATTTCTTCTGAAAAAATAAATAAAAAAATTCGTGTTCTTCAACTAAATCCTTTATTTTGGCTCAGAAATACTTAAATCCCTTTAAATTTAAAAATGATGGCTTATTATCTGCTTTAGCCTTACGCCAATCAAAATCAAATGATACAGAGGAATTTGCATCATTATTGTCGTCAAAAAAACTAATACCCTTGTATTCAGATTCATCACAGCAATCAGAATCACTGTCTGCAAAATATTCTTCATCTAATTCTTCCAATAAATTTTTTATTTCTTCATCAGTCAACCCTTTACGACGTGCTATAATCAAAAATATCAAAAATATTTTTTCTGGTGACAAAAAAGTAACTCTTTACAATGAAAAAATTTGTTAAAGTGAGGATGAATATACTTCTCTTTTAAAAAGAGGAGCCAATAAAACCGTTTTTCGCCAAAATTCGCCGCTCAGACAAGTCCCCAATTTTTACGACTTTCATACACAAAAGAGCAGCAATTAAATCACCCTCAACTTCCCGAAGAAAGTTTAGCGGGAAAAAGTTAGGCGCTTGAAAGGGGAAAAAAATCCATGGTACAACTGTTGTACCACAGCCGTCTTCTGGGCCACTCACTTTTGTGGTACAACAGTTGTACCGCCGGAACGAAAAGGTTAACATACAATTCTAGGAATTCTCTCTATATTCCTGCAGAAAATAATATAAAATTATTACCCTCATTTTTTCGTTCGGTGCTCTACATGCACAACAAAATCAAAAATGAATATAAAAGACGGGATTGAAAATCGGGCGCTATATCCACAACGAAATACAAAACAAATATAAAAGATTTATTTATTTATTTATTACATTACATTACATATATTCAGACTTGTATGCTTGATTCTTGAGATCCGCTTGTAAGTCTTCGTCGATAACAGGACAAATAGCACAATGACAGATGTACAACCACAGAAGAATAACTAAGAAAACACTCAGGGCCACGGTGGGAATCGAACCCACCCTCCTACGCTCTCAAGCGATTAGCGGTGATGCTTTAGACCACTCAGCCACGGAGCGCCCAATATAAAAGACAGGATTGAAATTCCTGAGCTATATCCACAGCGAAATACAAAACAGATAGATAAAAACAATGTGACAGATTTAAATAAATATAAATTTCAAAGTTATATACTTTTTATTTATTTATAAGAATTTATTTTACTAACTAAATTATTCTGTTAAAAATAATGTTATTATTCAAAATCTTAAACATACAGAAAAGCTAAATAACAATGATTTTCAAATATAGCCACCACGCATGCGTGCACATATTAATAAGTCTGCGCATGATTCTACTTTCCTTCAATCTCAATGGTAAATGCTACAGACACCGTCCAGCGACCACTCTATCAACAGCCGAAGATGGTATCGTGCAAAATATGCGGTAGAAAAAACAGTGACCGTTTCATGTATAAGTTACGGGACACGGACCGCTGAAAAAGTTCGGTATAAAGTGAGTTACCAATGAAACCGGTAAATGGCCACTGTAATACCATTGAGCGTCTGCTACTAGGGTAAGATATGATCGGTGGACAGACAAGTTATTTTGGGGTAATCGTCGATGGTAATTTTTATTATCCTCATACATAAAAATATACTGGTATTACTACTTCTCTATCCTCATTGAAGGTGATTGCGGGACAAATAAAAAATGAATAATAGCTTGTGACACCCCTAGTTGCATTTCAACACTGGGGTGGTAATTAGATTAACTACTGGAGCCGATGGAAACTCAGCGGCCCCTGTGCGGCAATAATGCATGGAAAAGTGCACTATTTGTCACCTTGGTCGGAGAGCGGCTGCGGTATCCCTGCCCGTTTAGTTGAAGTACACGGTGTGATGAGTTTATGGCATATGGCTCGGTCAGTTCTTTTCGATTCGACGAAAAGAGAGTGAGTGCAGCGATGATATTAAGCCATGTAATTTTGCATTCTAGTCGTTTGTATTCTATTATAGTCTGGCTTAAATAGTAAAGATGCACTATCGTTAAAAATAATTTAATGATGGTGTATTTTTGTTAATAAGCCAGATAATATTAAAGAAAATCCATTTTAAATATGCATATATTTATTATAGGTTTTTCAATAAATAAAAATATTTGTGTTTGAAGACTAAAAATAAAATTTAAAATGTAATGTAAAATCCCGATAGCATACTTAAGTGAAATTTATATGAAAAGTATTTTTCACTCTTGAACATCTTAATATTTTCAACAGTTTTTATTGAAGGACATAAAATTAACATTCAATAATTAAAATTTTAGGAATCCGCTTTTATTTACTTTTTCACTAACAGGAGTCTTTCATTAAGGCAATATTCATTAAAAAAATTTTTTTGAATAATTTCCAATTTTAGAGAAAATAAAATTTGAATTAGCAAATTGTGTGTTTTGATTTTCCAAATGTGCTTTTTTTCATTTTTTAAAATTTTACTATGGAAATTTAATTGTAAAAATCTGAAAAAGTTTATTATTGCTTTTAAAAAGTTCTAAAAAATTCATTCAGGAATTTAGTTTCAAAAATGAAGATTAAAATCACAAGTCATTTATTTAGTTCTTCAATATATTTGTAACAATAGGTATATTTTATCATAAAACACTTCTAAACTAAGGACTTTGATAGAGTAAAAGTAAAACATTGGTTATATTTTTATATAGGACACAGACAACAATAATTCTGTTGTCTTAGTTTAATTCATTTTTTCTATTATTAGCAGAAAAATTTACTTAAATAAGAATATTCTTGAAATTTTTCAAAAGCAAAATTTTCAGGTCTAAAAGTGATAAAAGAAACCAAGTTACAAATTTTTGGTAAAAACTATTAAATTTATTATTATAATAAGATTAAAAATTCAGTTATATTTTCAGATACAAGTGTTCCTATTTCATTGCATTTTATATTTTAATATTTGTTAATCAATCAACTTCAATATTTCTGAACTTAATCACAAAAATAAATAGCTCAGAACCGATAATGGTTTATTATTTTTATTACATATTATATACATTCGACTATGCTTTTTCCAAAGCTCATTTTTAAACGTCCCCAATCTCAGCCAAGAGCATAACATCAGCCATTTCTTAATTTATTGCTGCACAACAATATCTGTAATACTGCTGCCATGGCATTGAGTAGAAAAGCTAAAAATAAAAAAATAATGTCAGAAAGCAAACATTTCAAGCACATTTTTATTTGATACTATACATTAAAATGCTTCTGAATAAATTCTGTTTACTAAAAAACTAAACTCCATGGCACGCCAGTCCATGTGGGCCAAGGTCTACAGTGCCCATAACTGTTTTCATGAACGAGGGCCCTGCAGTGCGAAGCATATGTCCCAGTTTAGTGGTCAGCCTAACGTAAGACCCCCAAGTGCTTAGTTCCCAAGCATGCTTGGTACTCAGTTAATCGACCCACTGAAGGGATGAAAAGCTGAGTCAACCTTGCCCAGTCCAAGGATCGAACCTCGGACCTGTGTCATGGGAGCGTGAAACGCTGCAATTAAGCCACTGGGCTTCAAAATCAGTTTACTAATCTGACAAAATAATTTTAAACATTATACTGAAATGCCATGCAAATTTAAAGTTTTTAAAAGATTTTTAAAATTAAGATTTAAATTTAGAATGAAAACATATAAAGTTAATCAATATATACCCCAATTAACATTTTGATCCAGTGATAAACTTCGCATTAAAAAAATACATCAGCTAAATACATAAATGAAAATATTCAGTAATTTTTCATAATAAGTTACCAGCATAATATACAGTGATATCACATGCATTAAACAAAGGATAATAGAAACACATAAGAAATATTGTGTTCTTATGATTTTTTACAATGGTTATGATTCTGAAATATTTAGAGTAAATTGAATTAGTAAAAATAAATTTTTACATTTGAATTTAATGATGTTTTCCTATATCATTATATTCCTTTTAAACTTTGTTTCTACAATTTATTCTCTGTCAGGAGCACACATCAACCATTTCTTTATATATTGCTGCACATCAATATCTGTGTGGACAAAGAGAAGCTACAAATAAATAAACTTTGCTCCTATAATAATGTTAAATTAAATAGCATCAGAAACAAAGTAAGATCAACATTACAAACATTTTTATAACTGATACTATTAACATTAAATTGCTTCTGTTATAAAACAATTTTAAACATTACACGGAAATGTCACAAAAATTAATGTTGTTAAAATATTAAAATTAATGTTTAAATATAAAGAAAAAAGTTATACCCAGCAAACACAAACTGCCGGTAAAAATACGGGCCGCTGCTGGCCAAGCCGGTTTCCTGTTGGCCACGGCAAGCCGCTGAAGGTTGTTTGATGGCCCAGCTCCGGCCATTACGGCCACGGATGAGTGCTGGCCAAAATAAACCAGGCCGGTGCTGGATGATAAATAGTGGGCCAACAGATTCTGGCTATTGTTGGCCCTGAAGCTGTTGGCCAGCAAAATTAAGACAATTAGTTGTAGCGCTATTTTTTATTTTATCGTCAAAGACTATTTTTTCCATATAACTGTTTTTTTTGTGATGTTAATAATTTTCCTTTAACTTCTTACTTTTTAAACCCCTTAAAAACAATTTTTCAGAAAGAAATTTAATTTTCACATTTATTGTGTATTCCGAGTGACAGTATGACGTCAGATACTGCGAAATGCTTGAGTCAGCGTCAGCCATTAATGTGAAATGGCGGAATATTCGATGTTGTGTCTGTGAGCAAAGAGAAATATAAGGTGAGTACGCATTTATTATTGTTGTTTATATCAGGATAGAATTGTTATGAATGATGCAAGAATAATATGTTTTTTTATGTTGAAATATTATTTAATTACTTGTTAAGAAAACTTCATAAACTGTTGATGACATGAATACAAGAGAAAGACATTGGAAAATGTTTGTCATTGTATGTATTAGAATAATTTCATTCAGGGCTAGGGAAAATAAGGGCTGGCTCATCGCTTTGATGTATCGCATGCCGCCTTGTCACCGGTGAGGGGAAGAGCGTGACGTCACTGGCATCAACTGGCTGGCATTCTCTATGCTAGCTTGTGTCTGATCGCAGCTTTCTCATTCATTTTGGCTTGTTTAATGTTAATGTTTTTATTTTAAGCAAGAGTATTTTTTAAAGAGGAAAACATGACATCGTGTGCTGTTGCTACGTGTTCAAATATGTATCGAAATACAAAAGGAAAACACATAATGTTTCATCGATTTCCAAAAGAAAATCAAATGCTTTCGAAGGAATGGGTGCAAAGATGTCGAAGAAGTGACAAAATCAACATCAAGAATGCTAGAGTGTGCAGTGAGCATTTTGATTTGAATGAATATATGGACGACATGCAAAATAGACTACTTGGTTTGCCAGAGAGAAAAATATTAAAACCGACGGCTCTGCCTAATCTTAAGTTACCGGCTTTAAACATAATTCAAAATACTCCAAGAGAACAGAGACAAACGAAAAGAAGAAGATTAGTAGAAGCTATTGAAAGAATTGAGTGCGTGAGTCCACATAAATTATGTGATGCAGAAAATCAGTGTGATGGTGATATTAAGTGCCTTAAATGCAATGAATATTTAAAAAATATAGAAGAATTGAAAAAAAGAATATTATGCGCAGAAAATACAGTGAAATTCCTTAAAAATGAGCAAAAGAGAAATCGAACTTCTACAACAAGAATAATTAAACGATTGAAATCAAATAAAAAATTGCTTTTAAATGAAATACAAAAATTAAAAACGAAAACAAAATTACTTCAAAAGGAGAACATTAAACTTAGGAAGATAGGGATAAATAATTTATTCCCTTATAAGCGTGAAGATGAAGAAAATAAATTAAGAACTAAATGGTCATCTGACACTATTTCAAAATGTATTTTGATTCGGTCATTATCTTCAAAATCTTACGATTTTTGGCGAAATACAATGGGATTAAATATGCCAAGTGCAAGTACTTTGAAAAGATGGTGTTCCAAATTTAGTTGCATGCCTGGAATTCTTAAAGATGTAATGTTATTGATGAAAAAAATTGCGAAACTTTGAGTGATATAGAAAAGATTTGTTCTTTGAGCTTTGACGAAATGCACATAGATTCGAAATTGTGTTACGACTCTTCATTGGATGAAATATTAGGCCCATTTTGTAAAGTTCAAGTTATTTTATTGAGAGGATTAATTTCCCCGTGGAAACAGCCAATATTTTTTGATTTCGACTGTAAAATGAATAAAAAACTTTTATTTTCTGTAATAGAAGAAGTCGAATTCACTGGTGTTCAAGTTCGAGCAATAATTTCAGATCTTGGCGGGTGTCATACCTTATGGAAAGAACTCGAAATAACTATAGACAAATCGTTTTTTCTTCATCCTTCAAAAGATTCAAGGAAAATATGGGTTTTCGCTGATATGCCTCATTATATCAAGTTATTGAGGAACCATTTTTTAGATAGTGGTTTAGTTTTGCGTGACGGTACAAATATAAATTCTAGAATATTATATGAGATATTGAATAAAGATGTCGGGGAAATAAAAATTTGTCATAAACTGAAGCCCCAATTTCTAACTGTTAAAGGAAATGAAAGACAAAAGGTTACACCTGCAAAGACTTTATTTTCGGAAACTACTGCTAAAGCTATAATACATTTCACTGGAAATACTAAAGCGGCTGCATTTTTTTCATTAATCGATAATTTATTTGATATTATGAACAGCTCCGTACCAATACCTCCCAGTAACAAGCCTTTAAAAGCTGCTTTTGGAGTGCAAAAATACTTTGATACTCAAAAAGAAACTTTAAACGCAATCAAGGAGGAAGTTTTCAATTTACGTGTATTTGGGAAAAAATCGGTTTTGCCTTTTCAGAAAGGGATAATTGTTTCAATTCATTCTCTTTATGGATTATATGAAGACTTAAAATCTATAAATGTATCTTATATTTTAACAAGTAGACTTACTCAAGATGCGCTCGAAAGCCTCTTCAGCCAAATTAGAGGTCTCGGGAGATTCAGTGACCATCCTTCTCCATCTGAAGTAATTATTCGCTTAAAAAAATATTGCTCGCCAATAAATTACCTAATTTGTCACCGAAAGTAAACTCTTTAGAAAATGGACCAGACGTTTATTTAACAAGTGAAATGTTAGACTCTGCATTTAATGTAAAAGAACGTCAAGAAATTATCAATTCTTTCGATTCTCAAGATGATGAATTAAATCGTGAATTCTTAATTAATCCCTTACCTTTATCTTGGGAAAATGAACTTGCCTCTTCCAATCAAAATTGTGATATATCTCCATTCGAAAAAGAAGCTATGGTTTATGTGGCAGGTTATATTGCTTATAAAATTAAAGATAATTCACTTGGAACTATATCAAGAAATTCAGTCGATATGCCCAATCATTCCGAATGGATTAATTTAATTTCTGCTGGGGGACTTACTGTTCCAACAAAAGCATGGATGGAAACTATAAAACAAATGGACATAATGTTTCGCAAATTTCATGGCGACACATTTTCTAAAGGGAAAAATGTCATAGCAACATTAATAAATGAAACAGAGTCTTCTTTTCCTACTGTAAATCGAAAGGCAATTAAACTTTTTTGTCGCTTGAGAACATTTATACGAATTAGGTATTTAAATAGAAATGCAGCGATAGTATCTCATAATAAAGCTCAACAGAAAAACAAGAAATGGGTCAATAGTCAAAAAATCAAGATAAGCTGAAGCTAATAGGTAAATATATTTTTATATTGGTTATACAATTTTAAGTTAATTTCAATATTAATAATAATTTTTTTGGGTTTATTAAATAATAATTGCAAATTTACTAAATATTTGAGAGGCATTTGTAGTTTTTTTCACTCTGATTAAAAACAAAATGAACTTAAAAATAAAAAATAAGTATTTTGCATAGAAACTCCAGGGAGTTTATTCTCCTTGGATGCCAGCTACGTCATCAACGGCTATTTCCGGTGACAGTTTTGGGGAGCATTTGAGCCAGCCCTTCTCTTTCCCTAGCCCTGAATTTCATTACCGTGTGAGGAATACAAAAATGTATCATGGACAGAAGCATTTTTTCATTCCATATATTAGTTATATTTAATCAATTGGTAAAATAAATTTTTCAATGCTCAATTTTTTTTTAAATCGAATTCGATTGCTACAAGGCTTAAACGTATTTATTACATTTTTTGTTTTTTACGAAGCAAGTTTATGAAATAAATGACACTCTAAAAATATTCTACTTGAAAGCCCTTAGATGTTTATTTTCAATAAATTAATATTGGATCTTGTAGCATTTATGATCAATAAATTGTGAGTGAATTCCTTATAAACTTTAATTATTTTATTTTTAAAAGGCTTTCTTATTTACTTATATTTTTAGGTCAATTTTTACTGACCGAAATATTTTGTCTTATAAGGATTCGTGGTTTTAAATTCTGTATACTCTTCAAAGATCTGTTTTAAGAAATGAAATTTTTCAATGCATAAACATTACAAAATATTTTATTGCATGTATAACATGGTTTTTATGTATAACCATGTCTACCACTAAAATCATTGTGGATTTCTTAGAGAAATATTTTTGCATCTAAAACTTGAAAATACAGTACTGAAAATAGTAAATTTGAAAATTTCTGTAGGAATCTGACAGATTTATTGTGCCACAAATTTAAAAAAAAAACCAAAAACATCTGGAATTCCATGGTTAATTAACGCTTATGAAAAAATGTTCATATGGAACAACTGTTATTATTTAAACTAGTTGTGCAGCATGTTAACTATTTCCATGTAAAGAATGCTGTCAGATGTAACAGCTTAGTAGCTACTCTTGTGTTTACATACTTTATTATATTTAAAATCATATTTTATGTTTTTATTTATGACTGTGAAAAGTTGAAGTATAAATTAACAATAAATTCAAACAATTTGTTTTAATGAAAATATAAGTTAACTAGAATATTTGTCCCTTTCTATTTTGGAGAAAGTGATTAACATTTCAAGCATTTGATGATACTTTTGACATTTTGATCACTTGATTCTTTTATAGTAATGTAAATGGTTTTACTGTTATAGTAAATAGTCGACCGGATAATGGGTAAATGATATATCTTATATATATACACACATAAACACCTTTACCAATTTACAAAGTCTGATTATGATGACAATATTCTCCTAGATATATTGTCAGAATTATTTTTATTTACTTTTGATTTTTCTCTTTAAAGAATTAAAGTTAAATAAAGAACTTAAATATAATTTTAAACAATGTAAATTAGTAAGGTATACAAGTAAAATGAGTATGATATGAGAAATAGTTTAAAAAAGTTTATCTGTTTTGATTTCAGAAATACTTCTAATTTTGAAATTCACTATACAATTTCAAAATAATAACAAATAATTAAAATATTGCATTTGTAAACTCCATGTTTATTTTATTGTTTTAATATAGTAAGCATAATTAGGTTAATCTTCTAAACATTTACATATATATGTATATATAATTTCTAAATTTATTAACTGTTTTTAATTTCCCGATATCTCTTTTTTGGTGATTTTTTTTGAGTATTTTACAGAAAATGGTTAAAGTCATTTTTGATAGTTGATATTATTTTGTTTGTTGTTTTTCTTTTTGTAATTTATAACATAAAATGATTAAACTTAAAGCCCAGATATAGGTCGAAATTATTCAAAACACCACTTGTTATCAAAGAGGTTAAGTTTTGTGATATCCATCTTGAGAATAATTTAATCATTTTATTAGAGAAAGAATATAATTTAAGTTTAATCTTATTTATCAGTGAGGCATTTAATATTTTAAAATTAATATATCATTCATTAACATGTTGGATGTGTTTTACAACTGTTCTACATGATGGACCAGCTACTTGAATTGCAAATGATTATGAGATCAAAACTTAGAAAAGAAAATAGTATTGCCCAATTACATAAAGGAAATAGTTAGGTCTTCTTTATTTATATGTTTTAACCTTTTTCTGGCTGCTTGCAAAACTTTAATTTGTTATAGAAATTTTTTTTATCAATAACATTTGGTATAAATATATTATACTGGAAAGTGACCTTTTATAGGTATTTTATGGTTATATGTAGTCTCGATCAATGACCACATCTAACCATAAATACAAGTAATTTTTCCTTAATATTTTTCAATATCATTGGTAATTACAAGCCAGATAATTTATTTCCTTGTGTTATATATTTTTTAATTATTTGTATTAACAAATAATTGTAAATAATATAATTCTTGCAAATAATTATAATGGTAAATAATATTAACAAATAATTGTAATTATAAATACTATTAGCAAGTAAATATAAGTAATATTTTTTTGTCAGGCAGTACTTGGTTGACGACCCTCTTCTGGTTTTGGATTTTGGTTTGACGACCCTCTTCTGGTTTTGGATTATTGTAGAGTGTACAGCATCATGGACCTGGTCTAGCGCTGCTGGCCTTTGGGGGCATGCAACAACAACTATAATATTTTTAAAGTAAAGTAACAAATTATTGCTTATATTTATTATTGATGGCTATTTTGCTAATATTTCATTTTATACATTAGCTTTGAAGATTGTGTTTTTAACATCTCCCCACTCCAATGTAAAGTGTACCTATTTAAACTATAGTCCAGAATCAATAACTTATTTTCTAATAATATTGGATTAAAAATAAATTTAATACTTTGTGTAAAATAAAAATTATAAATATCATATCAATAATGTAAAACCTTTTTACTTCTAAATAATTCATGATTATGATAATTACTTGTGATGTAAATTTACTGGGCAACAACTGGAATGCATGTATTCAAAATCTGAAAATCATTTGCATTAAGTGACGTAATTTTTTTCATTAATCTGTAATCACAGGTGTATAAAAAAAAATAAATTCCATGTTAATAAGATTTTGCATAGAATATTGCATAAATAATTCGAAATTATCAATATGTTTTAAAATTCATCAATATTTATTTTAATTACTATGATTTTATAAACTTTACTTATCTGTAATTGTAGTTGTGTGTAAAAAATAATTTGGTAATCATTGATGAATATTTTATTAACCATTTTTTATTAGTTCAAAATGAATTTTTAAAAGCATGAAATACAAAATGTATGTTATAAATTAATTACATTCTATTATAACCTTGAAAATGTAAAATTCTGCTTAAAACATTACATTGAATTTTTGAAGTCAGATGTTTAGAATTTCTATTAAGTCATTCAACTGAAATTGTTTTCATATAACCCAATTATTTGTCTCTATTTTTAGTCAAAGAATTGTCAGAATTGATGAATGTTGATTTTTCATTTGTTACTTAATGTTATTTATGATAATGTGTATGTATATTGAAATATCAATATGAAGGGGATATACGGGTACTCGTGTTGCCTCCGCCAAATGACACATTTCATCGCCTTCTTCGCCAAATCTAAGCGATTACAGTCACAGCATGGTAACTCAGCTACGATGAGCTGTAGGCGGAGCTATTGTTGCCCGGGGAAAATGTGATTGGGTAAAATATAAGGTGGAGAAATAAACATCATTATGACATGTGAGTGAACGTAGTATATTTAGCAGCGTTTTTCTTGTTCTAAGGTATTTCGTTCATAATTATATTAGGATTTTTCTGATAATTTTATGAAGCGATTGTCTTATTATATAATGGAAAATGATTCAAAAAATAAGTCTTTGCAATTTTGCACTTCAAATATTAAAAGTATTTCATCGGCATTAATAGACGTGCATTTACAAATATAAAAATCAAAAACACTTATTGTTAGTAAAAATAACTAAAAATAAAAGAGTTTTTGATTTTTATATTTGTAAATAACGTAACACAATAAGTAACTATAAATATGATACAACAAAAACATAGACAACAATCTATCATATCTTACATCCAAGCGTACATGATGTAAAGAACTTAAATAAATACTTTTCTTGTTGGTTTAACTCATGTTTTTGAAACAATGATTTTATTAATGCATTTGGTACCAGTGGTTATGACATTTCAATGTTAGTACTTGGACCTTTAAATGAAAAAGTTAAATGTAACATAACCAATAGTATTACTTATCTTCTATAAATAAAATTATTCCATCAAAACTCATCATGTGCTTTTAAAAGCAATGAAAAGAGAAATTAGATAATTTAAATTGAAGCTTGCATAGTAGTTTAAGTACTTATTGATGATTTTCCCTATTTTTTCAGCAATTAAATTTAAAATTGTTTTTGCCATATTATATCTGATAATCATAAATTACATGAATAAAAATTAGCATATTTATACTTTATATCTTTTATCTGAAAGTATATAACATATTACATAAGTATCATTAAATACTATAATTTACATATGTATTCTCCTACTTACCAAAATTAAATATGTGTAATAAAGGAATAAATTTTTTTGAATTAAACCTGTGAATTAAATATATTTATTGTGTATATTTGTATGTTGAAGTTACTAATCACTAATTGTCTGCAATAGCATATTCAGCATTTCTTATTATTTAAACTCCAAACCATTCAAAAATAAGATATTAACTCTTGTTAATGCAATAAAATCACTTATTTTGTAACATTTGCTGAGCTTATAATTTAATCTCCAAGTTTTTTGCCCAGATCACATAAATCTCGACACATAAGTATATATTTATTTAACTGATTTTTAATTATTTCATTTATACAGTTTGTTTTGCAAGTTCATAAGATTATATAAGTAGTTACAAATATGCAAAAGAAACTAAAGGGTTGTAACAACTAAAAATCAATTTATAAAAAACTATTATCAATAATTATGGATATTTGTCTTCAACTCTTATTACTAACATCCGTGCAATTTGTAGGTTTATTCTTGTGCATAAAGAATTAATTTTGACAAGAGATTTTCCCATGCTTTCTTGAGAAATTTTGATCTGAAAACTCAGCAAACTGAGTCAGAATTAAGGCATTATCACTCTTTCTTGCAAATCTCTTTAAATTAATTCACATTCATTACTACTTGCATCTAAATGTATGTGCAGAGCAGTACTGACCATTACTGTAAATATTGTTAAAAATGTGTGTATAAGTATTTATATTACTAATACTGTAAATATTGTTAAAAATGTGTGTATAAGTATTTATATTACTAATCTAATCTAGAAAATGTAGGAACAAGTGTATGGAAAAAAAAAAGAAATTTTTACTTATATCAATTTATGAAATAATATTTACTGTTTGTGTATACTTTATAACTAAAATAATCTAGAAATATTTTCCGCAAATAAACTCTACTAAATGTATGGATTATTCAAGAATATGCATGCAAGATATCTGACCTTTTAAATAGTCCCTATTTATTTTTATTTATAAAGAATATGAATGAGTGTGATGTCACGCGGCTTGGCCATACCAGATGAAAATACTCGACGATTAACCAAATGATAGGTAAATGGAAATAATTGTTATATCCTCATTAAAATCTTTCCCTGTGACTAATAATTACACCCCATTGGCAGTCAAAGCAAATAAATTGGTGGTGAGCGCCTGGAGCACTGGAACTCGGTCATCCAAAGTGGCAAGAAGAAGTGGATCTAGTGTTTGTTAGGTTCCTAGCCTAAATGGCCATGTACCTTCTGTTCCTAAGAAATTTTTCTACACCTAACTTTAGTTGAGATTAACATAATGATTTCAAAACATAAGGTTATTTAAACACAAAAGATTAAGAAAATATTTTGCTTAGGTTAAAGTGCTCCCAACGAGAGTTCTTTGCATGATATTGAATAAACATAAAAAAGAAAAATTGGCAACCAAAGTGGCAACCAGCCTCCCTTGAGAAATTTTGAGTACAAATACCACAGGAAGTTAAACTGCTTTTCCCACATCTGGTAATAATTTAAAATCGATCAACAAACTAGGGGAGATAACACTTTTCCATGAACCAGAATATCTCCTGTCAATAAAGTAAGCAATTATAAAATGATCTATCGAGACACAGATGCTGTTTGCGTTTTACCCAGTTCATGGGAATTTGAAGGATATCTATTTTGGTGCTCTCCCACAATAAATAGTAATATAATATAAACTCATAAAGATATTATAATGCAAATAATAAAAGCACTTTCTTTAAAATAATTCAAGTTGTAAATAGTTCTGAAGATTTAGGTTATGCTTTTTAATTTGAAACAACAAAAATCGAATAAAAGATAATCAGAACTCTAGAAATGGATTCAGAAATGTAACAAGAGAATAATAAGACTTGCTCTAATTTATAAATAATTTAAAATAATTATTAATTTTACATATTAATATAATTATTTTCAAAAATGTATATTTTACAGCAGTGAATGATGTTAATATATAATATATATAGATTAAATGTATTTATAAATAACAGTGAGTTAGGATAAATTAATTAGTTATGCATACATTTCATTTGCCATTAATGATGAATTTGATTAATTACTTCATCAGTGTTGATCACTTCAAGTTTTTCAAATTCGCCGCTTAAAAATGCTAAGTCACTCCAATTATTTTGTCCCATGGTTGATCGTATATGTCAGAATTAATTTTAATTTACTGAACGAACGTTCACAGCTAACAATTGACGTTGAACTAGTAAAAATTGTCTGTACACTCATAATTTTAATAACATCTTCACCATACTAGATTATGCAAGTTAAAAGCTTCAATGGAGTTTAAGATTTAATTTCTTTGGAGCATTGAATTATATACTTATATATTTTTTATAATAAAATCATAAATATTCTCAGCCAAAACATCTAAATTTGTAATATTTTTTATTTTTCAAAAACTGATACACTCAGTATTTAAGTTTTCTATTGAATAAAATTCTTATTGGGAATTAGACTTTTAATTGTTGTTCCCGATGTAATTAGACCTCGTGTAAAAAAGATCGTTTAAGGACAAACAAATCAATGCAGGTATTCATACTAGACAAGAGTTTTAACATTCTTATCTCATGATTATGCGAAATTTTCTCAGTCGTTTACTTTACCAATGATGAATGTCTACTTATTTTTAATTTTTAATAGGACATTCTTACGATTTTAAAATATTTTTTTTATTTAAAAGAGTTTGTTTTTGTTTTTTCATATTGTTTTACGCAATGGCATATTTTCTTTTTGATTCAATAATTTATATATTAAGATCTTTTTAATTTTTTACAGTGCAGAATCGGCATAAATCGAGCATTATTTTTTACAATAATTATGCCCGATTTCATTATATTCCTCCAGAATGATTTCTCTTAAGCTAAAACAGGTTTTTGTTATAAATTGTAATAATTAAAAATAGGTTTTAAATAAGTAAATGTAAAGAATACGAGCTAGACAGAAAACGAAATTCGATTTTTTTTTTTTGTTCCAAAAATCAAGATTTTTAAAAGTTAAAATTTTCGAACCAAGTTCATCGTTTTTAACAAAACCATATTACTTAAGAATATTTAATCCTTGTGATTTCTAGGTTTTTAATTAATTTTACATTAAATCTAATTTTAATATAAAAATTGAATAGCTTGCTCGTAGAATTATCATTTTAAATACTTATATAATTTTATAAATGATCGACAAAAAATGGAAAGTCTTAGTTTTAAAAAATATGTTTTTAGGTAAATAAAATAATATAGGTTACATGAATTTTTGTTGAACGTTAAAAAATAACTTTGTAAAATTAATTTAATTCGATCAAACTTGATTTTAAAACGAATCATAAAACTTTAAATAAAATTTTAACATTCACAACTGTAATTAATATTTTTAAATTTTTCTTCATAATGAAATTATTTTCATAGAAAAATTATATTTATGTCAGTATCATGCTAATACCTGAGCTTCGTTTACCTTTTCTGATGAATATATACCTTGTGACGAGATTATATTTATCTGAAAATGGAAACAAAGCTTAGGTATTAGCATGATGCATACTTTTACAGAAGACACAAATGTTTTAAATGTAAATATTTGCAAATTAATGTTATAATTATACTTTCAAGGTTTATTTATTACATTTATCTATAAGAACTAACTAAAAATATGAAAATATATCGAGAGATATAAAATAATCAAAAACATAAATCTTAACACGATGAAATTAATTTTAATTCTATATCGTAATATTTGGTTAATAATTTTTGATTGGAATCAAATATTCAAATTTAAAAAATAAGGTTTTAAAACAATATTAATTTTCTAAAATGTATAGAATTTTCGCCACTTAGTAACCACTTGTTCCAACAGATGTTTACAAAATGCACATCTGTTTCAGAAACATAATAAAATGATGTTACCATAAATTAATGATCAAATTTAAATATATAAAAAGTGTTTGTATTTAGTAATAATAAACGTTATTTTGTATAAGGAAAACAGCAGAGAACAAGATAAATTATTTAATTTCTTAACTGTGAGGTTCAAAATTATTTTAATAAATGTTTATGTAAGTTTTAGGATATTTTAAACTAATATTCCCTAAATATAATCATTGGTTAAAAGTTTATGCTTCTTACAAATTCCGGAAAATATTAAATTTCCTTCATCAGTAAAAGAAATATTTTCATTTAATGATTTAAGAACTATATTTTAAATATTACTTTTTTATTTCCAAGCACTTCAATAAATAACAGCAATACTAAAGGTTATACTTTACATTCCTGAAATAGAATATTACAAATAAACACTATGGTATGATCAATCCTTTCGTGTGTTTTAGAAATAAAATTTCAATGAGTAAATTCTGATATTAAGCTAAAAAATTTGAGTTTGAATAAAATATCTCTTAATATAAGAAATAAATTTTATAGTTGCGGTAAGATAATAAATTAAGATACTTGTTTTTAATAGGTTAACATTAAAGCAAAATTAATGTTGTCGAAACTAGGTATTATTTATTATTTCCGATTAGTGAATTTATGCTCACAAAAATGTATTTTATGAATATTTAGTACTTTAATCAAAACTATTTAAAAAACATTTGATGCAATCAAGTGAAGCAAAATATTTATATTTTATAACTATCAAATGAAGAAGGAAGTTAAAACATTATTTTACAAAATTATTTTTTTAAACAATCCTTCTCGAAATTTACTATTTCTGATCT
Source organism: Latrodectus hesperus (assembly GCA_037975125.1). Taxonomy (NCBI): domain Eukaryota; kingdom Metazoa; phylum Arthropoda; class Arachnida; order Araneae; family Theridiidae; genus Latrodectus; species Latrodectus hesperus. Next base: position 79,275,255 of record CM075854.1, read on the forward strand.
TTTGCATATCAAGGTAGATATAGTTCGGTGAAGGGAAAAATATTTAATGTAGAATAAATTTGAATATATGTGAAAAAATGTGTGATATTAACAGTTTTATATAAAATATTTAATAACTAAATTATTATTCTAAATAGTAGCGTTAAAATTTCCCCTTTTTTATTTTTGCTTTTATTCTCCTTCTAAAAACAATTTTCATGTGTGAGATATATTTATTTTAATATTTAGGCATAACAATTCAAGAAATACTAAAATAAATATAATAACAACATAGATTCCAGTAAGGAACGATATTTTTTATAAAATTATAGAAACAGAAATCATTCGGAACATGAAAAACTTACAATCAACATTTTTTCCCAATATTTAAACTGAAGTCAGTAGCTTAAAATTTCCCCTAAAAGCTATTGTTAGGCAATTAAGTTAGTTTATTATTTTTTTCTAATTATTAAAAATATACAATTTTGTCAAAATTCTTCAGTTTGTAAGTATTAAAGCATTCAAACCACTTCTTTTAATGATTTTGAAAATTATTTGATGATTTTAGAAATATAATATTGATGTAGCACAGATTAAAGCTAATTATCAATTAAACAACGAATTAACTAGTTACTACAGATATTTAAAGGTTTTTCTGATTTTTTTGTTTAAAAGATATGATGCATTTAACTACTTTAGAGCAATGATTAAAATCATTTGATCCAATCTAATATTTTTTATTTTTTTATATCAGAAGAAAATTATATATATATATATATATATATATATATATATATATATATATATATATATATATATATATATATTTACTTTAGAATTTAAATACAAAAACTGCTTAGTAATAAATTTCCGGATAATATTTTCTAAATAAAGAAAATTCATATTTAGTGTTGCAAAAAATTATAACAGGGACTTGTAGAAATTTTCTAGCCGGACATTCACATAGCAAACCACTAACACATGTTGGTTTCTTCAGCTGACAACGATTGATGGACTTCCCCGCTGTAAGTCATTACAATGAAATTATTTTGAGATGGTCTAGTGTAAAGCCGGAAATACGTCCCATCAATAATTAGAGGCTTTTGTATTCTTGACAAGAGCTAATGGGGGTGTTATACAGGGTGTTATATCTGTTTCTTATTGATTAGTAAGGATGCAAATTTTCAGGACATCTAACACAATTCTTTTATTTGTAATTTAATTTTAAGAATTTTTCATTAATGATATTTCAATTTTATGAAATTTCCTCTTTCTTTTGAGAGCTATATCTCATCATGCTATTGTTGTTAAAATACAATTAAAAGTTAACATTTTATATTTACAAAAGAAAATATAAAATTTTAATAAAATATTGTTTGTTATATAAAAGGATCTAATCTCTTATAAACAATTAATAGAATGTTAAATAATATTTCAGAAAATTAAAATGTTTAAAAAAATTTTCATTTTGATTTTTTTTAAATAGCAAATAATCACATCCAGAGAGAAGTGCTGATGACATATTTATCAGCCGAAACAATATTAATTAGATATTATATTCTTTATTTGGAATAAAAAAGATTTATTTGATTAATCAATATTAAAATTTTTTATAGACATGTAACTTGACTTCGGTTATGTAACTTGACTATATAACTTTAAGCTAAAATAGAAGACATTTCAAATGTTTAAATTTATAACTGCAAAAAGTATAAAAAATAAAGTTTCTTTTCATTAACTTTCCTCCTTTTCCATAATCATTTGCATACTTTTAGTACAGTTTTTATTATTTTTTGAGGTATTTTGTAAATTACTAGAGGTAATATTTTAACTAAGGACGCTTTGTTTCTTATTAAGAAAAAGCAATTTGGCCAGTACATTTCGGGGATAATATTTTTAAGTAACATTTGTTATATATATATATATATATATATATATATATATATATATATATATATATATATATATATATATATATATATATATATATATATAGTTTAATTGTAGGTATATTACACTTACAGTTTTTCTGATAAAGAAGCATTACTTTTTAATCAGATAATGTGCAAATGTGATATACTCTTCTCTTTTACTATAAATTTTTGAAACAATTAAATTTTTGCAAAATAATTACAATGTATTAATAAATCGCAATTTATATTTAGGTTATTGAAATTCATTTTATTGTATAACTATTTAAATTCTGTTCTAGGATAACTATTGAAAATTACAACATTAATGAATCTTGAAAATTACTTTTTAAGTTAGTTAAATAATCAGCTATAATTTTAGGAAAAATTGAATGTTTTTTAAATTTTAAACGATATATCTACTGAAAGAAAAATAATTTTATTTTATTCAGTATTTGTGATTTGGCTCATATTTTATACACTCTTTGAAAATAATGGAAAAATTATATTTGGTTACTAGCTGAAGATAAATACTTTTATAACAAGCAACTTTTGAGTAATTTATATCATTGAGAATTTCTCTTTGAATATATATTTCCTAAAATGAGTATTTTTCTTTTGAAAGAAAAATTTAAAATAAGGCAAAAACATTGCTTATTCAAAAGGAAATTTTAATTTTTAGATTTAAGAAAATTACATTAATCTTATAATACTCTATAAAGATATAAATACCATAAGCAAGAAAAATTAAATTATTAACTATGACTATCAGATCTGACAATAATTTTTTTTCCAGTCCAAGGACATTAACAATTTTTTAATATTTGATCAAATTTGAACTTCAAAATCTGCCTTATTTTTGTGTAAACTTATGCGTAAAAGATACAATTAAAAACAAATACATAAAACTACTGTTTTCTAGAATGAGTATTAATAATATATTTTCAATTTTTGTGTAATAGATGGATTAATAAAGAAATAATTTTGCTCACTTCTAATCAATAAATGGTGATTATCAAAAATATAATTTTCTATTCTTTGGATGAGTACAAATCTTTAAACATTTATTCAAATTATTAGTTTCATTTTATTACATAGTTAATTCCACACTTTTAAAGGATTTGAAATTAAATACTCAATTTAAATTCTGAAGCTACAAATAAATGGCAAATTAAATTGATAAAATAAAAATTTATTATTAACATGGTTTTAGATAAAGTAAATTGAATTGTAAAATAAGATTAGAAATTTAATTTTAGAAATAATTAGATAAATGACCTATTTTGTTTACAGAATTTATTCCATACACATTTTATGCAATTTAAAAGAAAGATAAATTTTACAATTATTCTGTGATTAACAATTTATGATTCAAAAATATTTAATTTCTTTTATTAAAGAGAAAAAAATTGATTACATGTATCATTATAGAAAGCGATTTCAAACATTATTGCATTCATTTGCTTTTCGATTCATAAAATTTCTGTTAGCGTTTTCCTCATTTGCTTACATTATTACAACCGCCCTACTAGGTAACGCCATTCACCACACCCCTTTTCAGACTACCTCTTTAGGTTTGTATTAAATAAGAAACGTCGCCAAAATATACCAAGTACGGTTACAGTTTACCTTGCCAACACGACTTCGGAAAAACTCTCAATATGAATATAAACTATAAAACTAAACTCTAAGCAGGACAGATCACATGGGCCAAGGCCTACAGTGCCTATTTTCCTGACCAAGAGCCCCTGGGCTGCAAAGCACATGTCCCGATTAGGTGCTCAGCATAACGCAAAACACCCAGTGTTTAGTTCCCAAGCATGCTCATTGTGGACATAATTTACTAATAACCATTCCCCCTTTTTTAAAGAGATAAAACTAAAATTAAGTAAAAGATTCCATCATAAAAGAATTGTATTAGTAATTTTTTTATGAGTTATTAATTCTGAATGAAAATTGACATTATTATAGGCATTCACAACCTATTCAAGTGCTTGGCTTGTTTTGCTTTGACTGTAAATTTAATTGTAAAATATTGTAAGTTTAAAAATAGTTGTGTTGGATTCTCCTTATTCAAATAATTAATACTGTGAAATAATACCTAAATACTAGAAAATAAGTGTTATGCATGAAGTTTCTCCTAATTTATGTACACAGCTCAATTTTTTTGTTTTTTACCTGGGCCTGTTAACATCCTGTTGCATCCTGTTGTTTCTATTTTTGTAATTAAATTGAATAAATTTAATAATTCTGTTTTTTTTTTTTTTTTTTTTTTTTTTTTTTTAATTTCAGAGTATTACAATAAAGTGAAAATCTTTACAGAAGGAGAAATTTGTTCCAGAGTACTAATTCGGAAGGTGGACCACAAAAATAAAAGAAAAAACTTGTAAATTAAAAATGTTAAAAAAAATTTTGCAAAAATTATTTTCAAATCTAAATAAGACTTTTTTTTAATTTTCAATATTATCATAAATAAAAAATGTTAATTCCATTAATGTTTAGACATTTCACTTATATATGGCTGTTGTGTTAATTTTTATAAGTAATAAAAAATATTCATCTGTATCCTTTTGTATCATTTTTCTCAACATCTTGTTCATGGAGACATTTCACTTATTTATGGCTTTGTTTTCTTAATTTTTATAAGTAATAAAAAGTGTTAATCTTTATACTTATCATTTTTCTCAACATCTTGTTGCATGGAGCTAATTGATTTGGAAAATAATTCTATAAAATTATCATAAAACTGGAATTCTTTTATACATTCAAGTTCAGTTTTAACAATAAATTGACACTTGCTTGCACAAAAAATTTTTTAAAAAAAATTTATAAATAATGAAATTCTGTAATAACAAAAATTTTAAAAACAGAATATAAAAGTTATTTAAATAAAATTTAGATTAAAATAAAACTATAAAATTTATAAATTTAATCCATATACTTTACTCATCAATTTGATCCAATGGTAAACTTGGTATTAAATAAATACATAGGCAAAGAGCATAAATGAAAAATATAAAATAACAAATCTTCTTAATTTTAAATTACTGGAACAATATAAACTAAAATTACAAATATTAAACAAAGGATAATAAAACATGTAATTAAAGATTATAACAGAAAATATGAAATATTGAGTTCTTATGATTTGTTATAATGGTTATTATTCTGAAATATTTTGATTGAATTGAATTAGTTAAACTTTTACATTTGAATTTGATGATGTTTTCATGTTGCATTGTATTACTTTTAAAACTTATTTGTACAAGTAGTTCATCTTACAAAGAGTAAAAATAAAATGCTCACATTTAATCAAATTTATAACATTCTGAAGGGTGGAAAATGAATGCTTAACACCTGTATTCCCAGTCCAGTTATGCTGCTTTGACAAATCATTTGTCATTTTTCCATGATCACTCATATATACTAAATATGTTTATATAGTTATATATGAACTAAATATTTTTATATAGAAACTTAATGTTTTTTTGTTATTTAAATCTTTTAAATTACTTTGAAATTCGCATTATGTCAGAAAAAATTCCAAGAAAGATGAACACCATACCAAGTTTCTGGAATTATTTCTTTTAAAAATATATATTACAGTAAAAAATTACATTAAATATAATTTTTGCAGCAATATATAAATATCCACTTCAATATTTGCCAGTTCAAAATTTGCACATTGTATGCATTGGCCCTAATGTATGGTTTAATTATTTTCCATGTGATAATATTTGTTAATAATTATTACATTATTTTGCTATTATATTATACAATATTTTATTCGATAAAAATTGTTGTTTCTTATACAAAAGTAAAATAATAAAATGAATAATTATCATTAAAATTGAACTATAAAAACAGATTTTACAAAAAAAATAAATAAAAATAAAAAGGTCACGGCATGGACTTGTGAAAAAATTCGGTGTAAAATGAGACAATAATGAAACCAGCAAATGGCCACTGTAATACCACTGAGCCTCTGCTACTAGGGACAGCTGTGTCAGTTTTCTAGAAATCTGCACACCCCTGTTATACACTAAGTGCTATGTGCAGAAACTGACTTTTTACTATTCAAAATAGAAAAAGGTCGTAAATTCCTGTATATATATATATATATATATATATATATATATATATATATATATATATATATATTATTGCAGACATTTCATTCAAAATTAAATATAAAAATTCTATTTTATTGCATGTATTTGAAAAAATAAATCCGTAACTATATAAAAAAATAATAAATAGTTACATTTTCACATGACCAATTTTGTATTGAAGCATTTGGTAAATTTAAGCATATATTATTTACATAACGTATTTAAAACATGTAAGGATAAGCATTTCTATTTTTGCTATGTTCATTTTTAAGGAACATTTATAATTCAGAGTTCATGGAATATTAAGCAGATTTTATAAATTTAAGTTTGTTATAGTTAATTAAACATCTCGCTACTCGCTGGTCTAAATAAAAATATTATACATTTTCACTCATTTAAATATTTCTGCTGTCTATTAGTAACTTTTAAAACCACTAATAGGAAATACTTCTAAAAATTTTTTGTACGGATTGCATTTAAAAATATCATAAAACATTTAAATTAAGTGTAGTTGATATACGTATACGTATGTTTCGATAAGTTAAATTCATGTCAGTAGTCGAACAGGAAAATATATAAATAATGAATTTGTAATAAATTATATATATAGTATTCTCATTATCATGCACACTCGTAAATTAATATTTATATGAAATAAAATCAATGCTGCATACTCTTGAATTCTATAATTTCGTTTCTATCATATTTGGCTGGCTTCATCGAGACTCCTACAAATCACTACGTTTACAAGTAATTTGCTTGATTTAAGGACTTTAGTTAATATTTTTGGAATCGTGTAAAAAGACGTTCCAGAATCTCTATCACACCGATTTTTGCACTCATAAAACACAAAACCACAATGGTGTTCTAAATTTTTGACGAGTTTTGTGAAAAAATTCAATCTTACTCAATGCGAGCTATAAGCCTATGAGCATAAAGCTCCAAAACTGTTTCTGTCCTATTACTACTACTACTCATAAAACGCGCATAAATCCATTTTAAATAGCTCACAATTTCGATACAAATGTGTGGTCTACTTGTTGGTGCACAAAAAAATTCATATACACTGTTGTCACGAATAACGGGTGACCTGCGGAGGTGTGACGTCAAGTGGATGCTTCTAATACTTATCTCTTGCCCTCAGAAATCGATTACTTTTTTAACTTCAAATCTGGCAACACTTCAGCTAAACTGAATAAAAAATATTGTTCGCTTCGGATTCTGAACACATCGTGCATTTTGCTTCTTTTTAAAAACAAGTGGAATATATTCCGGTGTTATAAGTTCGATTTAAAAATTTTGTGATCAGTTCCTGATTTTTTTGCATCATGTCGTCTGACAATAAAGAAGAAAGCAATTCTCCTGTAAGTACATTTATGGTTGACATAGTTAGATTATTATTTGCACATAGGAATCGTAATATTGCTCAGATGGATGATAAACATTAACTCATAACTTTTAATTTAATAATTTCTATTTCTTATATAGTAATCATGAATGATGAAAGTGTGTTATCTCTATTTAATTATGTTTTTTTTAATTTCACATAAACTTTTAGTCCTAACGGTTTAATCATGCTTCCCGCCAAAATTTGACCCAACATGTGTTCCCGCTTCATGCTAGCATTTTATTTACATCGTATAAAAAAGTTTTTCCAATATTTTTAAATTTATTCTATTATTGTAAAGCTTGAAGAGTATTATAATTTCAATTTGTTGTAGACCTTTGATTGATTCTATTTACTTGTTTCTTACGTATACTATTTATTTACATACGTATAATCCTTTAGGTTTCGAAAGTTAGAATTTCTTTTTCCAATATTTTTAAATTTATTCTATTATTGTAAAGCTTGAAGAGTATTATAATTTCAATTTGTTGTAGACCTTTGATTGATTCTATTTACTTGTTTCTTACGTATACTATTTATTTACATACGTATATTCCTTTAGATTTCGAAAGTTAGAATTTCTTTCGTGTTTGATTATACTTCATAATTTTCATTGATGATCACGTACTTTTTATAATTAATTTACTTTCTTAAAGTTATTTTGTAATCTGTGAAGACAAGATTTTGATCATTAATATGTATAATTGGCGAGCTAGTGGAATGTTTGTAAATTTAATGAGCTTTTATGAAAAACGTTATACTATTTGAAAGTTTTTATTTATTTCAACGATTTTTATTTGCGCAATAGTTAGTATTTGTATAATAATTCAATTTTAGTCCTATTAAATTCTTATCTCAAGACATTCATAAATCGAAATTATCTAATAAGTAGAGCTTCTGACAAGAAATATAAACTCTTCAAATATTTTGCTTAGTAGTATAATTTTAGTTAATTATACTTTATTTTTAACCTAGTTGTGAGATTCTAAATTTATAAATCGATAATTTAATACTGCTGAAACCAGAATAAACTTTTCATAAACAACTTTTTAGTTTATTCTAAAGTAATTTTTACTATTTTGATTTTCTGTTGGTAGTATAAATTTAATATATCCATAACAAGATACTGTATTCAGTTCTCATGAATGAAGAAATTTTATTTTTTATATAAAAATTCACAAAAAAATTCTTAATTAAGATAACTCATTCATTTATATGTTGCCTGAATTGGAGATTTTGGAATGGCTATTATATTTTTATGTGCAGTTTTGATGGACAACGTTTTATCATTTAGCTTATATGAAAACTTACAATAAATATCAATTAATTTAAAAAAATCTAAGAAATCATAAGTGCTTAAAGGAACAATTAATGCATGTTTATATTATAAATATAATACAACTTTTGTTGTATCTTTTTGTTGCTATTAAATACAAGCATATTTTTATTTTTAACTGCACTAACTATTCATTTTCCTGTTGTTTTATTGCTTAATATTTACATTCACTTTTTATTATTATGTCTCATTATTTTCATCAGTTATGAGTATTATATTTTAAGACTTGGGAGAATTATTTTCTTTTGAAATTATTTAGTTGAATAATAAATTTAAGGTTAGCATTGGAAACATTTTGTTTGTCTTAAATTGTAGAAATTGCATTGTAAATTTTTAAGTATTTTATTTGGATTTGTTTTAGATTGTGTAAATAATATTACCAATTTTGATTTTTTTCCCTAGTTGTCTTTGTTATTAAGGTATGATTACTTGTGATATACTTGAATATTTACAGTTAGATCTTTCTCATAGTTTATTAGAAATTTTAGAAGTTTCACATTATTTTCTTTAATATATGAATCTGAATTAATTTATATTTTTATTATAAATTAAAGAAAATAATTTTTTTCTGAAAGGGAATAAATGTTTATTATGCAGGAGTTGTAAATTTTGTGTTTTTTTGATTATAAATTTATTAAAATTTATTTTATGTCGTTCATTGTTGCAGATGTAATCTCTAGTGGGATTTTCAACAAGTCTTTTATTCTTCCTTTCTAACTGTAAAATGATACACAAAATCACAGATAATTTTTCCTTTGCTTTAATATGGAAATTATAATTTTTTTATTACCTCAGAGTTTTTACAAACATTTTTGTGACCTGAATGAAAACCCTTTGGTTTTTATTGCTCTCAAACCGTTATTTTCGCTGAGCTGGCAGCTGAATGGTTAGAGCTCTTGCCTTCGGTTCAACAGTTCGTGGGTTCAAATCCCACCTTTGGCATGGATGTTTGTAGTGGTTCAGAATCAACTTTAAACTGTAGGTCGCAGTCTAATTAGCCCTCATGTGCAAAAATGACCGTTGAGCGACAAACTAAATTAACTATTGTTTTCATTTGTCATTAATATTTTCTTATAGCTTATTTTTTGTTAGTTTATATTTTTAATATTTGTTTCTTATTTCTGACTATAAATTTTAATATTAATTATTATGCTGTGTAGGTATAACTACAAATTTTAATTTAATTAATTATTTGAAACTTTAAACTATTAAAATTTTATTTGGAACAAGTTCAGTATCCCCATACACTTGGCGACTGCGGCGAATTTTTTTTGTCGCCAAGCTAGGCATGCGTTTATTAACACGGTAAATTTACGAAGTTCGATTGAAAAATAAGCATTTCAGAAAATTTAAAAAGGGAAATAAATATAAATAATGGACTTACTTGATATGAAGGTAAGCTGACATGCCGATTGGTATATTTATTTCGACATTTTATTCGTTTGTCACCAGTGTCACATTTCAGTAAAAATAATTATCTAATTTTACAAAAAAAGCATGCAAAAACCTATTTTTCAAATATATACATTTTTTAAAATTAAAAAAAAACATGAATAAAATATTTTTTTAAATATATACACTTTTTAAGTAAATAAAAATGAAACATGAATAGAATAAAAAAATACGTGTAAGGAATAGAATTTAAATGAAATAATTACACCTTCTGCAAATCCAATTTCTGTTAAAAAATTAATTAATATTTGTGAACCCTAAATTAATTAATAATTTGGAATCCTGAGCAATTTGAGCTGAAAAAATTCTATTAACAATTCCGGTTTTTCCAACTGTTGGTCTAGATCTGGAAAAAGTAAAAAATCCATCATTATTACTTTAATTTTTGCTAAAATAATTTGTTGATATTTTTCAACAACATTTTGAACATGAGACATTTTTAATTAAAACAAAAAGTAATTAAAACAATAAAAAGATGACAATAAATTAAGAAAGCGAAATAAGGAAAAAAGAATATTTAATGATTTTAAATATATAAAATATATCATTTAATAAAGAAATATATATTATAAATAAACCAAACCAAATAAAAGTAAATAATGTAAAAGAAATAGTGAAAAAGAAAAAATCACGATATTTGGACACTGGCGACAACGAATTACAACTGCGGGAAATCCACTAATTGCAGCAACAACAGCCAACGAAAGTAAAATGACTACCAATTAAAACGTAGAAGAAATAGCAAAGAAAGTTCACGAAATTAAACTAAAAAAAGCACATTTAAAACGTAAAAATTATTTAAAACATGAGAAAAATGGAATCTGGCAACGAAAAAATATAAATAGTAACAAACACTATATTTGGCAACACTACAATAAAAATAAAAACTTAAATTGGCAACACTACAACAAAAACAACGGTTTCTAGATTTGGCGAGAACTCATCTATATGGGGATACTGAACTTATACCTTTTATTTACATCGACCTACTCTCATTTTTCTTTGATTCTTAATGATTGAATGGGACCTTCATATTCTTTTCTTTTACCTATATATTGATATTTTATGTTTTCATTTATTCCTCATCATTAAACATTGTCAAACAGTATGGATATTTTATTTAGAAATTCATTGCCATTTATTCTGAATTGCCATTACATAAGCTCTTTTTTTTTTGTTACTTGAGTAATATGACACATATTATTTTTGTCTGCATAAATTTATATTTAAATAAATTCAGTTTTTCAAATCTTCATTTATTACAACCCAATATACATTATAAAGCTTATCTTGCTACTGTTTCTCATATAATATAAAATCAAAATACATAATATAATAAAAAAACAAGAGAATTGAGAAATTCAAATAACCATGCTTGAATTACAGCTAGTTCATTTAAACAATTTCAAATTTCAGTTAAGCTCCATTTATTTTTTGTGGGTTTTCATGTAAATTGCAAAAATTGCATTTCATTATAACACAAAATATTAAAAAAAATTCTTTTTTACTTATATAGTTCTACACAAAAAAAAGTGTTTTGTTCTAGTATATTGTACTTACCATTGTTTTAAAATATTTAGAGAAGTAACACAGCATACTATTGTGTCTTTACATGTAAACATAATATGAATAAAGTGTGCCATAATATCCAAAAGTAGCACTGGACATTTTCTATGGTTAAAACTTTGTTCAAATCCTGGATCCCAGTATGGCGATAAAAGTGCCAAATTTGTTTTATTGTATCAGAATGGTTTTTGTTTTGTTTTTAAGTTGTAACGCGATGGTGTATATTTGTGAAATCGGTTTAGTAACCTGAAGCATTTATATGCATTTTGTTTTCATTGGACAACAATTTAAGCTTGTCAAGTGGTTGATTTAATTCAAAAGTTTTAATGTGTATTTGTTTATATTTTGAAATTTATTATGAAAGAGTGTTAAATTTAAGTTTTAGTATTTATCTGGTTACGAAATACTGATTCTGCTCTTACTTCAACTTTGCATTCTCGTTCTATTTTAAATTTCAAATATCAGAATTTTGAATATTTCCTTATAAATACTTACAAAATCATTAAAAAACTAATAACTAGAAACTAATTTTCCAAATATTATATAATAAAAAAATTGTAAACTCAGTATTGCGCAGTATACAACAGGTGACAACCAGGCAATAAAGCTAAATCTCTAATGTAAATATAGTGCATGTTTAAGAAAACATGAATTTTAAATATTCGGGCAGTGGCACCTATCACGGCAAGTGGCCTCCAGCTTGAAAAACTGTAGATTGGGAAAAGAAATGGTAGAGTTATAATTTTTTCTTTAGTCACAAGGATTAAAACTGAAAAGTTTTACTGAAATACTTTTCTGAAAGTTGGCAGGTATGCAAGATTTTAAGAAGTATCTTTAGAGGTATGAAGGAAAACAGTGTCTGGCGCAGAAGATACAATACAGAAATCTACCGAATGTACAAGGAGCCAGACGTTGTACATGACATTAAAGTTAGCCATCTTAATTGGGTTGGACATGTTATTAGAATGAAGGAAATAAAACTTTAAGGGAAATTTTTTTTGCAAAACCCATCAGCGTAAGAAGAGGAAGACCAAAGCTGAGATGATTGGATGCAGTCGAAGAAGACTGTAGAGTCCTTGGAACAAAAAATTGGAGGTGTTAGGCTGCCAGTAGAGGTGGCTGGAAGAAACTTGTTCAGAAGGCCTTGACCCATCCTGGGCTGGTGCACCATGAATGATGGTGATGGTGCAATATTACCCCAATTTAATACGGACAACAAAATAAAAATAAAACATAAATAAACAAATAAAAGTTTTTTTTAAAAAAACTAGACTTTCAAATTAGGCAACATTACCATACTAAATAAATCTTAAATATTCATATATGAAATGTATATAAACAATAGAAATATATATAACATAAAATAAAATAACTAAATTCATCATTGCTTGCAAAATCATTGTCACCAGTATGCCAAAACCAGCCAAATCCTGATCTAAGTTAAAATTTAAGTAGTTTTTGTTTATCAAATCATTTATTTGTGTACTGGCTGTTCATCTGAGGATGTAATTTCAACCTCTATGAATCCTTAAATTTATTGATATTTTTTGCGATTTCTGTACACTTCTATGAAGCCATTTTATCATACAATTTTAATTTAACTGCATTTTATCATACATTTTTAATTTTTAAAATGCTTGTAAACACCCCATCAGTAGAAATGCTTCTCTGCTAAAAATTTAACTTTTAAACTCGTAAATGATCTGGTTTTGCTTATAGAAGTTATGACACTTAATTTTAAAGTCCTGCCACTAATGTATTTGTCAGCGTTTTAAAATTAATGTTCCCACATTTCAGTATTGTGTATTTAAATCTCTGATTATATTGATTATTATATAAGTATTGCTATAAAAATATATAATGAGAAAAAAATATGCATATATGGTAAAATCCTAGGGTCCTATGTGGTTTTGGCGCACTTTCCAATGTTCATTTTAAGTGCTGTACAGTTATCTTGCCAATCTAAATTATGTCACCACGTATTATCCGGTTTTCAAATAGCAATTGTGCTCAAACTTCAAATTTCCAATTGAACATTATTTTAAATTTCAAATAATTCATTATTATTTTCTATGGAAGTAATAATGCTAGTAATTAGAAGCTGATTTCATAAAAATTACTTGATTAAAAACAAATATAAATTTAGTATCATGCAGTCTATAATGTGTGACAAACAGACAATAAAACTTAATCAATAATAAGAATAAGCAACCTTTTTTATAAAAAAAATTCACATTTTAACTAACCGAGCAGTGATGCCCATCCTAAAAAAAATTAGTGTAGCACAATCTAGATCCAATTTTAACCATACAATAAAGCTAGATCTTTGATGTAAATAAAATGAATTTTTGTGAAAACTGAAAAAAAAAAAAAAACTTAGTGTATGCATTTTAGCCCCAATTTAAACCAAACAAATGAGTAATATACCTTCCTGTAAAAGCTGCAGTTTCTAATTAATCAATTTACCAATTCTGAATAAATATAAATATATGATATATTTATAAACTGTACTTAATATACACATAAAATAAAGCAACTCACCTAATCATTGCTTGCAGAATCATTGGCACAAGTTGGACAACAGATTTTATGACTCCAAAAAATTTTAGCACAATGTGATTGGAATGATTGCATGGCCATATTTACTCCACAAGAAAAATAATAATTCAAAATAATGAAAATAAAATTTTTTATAAACTTTCTAAATAAATTTTAATCAATAAACTTAAAATAGAAAAATTATTGCCAACTGGTATACAAAAATTTAAGCTTCAAAATATAAACACTAAATCATACTTCAAAAGCTTACGTTAATCAAATAAAAACAAATTACTAATAAATGCTTCAAGGGTTACTAGTATACAAAAATTTTTGCTGATGTACAGTATCATACAGATGCAGGAAAACATTTTGACATGGTAAGACAGTTTGGCTCATTTAATCGCAAATACAGTGCATAGGATTTAGTCTATACTGATGTATAATTAATATATGAATATAGTTTTGTGTTGTACTACTATATTTTTTAAGCTGATAGCATTAAGTTTCTAAGTCAGAATTCTAAGTTTATTTGTTTTTACTAAAACTTTTTAAGGAATTAAATATTTTAATGATTAAACTCAGTTTGACTAAATTTAATGAATCAATGCATGCAATATTTGTAAATTCCTGATTACTTACCTTATGGGTGATCCATGCATTGAAAAATATCAATTACATATCTAAGTTCAAAACTCTAAAACTGAAAATTTGTATAATTTTTTTATTTTAAACACTTTTCTAACATTTATAATATGTTAATATCTGTTACACTTTTGGTAGTATTTTGATTTTGAAAGTATTGTGTAATTATTAATCGATTTGAATTGATTCTTAATTATTTTGACACCAAAGTATTTATTTATGTGTAAATTTAGCAGAACTTTTTTATTTAGTTATTGAAAAACAGTTGAGAATTCATCTAATACATTTATAATTTTCATAATGTTAATTAAATTATTTATACTATATGTTTGAGTATTTGATATAAAAAATTTGTTAGTCAATTGATAAAATTTATTTATACAATTTTCAAAAGCTGATTTAAATTATAAAACTTGTTTCAATAGCTTTAAACATTAATGTCTAAATACTGTTTACACACAACCACATAATTATAAAAATTGGGAATTATCAGCATAGATGCATTTGAACAATTTAAGCATATAATAGCTAAGATAAATATGTTAGTTGAGGAATATAAAATTAATTACCATTTACAAATTATTTTACTATATACTTTTTAGAAAATCACTCCCATGTTTGCATTGAAATGGTTCTTTAGAAAGTACTAAACTGTTTTTGAGATTTCAATATTGATAACCTCAAAGTAGATTATTTACTTATTTGTTTGCAATTAATGGGTTATGGTATTTTGAGCAACATCAAAATTTTTTTATTGAGATAAAGTTTTTAGTTTATTATATATTTTCAGAAGATTTTATTACTATTTTAATAAAGAATTTATAACTCTATTAAGTATCACATATATTAGGATTGCTGGGTACAAACATTTGTTATACTAAAGTTTAAATTAACTGTAGCTTTTAATATCCTCAAAGAATATATCTGAATATTTGACATTAAAAATACAAAAAAATCTCTTCTTAATATTAAATATTTTTTTAAAGTAAATATAGTGTTAACTCTTTTATACAGGTGTGAGAATTCCAAGATATTTAAATATGTTTCATAAACAGCTGCAAGTATTAGATTTTGTTCCTTTCTACAAGCTCTTTATAATAAATAATTTCTTGAATCAAGTGTAATCCTTAGATTGTTGATCAATCACTAGTTTAACTATCAAAAACCTACCAATCTTTCTTTAGATATATTTATAATCAAATAGATTTGCATCTTGCTTTGTATTAAATAAAATAATTGTATAAACAAATTGTGTTATTTTTGTTTCAAACTTAGAATTACTTGAGCAAATTTAATTCATAAACAGGAATAAAATTTAAAAAAATTCAATAATCAATTTATATTTTTCAACTTGGCATTTTTGTGTTTCTTCATTTCTTAAATTTCATTTATTATGTTCATTTTATGATTTAAATTTAAGCAATGTTATATTTGAAGGGGAAAAAACACATTTCCTTTATGACAGTTGACTTGTAAAAAAAAAGGTAAATTGTCATGTATGTGAATATGTAACTATGCTTAATTTGATTAGTGAAGGGATTAATATTTAATTTACATTTTAATATTAAGAATACAATAATTATTTGTTTAATGAAGGAATTAATAGAAAATAGATTTTTATAACTTTATTTTTATGTTAACATTGAATCTAAATTTTTCAAAATTTAGAGAATAAATATGAAGTCATTTTTGTGTTAGTTTTATAAGAATATTTTTGTTTTTCATATTTTGAAATAATACTTTAATCAAAAGTATTCTAACTTTTGATGCACTACTTGTTAAAAATGCTAAAAATACCCATATGCTAATCATAGTGCTGTAGAGCAGCAAACAAATCTAATTATCTTACTGATGTAAGTTCAAGTTTTTTCGGCCATTTTATGTTTTTAGCTTTTTTACAAATTTTTTAAACTGTCACATTGTAAAATTTAATTTCTCCTATTTTCAGTCAATCAATTTTAAAGAAGATGAGAAGGAAAAGTTTTCTGGAGTCGATGAACCTCTTAAAATTGAAGCAAATAAAAATGTAAAGAATGATATTTCACTTCTTGGATTATTTCCAAAGATCTAATTTCATCTTTATAGTCAACAACTTGAATTCTTATATCCTGCAGCACAGTATTTCTATTTGACTATAATTAGACATAGTGTTTGAAACTCAATCAAAAAAGTTATTTGGTTAAATAAACTTGCTTTGCATCGGTTTATTCAGACCATATAGTTTGTATAGGGGTTATTGTGAATTTTCATATTTGAGTTTATTTTTACTCAGTCTGAAAATTAATTTTTATGGAATCTTATTACCTCTAAGCTATTTACAACATTTTGCAGTCGAAGTAAATGATTTGAAACTTATTTTTAATTTTAACTTTAGGTTTTTATTTGGTGTATTTCCTTGAATCTTGTTATTTGTGTAAGGTTAAGTAATTTATTGTGGACTTTTTTATAACAAATTATGAAGTAATATTTTATATGCCATTTATAAATTGTGTTATATTAACATTCTGATATATTTTATCAGAAATTTGTGAAAGCAATATATTGATTTGCTGAATGGCTGTTTATTATTCTAAATATTTAAAAAATGTTCTGGGTAATTTTTCTAGATTTTATTTTAATCAATTTAACTGTATTCAGGATTTTATCATTTTTATTTTTATGCTTAGGAAACAAAATAATGATAATTATAAAAATGGTTATTAATTATAAAACATATTTCATTGTTTAAATTTAAATAAATTTATATTTAATCTATAGAAAAGTTTGTGACTTAAAACTGATTATATTGAATAAAAACTGAAAAGCATTTCTTATTCTATGAATATTCATACTGAGTTAATAGCTAAATAGTCAGCAGTTAAGTGAATTCTTGATTATTGCAAAATTTGCCTGGTGTTAAAAAATTGTTTAATTTTGGGTAGGGGTGACTGTTTTTTTTTATAAGCTTTGTGTGTATGCGCTTGTGAATACACAGATATGTATTTGTAAACACCTACTTTTGCTTATGAAAGTTTAGATAAATTAGCACTCACGTAGAGAGAAAAATAAATGGTTTGTTAATAAATTCAATAAGTTAAATATATACTACATTCATTAAGAAATCACATCTTTTATATATTATATATTATTTATTTTATTTTCCTAGCAGTACTGAAGGTTAGAAAAAAGTCCTAAGCACAGTTGTATAATAACTATGTTCTAAATTTTTTATTCTTAAATATTATGTGTCAGAGTAATGAAAATAATCCAAATTTTGTTCATGTTTGAAATTTTAATTAAGCTTGACACTAAATTTTAAGTAGTTTAGCTAGTTTCTTTAATCATTCTATTTTTCTTTTGTTTATCACAAATGTTATAATTTACAGCTTTCTTATCTTAATTATTTGGTAAAAGGTTCTTGGACAGAATAGGAAATATATATTTCCTGTAATGTAGAATTAACTTTTTATATTTTTGAATTTTGCAAAAGCGGGGAGATGCAAATTAACAAAAATATTCTTACTATAGTTCACAAAGTATTTTTTTTATAATCAACCAATCTATTTTGAAATTTCTTCATATTTTTGTGACCCTACCATATGAATAAAATGTGTTAAATGTACATGTATAAAATGAAAAATTATTGGTTTATGCAAATTCTTAGAAGAGAAACCGTCTATAATATAAGTTCTTTACTTTCAGTTTTTAAAACATGCTTATGTTATGTTTTTAATTAAATAAAAAATTTAAACTTTGTTAAATATAATTAAGATTGTATAATTATGTCAGTTTGGTTAACTGAGACCCTGGAATAAAAAAATTCAGATTGAGTTTCAAACACACTGTTTAATTGTGGCCATTGTGTATATACTGATTTTTACACTGTTTTCAGGAATCAAGTGATAATAAAGATATTTATTTGCCAGACAATGCTGCTACAAAAGATGATGCCATTGTGGACTGCGAGTCCAGTGATAGTAAAAGCTCTAAAAATGTAAAAAGCAAGTTTTTTACTAAAAAAGTTTATGTTTAAATTAATTTTTATATTTGTTTTCTTCTAATTTATTTAAAAGAACTCATTCATTAACTATTCTTATTTTGAATCAATGCAGATTCTAAAAGTTATATCCTCATTTAAAAATATTCTTGTTATTTAAATCTTAATCTGTTAGAAATGTCAGAGATAATTATAGAACTGGAGAAAATGTCAAACAAGGGTAATATCAACCTGACAGGATTAATATGCATTCAAATTATATGTATAATCTGATTTGCCCTATAATTTTGCCTCTAGGTCTGTTTTGCAGTTATATTAGCTATCACTTTTGGGATATTAAATTTAATGTGCTCTCCTGCTATATTAAACAATTCTAGATTGTTATTGTATTTTTTATAATCAAGTTAGTCTTCAAATAGATAAACCATAAAATATTGTAAGATGTTATTTTACATTAGTGTCTGAGAAAATATTTGTAAATTTTCATACTTAGCACTTATATCTATCAGGGTTGTGTATAGGAATGAAGTCTGATTTTGCTTTTCACATTAAAATACTAAGCACAAGCAATTTATTGTAATTGCTACAAGTAGAGTGGATTTTTTTGGCTTTGTGGTACTGCTTCACGCTCCTAAGGCACTAGTCCAAGGTTTGATCCTTAACTGGGTGAGGTGGACTCATCCTTTTCGTGCGTTGATAAACTAAGTACCGAACTTGTTGGGAACTAAACAATGAGGATTTCACGTTATGCTGACAACCTAACTGAGGCATATACATTGCACCCCAGGGCCATTGGTTAGAAAAACAGATATGGGCATTGTTGGCCTTGGTCCACTTGAGCTGTCATGTCACAGTTTTAGTTTAGAGTGAATTTTTGGCTCAGCATTGTCAATATTAATTATTTCTCTAAACTAAAATTTTATTTCTTGAGAGGAACATTGTTTTCAATTGTCTCCAGAGCAAATTTTAGGATTTGCAACTGTAGAGTTTTCAGATGTAAATTAAAGTGACAAATGTATGAAAGGCTGAAGTTTTGATGCCTCAATGTTAATTGCAAGAAACTATAATTTTAGGACATGTTTTGTCTAACTTCCCATAAATTTACATTTTCTTTTTCTTGAGCATTGAACAATTTACATAGTTCATGTATGATTTGATCTCTGTAATTAAATGCTCATTTGAATAGTTGCAAATTAGTCATTTGCAAATTATGATGTATGTTATATTTATATTGTGTATATGTGTGTCTTAAGCTCTACTGTTTGAATAATCTCTTTGGTCGCTAGTTTTGAGACTTGACATTAAGTCTGTTTGATAATGCTTGTATTAAATCATAATTTAGTTTAAGCTATTCACCTGGTAATATTAGATCTTGTGCATAAAATAATTCCCTAGTAGAACAAAATCGAAAATTTACACATTATACCACTTTGCAATATAACAACCTTTTCTTTACAAATATTTAAATTTGTTTGACAACTTTTCTTTGGTTTTTTGTGTGTATATTTATATTTGATGGCTAATTATTTTCTACCTAAAACAGATATAGAGAAAAATAGCCACTTAATAATTCAATATCCAACATAAAAGGTTAAAAAATGAATGAGTTCTTATTTTATTTTAGTTTTTGCATTTTGTAATTAAGTTATTTTAGGAATAACTGGCATTTTATTTAACTGATAGTGCTACTCCGTGATTAATTTAATTTGAAAATTTTATTAAATCTGTTTATTTTAATTTTTTGATTATGGAAACTTGAGAAATATCAATAGCCACTGAATCTTTATTTTTAAAGAATGTCATTTACGAGAATATTTTATTATAAAATTACAAATGTGTTTTAGGATTAGAATAGTCCGCAGATAAGTTTAAGTTACATTATTTTCTTTTATCAGTAACTGATGTCCCTAATTAAGTATTGAGGAACAATAGAACATATTGTATAAATTGCAAATGTTTTTAATACAACTAGGAAAAAAAATAAATATTAAAATTTTTTACATACATGTCAATAAAAATCCTGAAAATTTACAAAATGTTTGTAACTTTTTAGTATTAAAATTGTTTTTTTAAAAATTTAACATTGCTTATAAAATAAATAAAATTTCTAAGAATTTTATTTTTACCTAATTAATACTTAAATAAGCATCTCTTTTTAAACACCTGAAAATGAAAATTCTCTATGCCTGGTTCTTTTACATCATATACAACTACTGAATTTTTATTGCAGTGAAAAATCATTCTTATGAACTAATGGTTTTTGAGCAATGTAATTTAACAATGTCAGTCTTACTTATTACATCAAAAAACAAATGTTTTTCGTAAATTATTAAATTTCATGTGTATAATGAATCTTAAATGCATTCTATTTTATAAGTAACAGTGCAAGCTATGTTTTAATCTATAGATTTTTTGTATGTTATGGAAAACATCAGAAAATGTTTTGGTTTGATTAAATTTATGATGCTTCTATGACTTGATTTTAAAATATTGTCTTTAATTTTAAGCATTTTAACCCAAAAAATGCTGCAACTCCCTGAAAGCAATTAAAAAATTAAATTTTTCTTATAAATGTTTATTAGCTATCAGGCTTGATAGATTTGTAACTGATGAGGCATAGAAAATGAATTCAATAGTAAGAATTATTTGTTTTACATTCCCTCTCTATTTCTCAAACTGACTAAAAAGATAAGCAGTTAAGTTGATTTAATTAAAAATATCTAAACACACCATTACAAACATCACCTAAAAAGAAAGTAATTATCAACATTAAAAGCATAAATTGAGATTTCTTATTTTGCTTCATTTTCCAAATTTAAATCATTACTGTGATTTAAGTTAATGATAAATATGTATCTTAAGTACTTGTAATTTATTAATTGAAAAATATTGAAATGAATACCAAGCTAGAGTGTATTACTCCATGTGTATTTTAAGTATTTATTTAAGATTAATAAATTATTTTACCTTAAACAATTGCATTATATATTGTGTTAAAAGTAATTTAAAAAAAACGACAGTATTGTATTGGAAAATGTTGGTGATAGGAAGAGCACCACTTGTGTCTGAATTTCTTCATATTGTCAACCAACTAATGTGTAAAAATGATTCCTGAATGACAAACCAACAAGTTATTGTTAAATGTTTATTTTATCATAATCTGATCTACAATATTTCATAAAAACAATTTCATTTAGTAAGTTTAATGTAGATAGCTAGCTACATATAGATACTATTCAGTTGCTGACTCTTAATGATTTCCTTACTAATAATTAACTGCAATAGAAATTGCATTCACTGACCTAAATCACTCATCTATTCTGTGTAAAGATTTCTGATTAAGATTTGTTTATATGAACACAGAAAGATTTTCAATACTCAAGATGACTCAGTTGTCTTACAGTGGATTCCTATTCATAGTACAGGGTGGTGCGTGGCAGACGGATGGATTTGAAAAGGCCATTGTTCTCTTCCTAACCGTTGGCGCTACTCGAAGGAGTCGTGGTTCGAAAGAGCGAGATCAGAAATTTGTCTCTATATCAAGGTTAGTTCACAAGATTGAATGGTCAGTAGTGTAGCATGTGTTTTGCGTGGAAGCATATTTTTCAAACGGCCATTTGATTGTCCGCTCGCAGTGCACTTTCCGTTCGAAATTCCGCATCGCTCCCCGCAGTCTCCAGATTTGGCCCCCTGTGATTTTTTCTTGTGGGGCTATCTAAAATCCCTCGTCTTCAACGATCGTCCTAGGACCCTGGAAGCCCTCATAGGCAACATTCAGGCCAGCATCCAACAGGTTCCTGTAAAAATGCTGGAAAGAGTCCATGAAAATTTCAGGAAAAGGCTTAGGCAATGTGTGGAGTGCGAGAGCCGCCATTTGGGCGATATTTTATTCAAAACTATCTAAGCTTTAGTTTCCCTTGTCAGTATATATGAACAAAATTAAAAACATTGTTGTTCTTTAATATTGTATTTTATTGACTTTTGATATCCATCCGTCTGCTGTGCGCCACCCTGTAGTATCAAGAAATGAAGGATTTGATTTTCAGGCTCTGAAAGGAACAATTCTGCAAAACCTTTATCATGTGATTTTTAATTTTTCAAAACATTCTAATTAAATTAGAATGTAAGAGGTTTACATCCTACATATTAGGTTATTAATTTTAATATAAAATTATTTGTTTTAAGATTTTTTATGGTGTTACAATGATTATATAAGTAATCAGTGAAGAAATTTTCTCTCATGCTTTCATAAAGTGAGTTTATCATTTTCTGATAAAATAAAACAATGTATAAATTAACAAAAATCCAATTTGTTTTTCTTCCTGAAATAAAATTTGTCTTAAATTTAAATAAATTTAGGTATAATTATTATATTAAAAATGTAATTTCTTTAGTTCAATGTAACTACTCTTTGTTGAAAATTTATTTCTTATTTATTAACCTGGTAATACTGCAATTGATTTCCTAGTGAAGTATATTAGTTAAAAACAAGTTAAGATTAAATTTCATTAATTTTATTTTAAAAGAATTTCTTACTTGTGGAATATTACAGAAAATTACATTATTAGAAAAATATTTCCTAAATTTTTAATGAAATCAACTGAAATTCAAATAAAAAAGGAACACAGCCCAACTTGCCTAATGGTCAGTGTGCCTGACTGTGGATAGAGTTTGAATCCCTGTTCAGGAATGAATGTACTTTCTCTATCTGGTCTTTGTCCTTTCCTTGTGTGAATGAGTTATGAATCATTGCCTGCCCCTTGAATGAACCTATGGCATGTGTGTACTGAAGAAGTTGAACTCCACACCAAAATATCATTCAGTTGGAAAATTGGAGCAGGGCACTCCATAATGCCAGCCTAGCTTGCACAAGACAACAACAACATGAAAAAGAGCAGTTTTATTCTTTTTCAAAGAATTATGTTTTAAATTCAAACAAAGAAAAGTATATGCATGTACTGTAAACAAATTTTAAGTGTCTGTGTAAAAGAATTAAAAAAGAAAATTCATTAAATAATTACAAATAAGACTTGCTGCAGAAAAAATTCTAACATTTCTTTCATTGGATAAAAAGCAGTTTCTTTCAGGATTGGCAAAAGGGCTTGCTCAAAGGTTTCCAAAAACTGATTCTGGGAACAGCTTTGATTACAGCCATTGAAGGAGAATAAGCTGGCTGGCTATTCTGAAGAAACAATTATTTTATATACTTCTAGAGTTCAGATTTTTTAAAATCTCAGTAAAAACTACATATGCTTCACAAACATTGAGCAATTCTATTTTTGGTATTCATTAAACATTCAAAAACAATTATCAGTATTCAATTTTAAATGAAAGATATATAAAGTATATAAATATATAATTTTATTTTCCTTGATTAATTTTTCAGATTAATTTCAATGATTTAATTTTATTTGCTTTCGTAAAATTTAAGACTTTCTTGTTTATTATTTGTTATATGGCAAGACAACAGTTGCATTTCTATTCAAGTATCTTTTATTTTATGAACAAACTAAAATAAAAAAGTTGATTTTCTTATTTTCTCCAAACTAATTAAGTTTCCACCAATGATTTTGTAGGAATCTGAATTCATATTCTCAAGGTAAAAAGGTCCTTTACTTTATTAATAATTTAAGATTCAAATTATCTTGTGAAGCAAGCAAATAATTTCTTTATTTTCTTATTATATACGGAATCTTGCCTTTCAGTAAAATTAAAATTGAATAAAATTAAGTTTTTTAATAAAAATATGTAAACATTATGAGATGGGCTTAATATTTTATTCATTGAAGTATTGTAAAATTGGGTTTTATCGAAATTCACAATGCACATTATTTTCAAGTCTCGTGAGTTTTTACAATTTTCTTAATCTGTAACAAAACACCTTTCAAAATTCCAGGCATTCAGCTAAATTTGGAACACTGAGCTTATTTGTTCTTTGTGTTAACACTTGGCATGTTTATTCCCATTTTATCCTGACAAAAATGTCAATTTTATTGTAATAACTTCTCTAAGAAAGTAAGAAGAAGGAAATAATAACTATTGTAAGAAAGTATCAAGTGATAATTTTTATTTTTTTCATTTTAGGCATGTAAATTATAATTCTATATGATCCCCAATATTATCCTTATCTAGCAATTGATGAGGATAGTTCTGTAATTGTTGTGGATGTGTATCCATTTTAATAAAATGTAATTGGTTACCAAAATATTAAGTGCCATAGAAACTTTCAATTAACATTAATTTGTAATTTTCTCAACTTGTAAACAATTCTACTTTTTATTTGGTTCTGTATGACATATCAAATAATTTAAATATAGTTTCTGCAATTATGTAAAAATGTGTGTCAGATTTTTAAATGTTAACATACAATTAGCTGAATGTTTCACTACAAATTTTTTGATTTAGAATAATGTGTGTAAATAGTGTAAATTTCATTTTCCTACATGTAACTAGCAATAGCCATTTATCATGCATATTTGCAGATTTTTTTGATGAAAATGATTAAAAATGTGATTGAAATGAATAGAATTAGCTACTATGGAAGGGATTTGATTTAAAATTATATGAATTAATTTTTTTGTGTATCAGGTTTAGACGAAAAATACTCAGTTTATTAGATCCTTTTCATATATACAATAGTTAAAACTACAAATTTATCTATTGATTAAGTCTGTGTATAATTGCATAGTTTCTTGGGTGTTAATCAATATCAAATTTGTCAAGCTGGTAACCGAGCAGTTAGTGCTCTTGCATTCAATTCAACAATTCGTGGATTTGAATCCCATCCTGAATGTCTGTAGTGGTATGGAATACACCTTAAACCATAGGTCCTATTCTAATAGCTCTCCTGTTTAAAAAGTGTATTGAGCGACAAATCAAACTAATGTCATATTGAAACTTGTAGATTGCTATTAATTAAAATATATTTTAAATATCCTATAAAGTTACTTAAATATATGTTTGTGTTTAAAAGAAATTAGAAAATGCATTAAAAGAACATGGCAGTTATTAAAATGCATAAAAATGCTGTAGTTAGATTAAAGTTGTCTATGGAAGACCAGTGGCATAGTGCTAGTGTTTTGCACTTCCAAGTCACAGTTTTGATCCTCAGGCTTGGCAAGACCAGCTCAACCTTTCATCTCTTCAGTGAGTTGATAAAAGAGCACTAAGTATGTTTGAGAGCTAATCTCTAGAATTTTGCATTAGCCTGACAACCTAACCAGGACATGCTTTTTACCTCATGGGCCTCAGTCAAGAAAGCTGATATGATCACTGAAGAACTTACCCACATGGGGTCTGTTGTTCTGATGAGGGTTTTTTTTTTTTTAAAGGTTCCTATGGCAGTTGTCAAAATAAAACTTAAGACAATTTTTATATAATTTTATATTTCATTTTAGAATGTTACATAAATGTGTGTAAAAATAACTCAAAACATCTGCTTGGGATTAATGAGGTAATTTCTATTTGAGATGCCTTTCATCAAGTTGTGCTTGATGAGTAGTACCATTTATTATCAATTCCATTCTATTTTTTAGACAATGAGTGATTAGCTTAGATGGAGAAGGAAGAAGTTCTTATAATTTTTATTAATATTTAAAGATTTATTTACAAATAGGATTATTTACAGACATCTTTAAGTAGCTCCTTCATAGTTAGCCCCTTGACACAATCTCTTCTCTCAATCACTTGTACTTTTCTCTCAACTTGTCATATTAAGCACTACCATCTAGTGGTCATTCATTTTTTTAAGTAATATTACAGCTTGATGTTAACACATTTGTTATTATTGTTAAAAAAAATTTCTGTATAGTTAAGATAAAGTGGGACCAATAAACATGTTCATTTTTACAATCTCTAATTTGTAAGCACTCATGTTGTTATGAACTCATGGTCTCTACCTTGACACCATGGACACAATGTTAATTTTAACTCTCTATTTATGAACTAAAATTTTGAAATACCTGATTTTTTGCAAACTTTTGTTTCTAACAAATAGTTTTCTTTTCTGTTTTCATTTATTTTTTATGATCTTATGTTTTATCTATTTTTCTTTGTCCTTTAATACTTGCTGAGAATTTGATTGATTTTTGAACAACAAAGTAACACTTGCAGAGATTCCAGACATTTTGGGAAGACACTTCATGGAAAAGAACTATGACCTTGAATTAGGCTCCTTTCCTTTCTGTGTATGAAAGCATAGAAGAGGGAACTCTTTAAAAAACAGAGCTTTAGTTCTCTTGTTGGTTTGGTTTCCTTTTGAATAATTTTAAGCTGTGTTTGTTGAAGGGGAGATTGAGTCATTTTCATTGACACTTTGTTGCAGTTGAAAAAAATGAATGTGATTATCAAAGTAAGAAAAGAAAATTCTGGGAAAGTAGAAGAAAAAATGTTAAATTAGAGACAAAAATTGGCAAATATATATATATATGTGTGTATGGAATTTAAAAGAATCCTCAAAAAATTAATAGTACTAGCACAAGTAAAAGCAAATATTACCTCTCAAAATCATATAGGCTTTATTACATAAACCACCATATCTGATATAAAGCCAGGGTAATTTATTTGATGACTTCAGCAAAGATGAGTCACTCATGCAGTAACTCCAACAAATCAAGCATGAATCTTATTTTGTATGTTGTTTCTTACTGTAAATTCTAAATAATTTTTTCCAACAGTGCTTAATGAAGAAACATTGGTATGAAAGCCAGATCTAAAGCATTGTTTTTCTATTAAATGAACTGTTTTATTGGTCTCTGTGAGTTTGTAAAAGCAAGCGTCTGCTGCAATTTGTATATTAGTATTCCTTTGTATTTCAAATGGCATTCTGAACATATGAGAGGGGAAATTGGCTGGTAAATACATGAAAATTGATAAAAATTATTCTTAAATTTGACACTTACCTAAAAACATTTTGATATCATAATTTTCTAGACAATATTAACATTTTTGCAAAATACATTTTGGATATATGCAAATTAATTTTAATGATTGTGATTCAGGAAGAGTTTGTAAATAAAATTTTACTGCAGATAAAAGTAAAGTTTTAATATTTTAAGATAATTTTCTTCATTTATTGATTCATAATACCAAAGCAAAGTTTTTATAAACGTTTTGTTATATTTGTCTCTGCTTATATGTTAAGTACACAGTATGATATAAAAAGGGAGTAAGGGCTTGCTTCGAAGGTGTAGGGAAAATGAATTATGCAGTCTCAATGTAAGATAGATAAAAACTTTTGTATTCCTAAGAGGAATCTGCAATAAAAAAAATGGTAGCAAATTGCTTACAATCAATTTGTACTATTAAACTTTAATCTAAATAAGGTTCATGAGTACTTGAAATCCATCCTTAAATGTATTGCTTAGTTAATATGGGAATTTTTCTTCAACATTTGTTATTGGGCACAAATTTAGTATTTTGATTCTCAGTATTATATTCAATGTAAGTTTTTCCATTAGTATAATTTGGTGGAATAAGATATTTTTTTGTAATTTATGAAAGCGATTATAGCTACAATTTATTGTTTAAGATTAAAAATTTGTTAATAGTGACATAATAAACTGAAAAAAATAGATATATTATTATAGCATACAAATTCTAATAAGTTTTGCATGCAGTTATTATTTTCTGTAATTTTTCATATTTTTTTTAATTACTAGTGTGAAAATAATGTTTAGGAATGAGTGAATTTCTATTGTTGTGTTGTAGCTTATCCTTTTTAAAGATCTGACATTTGTCAGATCAACTTCAATAAATTGTTGACAGTCAGAAATCATCTCATATGAATTTCTACATTCTTTTAATAAAAAATGTGTGTCTTAATTTATTTATCGAGAAATTATTGAAATCAGCATAAATACTTCTAAATCGATCCTCAGAACTAGCTGTGGTAGTAGTAAAAGTACTTGTATGAATGTACTTCAAATTGCATAGCAATCTATTGTGTGATCAGGTACCCATACCACTTTCAACATAATACCACTTTTCATTTTTTGTAATGACTGGCCAGTCATTAAGCAACTAGTGATCAAAGATTTTGTATTTGTAAGAGATTTGTAGAATATGCAAGTCAGAGTAGCTGCAGAAATAAATTGTTCAGTATCAAGATTGTCTGACAGCATGTTTTTGGTATTGTATCATTCTGCTGAAATGTTGTATTTTGTAAGGCTTGAATAAAGAGTAGAGCCACAGGATTTGAAAAAAAATATGAGCTTTGTTTAAAGTGCCATCTAGGTGAACAAGGGATGGCTAATCATCCAATCACATTGCATGCACCAAAACTCCATGTTATGGACCAGTATAGTGATATTAAATACATGCTAGAGAGAGCAATGTGCATCATCCATGATGTTGAAAATGAATTGATTATCAGGATTTTGTTAATAGAACAGGGATTCATCTAAAAATACATCAGGCTATTCTTGCACCCAGATTGGTCATTGAACATTCCATTCAAGACCCTTTTGTATGATATAGCCTTAAGGAAAACCAAAGATTAAGTTGCTTAGTTGATATAGCACATGTTGCTTCAAACCTTGTCCAACCATTTATGAAGAGACTTGCAGCCAACTGACGCTATTATTGACTCGGCTAATGATTTGTTTGTATGATTCATTAAAATCGTGTAAGTAACATATTTGTCTTCTTGGATGTTGGTGATTGTGGAAAACTTTTAAATTCAACACAGTATTTCATGTGACCAATTTGAATCTATTGATCCTGTATTCTTCAGGCTGTCATGAGATCTCCACTAACTTGAGTTTCAATACTGTGAGGTGACAAACTAAAATTCTTGTAAGTTGCACTATAGGTTTTCGTATAATTAACCCTTATGTGCAAAATATGACCATTTAACAAAACTAAAACCACAGTAAATCTATAAATCATTCATCTTGTGCTAAGCTCTCCAATACCTCTCCCACAAGTGTGCAGAGTTGAGCATAGGACAATGGCTCAAATAATTCACGTCCATTTCTTCTTTTATGTTGCATAGTTGACAAAGATTACTTGACAGTATTTTTATATGATATAGATGTTTAGAGAGAGAATTGTGGCCAGTAGTAATGTGAAAAATGGTAGCAGATCTGTCCCTTGGCCAAAGATAAATATTTGGTTTTAATGATCCATTTCTTGTCTTTGTTTGCCACTTTTATGTTTTTTCTACAATCCTCTCTAAAAGATTTTTAATTAATCATTAGAAGGATTAAAAAGAATTGGTTCATCTGCTATATGTACAATTTTTGTTGCTTTCTTTGCTAGGAAATCAGTTGTTTCATTTTCGTAGAGTCCCCAGTGTGCTGGTACCCATTACAATGAAATAATGCAATCTTTTTGTTTTTTAATTAAATCATTGAGGGCCAGGTGAATATTTAATATACTAGCTGATGCAGGAGCATCAGATAAAGCAATGGTCAGGAGGGCAGCGTTCGAAAAAATTTTCAAACTGATAGTGAAACTGAAATTTCTAGGTTTCAATGCCCCATTTACCTGTTGTTACCGAAAATTCAAAACAGCAAGTGATAAGTGGCAAATATAGGATTTATAAATAAGTCGTGCCCAGGGTTCTTTTATAGCATACCAACTTAGAGCCAGTAAATTATTAAAGAGTAAACCTCTTTGTAGATCTTTCCAATATATTTGTAAGATGCTATTTCCGTGTCAGTTTACAGTAAAAAATGATACTCAAGAGAAGTGGTTGATCTGAAGAACAGGCAGGTTTTGGTAAAATATACTCAACTTGATTGTTTGGTGTGTGAAAGAAAAAGTTTGATATACTGTTTTCTTTAAGTTTAATTCTTTATTACTAACATGACACCAATCTCCTAATTTATTTAAAGTAGTTTCAGATTGTAGATTAGCTTTCTTTTTGAGATTTTCAGTCCCAAATAACCTGGTTGTCTTCATAGAATAGATACTTGACACCACTAATCTTCAACATTTCAGCAATAAGATCTTTTATATAGATGTTAAAAAAAGAGTAAATAAATAGTGACTGTTCCTTGACTGAGACCAATTTTAAGATTTATGACGTATAAAAAGCAGTTTGTAAAGCTTGCCCTACCTATCTTGACCTAGCATACCTCGGCTGAGAAAACTTCTGAACCAGGAAAGCAAATGAATGTATACTAGTGTTATATAACTTTAACAAAAGAATTTCCATGCAAATCAAGTCATAAGCAAATATTAGGTTTACAATTACTGCTGAAAAGATGTGTTTTTTTTTCTCCAATGTATCTTTTAGCATCTGACTGAAGAGCAACATGCTGGTTAGTTGATCTGTACATTCTAAATCCTGCTTGTTCATTGGGTAAAATATCAAAATTCTCAATATACCAATTCAGTCTTCTTGCAACTATTCTTCCCTTAGTTTTTCATAAAATATTTCATTAGTGAAAACTCCCAATGTCTCCTGAGTCCTTTTCCTTTTTTATTTATTAGGATTGTGATGAGCTGTATCACAAATAGAGGATACAGCCAGAGGTCCAAATTAGATTGAATAACTTCAAAACAGTCTTTACTACTCATACTTCTAGGTATTGGAGAAATTTGGCATTGATAGTGTCATCACCTGATTATTTATTAGTTTCTAAGTAATTTATAATTGTAGAGAGTTCATCAAGAGTTATTTGAGTAAAGAGAGGTCTACTTATAATTTTGATAGTCTTTTTCAAAGTTATCCATTTTTTATTATAATACTAGAATTTTTATTGTATACCAGAGAAATACTGTACAAATGCTTTTGCAATTTTTGAATATGAAACTAGTTCTACCATAAATTTGTTTCTTGGCAGTACCTGTATTGCCATTTTAATACTTTTAAGGGATTTAAAATCTGTTTTTCCATCTCTCTGAAAATTACATATTGAGATAAAGCTATATAAAGATGATCTTTTATCCATGAGAACAGCTTTTCTAAACTGAACAGCTTTCCTAAACAACCAGTCCAAACAGCTATGCTTGAACATTTATTGAGTGCTGTGTTACTTCTGCCTTTTTCCAAAGTCTATTTCTTAGTTGTCTAGAGTTCTGCAGTCCAGAACAGTCTATATGCTTTTCATTTGCCTTGTGTTATAAATTGTTTAGCACAATGGATAAGCTTGGTGGTTAATCAACTCCAACTTTCCAGTCTATTTTATTAGTGTCCAGCACAAATTCTGTTAGCTCTTTTGAAATTGCATGATGTTTTTCATGTTCTTAGATCTTAATCTGTTGTAGTAAAAGTAATGTTAACTATAACCTGATGATGACCGGAACCAGGATCATATAAAACTTGTCTTTCTTGATATTAGAATATATATCTGATGATACAACAGATCTTTTTAAATGATTTTCCATTATAATGTAAAAAAGTTTTTCAAAAGTCATAAGTGTACTTTACTGGAAAGTTTTTTTTTATAAGTCGTTGCAACTTTTCTACAGACAGTATTATAATTTTTTGTGTGAGAAATCTGTATGGTATTATCATTTGAACACTGTAGGTATCACTACTACCACCTGTTTTACATATGAAATGGTACATCACACAAATGCAAAAATGATTAACATTAAAAAGGTAAACATTTGGATATCACATATTTTTCCTGTTATGTTAATTTGAGATGTACAGTACATTCAAGCTTCATATGCTTTTAGGTGAACCACATATGATTGAAAAATTAAAAGGATAAAAAAATGGTATAAAAATAACTTAATTTGTACTGAAAAGCTGTAATCTTGTGAATTTCATCATTTACTATAGATTATTTGCAACGTTTTTAGCATATGTGTCAAAAATTTAGAAATATTTAATCCAGGATAAAATATATTATATATTAATGAAACACAAAGTTGTCTTGCACAATATTTAGTCAGAAAATTGAGTTAAAAAGTAAATTGATAGCACCCAATAGCTTGTTTTTCCCTGCCCTTCTTGAGGACTATTTTGCTGTGAGATTACTACTGTGCTTGAGAAAGTATGCTGCTCTGCATTGAAACTAATATACATATTTAAAATTTTAATGTTACACTGATGCCCTAATGTCTTAGGAACTTCATAGCATTCCTTCGCTCTTAAATGCTATAGTGTTGCATTCCAAACAAACAAAAAAATTCATGTATATTTCATATATCATTATGCCTAACAGTAAAAATAATATTTTCTAGAAGGTCCATATTTGTAAATATAAATCATTAACTTTGAACTTGTAATTTATGTACTTATGAAAATGTTTCAATTTAAAATAAGAAATTAAGATGTTTAATATAAGTGTAAAAGTTCTATTGAAATGAAACATTAAACTTACTATGCTGATTTCTAAAATATTACCATTGTTAATATAACTATTTTAATAGAAATCATATTTGGTGAGTGTGTCTTTAATATGTGCTGAATAATATTACTTCAGTATAATTAATCAGGAATGAAAGATTTCATATTAACAAAGATTCATCATTTTAAACTGCATTATTTTGTGAAAAATTTTTTTTAGCAGCCAGATGTGAGAGAAGATGATTCGATGAATGATGATGATAGTCAACCTATGGATGAGTCTTCTGTGGACAGTGAGCCTAAAGATAATGAAAAAGATAATGAAAAAGATAATGAAATGAAGGACAATGATAAAGATGATAGTGAAAAGGAAGATAGTGAAAAGGAAGATAGTGTAAAGGAAGATAGTGTAAAGGAAGATAGTGTAAAGGAAGACAGTGTAAAGGAAGACAGTGTAAAGGAAGACAGTGAAAAGGAAGACAGTGAAAAGGAAGACAGTGAAAAGGAAGACAGTGAAAAGGAAGACAGTGAAAAGGAAGACAGTGAAAAGGAAGATAGTGAAAAGGAAGATAGTGAAAAGGAAGATAGTGAAAAGGAAGATAGTGATAAAGAAGATAGTGTCAAAATATTAAGTGAAAAAGAGGAAAGTGAAAAAGATGAAAAAGAAAGTGATGAAGAAAATGGTGAAAAAGAAAGTAAGATTTGTTATGTTTTGTAGTTTCTGTTAATTTTATTTTTTAAATTTAATATAAGCATTATTAACTCTTTTTGTTCAAGCAGTCAGGATTTCTAAAATTTTGTTTAACATGAGATGCTCCTTAAAATTATGTCTATAATTTTTTTATGGTATATTAATTTCCATTAAACTGGAAAAAAAATCATTCTAGTATTCTGAAATATAAAATTTTATAAGCATGAATAGATTCTGTAGTGCTTTGAAGTTAACTCTAAACTAGTTCTCTACTCTATAAGTTCTTCTATGGGGGAAAGTCACTGTCAGCAGCAAACCAACTAAATTGAACTTAACTTGGCATGATAAAATTGTTCAAATAAAAACAAATTTGGTTTGATACCAAAGTTAAATTGCTATCGGACTCAAGATAATTCTAAAAGCAAAATTATTTTATTTAAAAGAATTTATGTAATGTTTTATAAAACAAATCATTCTGGAAAAAAGTAATATTTTTACCCATAAAAATTTTTATAATAAAAATATTTTATAAAATAATGAAATTAATAAAATATTGAATTGCTCAAGAGAGGTGGATAAAACTTGGTGAATTCTTGAATCAATAGGGAATGAAGTCCATGTTTAGAGTTGTAACAATTTGTTAGAAATAATTTTTTCAACAAGTTTCTCTTCATGGTGACAAAGGTGTGATTTGCGGGATTTTCCTGTTCAGTGTTTGAAAAAGTGTTCAGCTCATGCTTTGCTTGAGATTATTCCTCCAGGTAAGCACAGGAGACTGTTCAACACTTATTTCTGGAAGCCTGATAGGCAGCCTCGACATTTATTGTATATACAATGGCGCTGTTTAAGTCCTTAGCTTATAACTAATTGCACTTCTGAATACTTAATTGTGTTCACGAAGTATTCTAGTGCCAAAGTATCGCTAATGGTGTTGGGTACTTAGGAAATGCTAACTACTTCTTTACAAATTCGAAGGCTAGTTATTGCAGCCTCTCCTTTCTTCTGCTCAAATTTTCATTTGTAGACATTACAAGTCTTGAAGATAGTCTTCTCTGAAACATAGATTCAGTACGTTAGTCATGGTCTTAATATTTGTCATGTTCTCTTTATAAAGAGTATTTGTAGGACTTCCTCAGCTGCTTTTCTTAGACATGAAGGGAGCTAATATAATTTTGTAATGTCATGCCAGTTGTTGAAAGTCTAAATTATATCAAGTTGTATCTGAAAGTTGTTCCAAGATGATTTTATCGTAAACAGGAGGTTTTAACATTGGACAATTGAAGGAATAGTATCTGTTGAATTTGAAACCTTCTGTTTTTTCACATAGCAATAGTATCGGATGTTTTCACTTGGTATATCAAAGTCTTGTAGTATTCTTTCTTTTCTCCTACTGTTGATTCTTGGCAAGCCCCAATTGCAATGAAAACTTCAGCTTTCAGGGGCCGTGGTAGCCCAGTGGTTAGGGTATTGGTCTTCCATCCTGAAGGTTGGAGTTCAATTCCCAATGCCGCCAAAGACCCACCGAGTACATGCGATATACGTGCTCGTTAAATCTGTGGAATCGAAAGTCCTGTGATTGGTTTTTAAGCAGTTACCATGGGTATAATGGTCTGGAGAAATATAACCCCCCTTGAGATCAATGCCAAAATTAAGGGAGTAGATCCTCTGGTGCTGCCATCTATTGGATGATTTGAAGAGCAAAAGTTGTACTTTCACCTTCATAGTGCTCTGATTAAATGAAAGACGATCTCAATTGACTTAAATTCGCGTAGCCAAAGCATAGCGAGCTTGGCTTGTCCAAGTGGCATTAGTAACAACAAATTCAGGTTTCACTTTTTTTCATAGCTTGCTTTTATTCCTTCTTGGCTTGCTTTCATTCCATCTTAATCTGCCTTCATTTCTTTTCTGCTCATTGATATTTCCACATTTATCTTTGCTCCTTGAAATTTTAGCTTTAATTTTCATTTACAGGTCAACTTCATTTCTTCCATCAAACTTATAACAAGTATTCAATGTGAACCCCACTTCCGATGCCTGTTATTATGTGCTTTTATTTTGTGATGACAAATTTTTTCTAAACTAACATTTCATTCACTGTCACAATGACTACAAATACTTCAATTTGAAGATTTTACCCAATAATTTTATTTCCAATATAATCATTTTATTACTTTAGTAAAACATACATTTAAAATATTAAATGAATATGCAACATTATTTATAATTTAAAATCTAGTTATTTAATTTTTTGCATGAGGATTTTTTTGTATAATTTTTATAATTAGATTCTAAACTATTCCTAAAATTTTGTTTTATTATAATTTAACATAACTCCTTACATTCTAAAAATTCTTTATAATTTTCTGCGTTTCAGTGGGACTTCTTGATAGACCTGTAGAGGTTACTGGTTGTCGTGCTAGAAAGCAAGTTGATCGTCTAGAAGTGAGTTTTACAACACCTAATAAAGAAAAGCATGAAATTGTTGAAGGCAGTGGACAGAAATTGGGTGATTGTCCACGAAGTAAGCAGAAATGTTGCTTTCTCTTTAAATGGATAGTTGATTTTGTTTCAATATTGATAAACGTTAATATTTCTTTCAGTTGAAATCCAAATTTCAAAGCATGCTGCTGCTGATTTAAAGCCATTACACAGAATTCTGTATTCCAGACCTGGATCTGTAAGATTTTTTTTGATTTTTAACTATTTTTCTAGCATTAAATTTCTTACTATTTCATAATTGGCAATTGTTTTCGTGCTACTAAATTAAAAAAAATTCTACAGCTTCAACGAAAAGGACTTTGTTATCAATAAAATTTTGAACACTTAATATTTTGTTTTTCATTATTCAAATTTATTTTTTCTTTTACAAGGACATTGAAGTTTCTTCCCTTTCCAATTTAACCGTTTGTATGTTTCACAAATTTTCTTTCATTTCAGTATTACTAATTTTATGATTGTCTCAAGTTTTGCAAATGAGTGATAAACAAATTAGTTAATCTAGTTTTGAAAGCATGTATATTTACAAAGTAAGGAAATTTTAGGTCATTCAGTTTGTAAATAGGTTCTCAATTCTTTAACGAAACATAATTTGTTGTTTATAGAAGCTCCAATGTATTTTCATATAAAGTCACTTAAAACTTGAAATAGTGGAAATTCAACAGTCCATATGTAAAATTTATATTTGGATGTGTATGTTTGTAATTTGCAATGCACTTGAGACAAATCTTAATCAGCTTAAAACTAGGTACATAAAAAAATTTAGTTTTTAGTCATCTAAGAACTAAATATATTGATGAAACATTAAGATACAAAATGTCATTTATTTCAAAATGTAAGATATACATGGTCAAATGCACAATGATTTGTTTTGTAAAAATTCCGAATTTGAAATCTTTTGTTCTGCAAATATTAAATGTAACAGCAAGAACTTTTTGAGAATGATTTGAATGGTTGGTTGATTATTTAAAGGTTCATCATTAACTAAAAATGTGTTTCAGTCAAAATACTTAATTGATCAGAAAGTAATTTTTCCCATGCCAATATTTATATATATTATTTAAGTTTATTGATATAATTTAAAAGTTTTGGAGAAATATCCTGTTTCTTTTTTTATGCCATAAGAAAAATACAAGCTCTAATTTTATATTATGTAGCCGCCATATATAATCTGTTTTAGGAATTAGGTTATACCTGTGCCATTGGTTCCATTGCTTTGTTTTTCTTCCATTTCTATGGTTTTAATGTGTATATTATGATTTTCTATTTTGTGGTATTGTATTTATTTCCAGTAGGAAAGATTACTATTCTTCCAATCACATCTCAAAATTTTATTTTGGTTTATAGGATATTTTATTAAATCTTGTTAACATTCACTATATAA
Organism: Latrodectus hesperus; assembly: GCA_037975125.1. Lineage (NCBI taxonomy): Eukaryota > Metazoa > Arthropoda > Arachnida > Araneae > Theridiidae > Latrodectus > Latrodectus hesperus. The sequence continues at coordinate 79,312,975 of CM075854.1, forward strand.
GAGTTTTATAATCACATCCCTTTTAATCTATTTATCTTCTATTATCAATTATATCTATTTTTTTCATATTACATTTAAAAAAAGAGAAAAGGTCAGGATTTAATGATTTTAATATATATGTTATTTGGCATGCATTGATTACATTTAGAAAGAAAAATTTAGCTATTTTTCTCACTTATGTTTAAATTTTGTCTTTGTTAATTCAGGTATCTTTTCAAATTCAATTATATTAGTGTCGCTTCAATTGTTTAAATGTAAAATGCAATTAATTTATCCCCATCTTAAACTGAATATGTAAAATAATTATAATTGTTGAGAATAAGCATTTACAATTCCACTAATTAAGCTATTTTTCTTTCACAACTTAAAACTAGTTTTTCATAATTAGTCAAAAGCATTTAAATTTTTTCCTCCAATACATTTATTGCTTAACTAATAATGTTGAAACAATTGTTCATATTTGAATTTCTCATAGTATGTATAAAAATTCTTATCACCCTTAGTATGCTTTTATATATAATATTTATTTAACTTGTCAAATTGTGAACTAGTTCCAAACCATAAATTTCTAATTTTACAGTTTTAATATTTATTTGGTTAGTTAAAATGTGTCTTTGTATATATGTTTTAAGAAAAGGTGAAAGGTAAATTTTGTATCTTATAATCTGTGCAGTTATATAAATTTAACTATTTCTTCATTATGCAAAAAATTAAGCTTAGATCAGTTTTTTCAAATATATTTTTTAATGTTAGTAAGTTCATTTTAAAAATAATAAAGGAGAAGCAAGAAATAAAATATGGTCCTTTTGCTTTTAAAATAAATAAAATATTTCAATGTCTGCATTAAATTAGTATGCCTCACTGAGTAATATATTTAAATAATAATATAAGAATTGTTATGTCTAGGAATTAAGTTAATGGGCTCAGTGCAATTTATTGAGTTAAAACTTTTCTCGTAGCTTTTTCTCTCATATTTAGCCTATTGATAATTATTCACCCAAATCAAAAAGCACTTCAATTCCATAATTTCAATTTGTATGAGTAAAATCATCTATATACTAAAACTCTTATGAAATTTGTTGGAATACTCTAAAAGGCCGAGAAATATCAAAGATTTCTCATTTCATATTCTGTAGCAACCCTCTTATTTTATGTGTATAAAAATATTAATATGTTGCAAAGGTTTCCCAGTAAGGTTTTCTATTTATTCTTATCTTTTTCAAGTATATCCAATATCATTAATAAATTTAAGTGTAAAATGTTTGTTTTCTAAATTAAAATCATGTTTCTTGGAACTAATATGTATGTATATAATCAAATGTAGAACTTCTAAATATTCAATTGATTGTAATGAATATATATTGTTCTGTGTAATAATTAAATGAATTTTGATTCTATGTGTTGGAACTTCATTTTTATAATTTTTATTAGGTTAGTGACATAAAAAAGAATATTCGCAAATTTTCTGGATTTGATTTTGAATATAATACTCCTGAGTTTGAACATAAGAAAACCAAAATGGAAAAGTATGTCATTAATTTTAATTTTGTGCTTTTTATGTTTTTAAAATTTTGTTTTCTGTCTTTTTTTCCCCTAAAGAGTTTAGTAAATTTAGAATTTTTGAATTAACACTGATGAACATTTTTTAGATTCATTCTGTTTCATATTCAAATTGTAATTATTATTTTTTATTTGTTCTATTTGTATAGTTATTTTGATTATTTGAAACTTCTTGTAATATCTTCATTCAATTTTTCAAGAAATATTTGGAAGTCATTGGATTTGATATACAAAATATTCCGAATGTAATTTAAAAATATTTTGTGGATTTTGTTTATGAAGTTTATTTTATAATATAATTCTAAAATATATTAACTCTGTATTAAAGGTAATTAAAGTTTCTTAATGCTTGTATTCAGAAGTAGTATATTTATGATTTTCAGAATTTTTTCTGAACTACTATAATTACTTTAGGTTTACAAATAATACTTTAAAATTTATATGTGAAATCTTGGATCTTGAGCGCAGTGGAACAAAAGACGATATAATAACAAGAATTTTGGAGTTTTTGGTGGAACCAAGGGATTCTGGAAAAGCATTGCCCAAAAAAAGTAAGTACTTTTAAATCTCAATATTAGTATATAAAATGCTTAGTTCCAGTTTTGATTGAATATCCCAGAAATTTCTTCTGATAAAATTAAATTTTTTGTTCTTGAATACCCAGTATTAAGTAAATACAAAAAAATCTCATACGAGAGAATTTATCAAACATTAGGTTGACACCTAGCATTGTAAAGGTTTCTTTAAAATTTTGTTGCCCCGTAAATAATGCCTTCTTTGAAAGTCATGGTAGAAATAATTATAGCTGCGAATCAGTTCTGATTTCACTTTCTTATGCTGTAATTAAAAAGTTTTTGATATTTCGTTTTTATTCCTGTTCAGAGTTTTATTGAATTTTCTTTTTATTAAAATGACAAACTGAAATTTAACTTCTAGAATATGCAAATATATAGATAGAGTGAATTGAATTTCTTTTGCTGATCATTAGGATTATGATTTGTTATAGTTTGTTTGTCATACTTTTGCTTCTTTTCTTACATGTGAGAAGTTATTTAGTTGAGAGCCATTCAATGCTTACAATCAAGTGGTTAATACTGTGGTCTTTGCTTCGGTTTGTTGGTTTGATCTTACTTAGAGCTTTGGATATTTCTAAGTTTGGAATTCATTTTAAACTGTAGATCCTAGTCTAGTTAAGATTTTGTGTGAAAAAATGACATTGAGCTTGAAACAAAAAAAAAAAAATTAATCTGGACTCCTATGTTCTCTGATAAGTCCACATTAGAAATTGTAAAGATAAATTTAACATATTCAAAGTGATGGAAAATATGATTGGCTATTGATCATAAGATGTGTACTGCACATATAAAAATCTTTAGAAGAAAATAAAGGCAATTTATACTATATAAGATATTCCTTTCGAAAGAAACTTCACTATCTTCAGTTAAATAGTCAATTTTATTTACTTTTAAAATCAGTATATATCTGCTTTTAATTTAAAGTGTGTAAATGGACATTAGTGTTGGGAATGCAATCCATTTGTATCCATGTGTATTTGTGAACTCCTGGAGTTTTCTTTGTTTGACTGTCTCGCACACACAAAATTTAATATATGTTGATATCTATTTGTGTGTTGTTCAGGATTCCAGAAGAAAGAATAATTATAACTTTCAGACATCTAAGTTTGAAATTACTATTTCATTCTAATTACAATGGAAACAATGAAGCATATAATGACTGATATGTAGTGAACTCGTTTAAACCAATCTATGAAGTGAGCTTTATGTATTTAGTACTCTGTAATCCCAGCTTATCCGTTGTTAACTTCTGGAAAAGGATCAATAATTTGATAAATCTAAATTAGCCAATTATCTTAAATGTTTTTCAGCAACAATAAAATTTCCCTCTCTACTTAAGCAGAAATTTTGTTTACTTTATTTAAACAACTCCTTTAGTAGCAGTTGACCATGGTGGACCTTTATTCAATGCTATATTCTAAAGAGACTTAAGAAATACTCATGTAGAGTGATCCATTTGTTGAAAAATTAGTGCCTGGCTGGCAAATGCATTATTATGGTAGCTGAGAAAACTGTTTTTTAGATGTGCTCTTTAAAATTATCGTTAAAGTAATATAATTAATATATAATAATAATATAATAACTGTGTTTTGTGTTCATTTCATTTTCACAGAATTTGACTAGTAAACTGTATATGCGTCATTTGTGATGTTTATTAAGTTGTTACTGTTTATATAATAATTGTTTATTTTAAATAAAGTAAACAAATTTTTGATATTGCATTTATTCATTAATGTCATCTGTTATACTTAGTGAATCAAAAAGTGATTACTTGTCTTTCGATTATTTTTTGATAAAATCATTATTATTCTTGATCATTTGAAAAAATGCAAAAAGAAAATTGATTCTAAAAAATTTCTAGAATTTGTATGGGGTTTAGGTGTTATTACATATGCTTTTCTGGTATCAGTCCAAATATTCAATAAAGCTCAAGTATCATACAACAAATATATAAAAAAGGAACAAACATTTAATAATCAGAATAAAAAAGAAGTATGAAAACAAGTAAAAAATTAAAAAAAAAAAAAAGTAAATTTAACAAGGAAAACAAGAAGTCCAGTTTTTAAAAAGAGCTCATGAAAGTTCTGGTGTTCCTATACGATTTGCATATCTTATTGCATTTTTAAGAATCTTTATCTAATTTTGGCATACAAGAGGCTTTACGTTCATAGTGCCCAATTTACAAAGTTGGCTTGATCTAGAAGAAAAGATGCTTATTGTATTTCTGTGGCAAGCAATCATGGCCTGTTTTATTGCCAGAAATTTCCCTTAGCTTCTTTACAGGATTTTTGATAAAACTTTTTCCAAGTATCTTGAATGTCCAAAGGAGAGCTCAGATTTTTAAGATTCTAATGCAAGGATTAAGTAGATAACTTGTGAAAGAAAGTAGAAATGGTTTAAAGTAATTTTACTTGTCTTACACACATGTATAGTAGTAAAAAATATGTATACTAAAGTATATATATTTTTTAAATAATATATGGCAGCACCACACAAACCCATCAATACTTTTCAATTTTAGCAAATTATTTAAATCCCTGCATTTTGAAGAAATTCTTCCTAATTTTTTTATGATACAAAAATAATTGTTTGAAAAGAAATTTCTGTGTTACTCTGTTGCTTGTACTTTGAACTATCAATTTTATATTTAAATTTTTCTCACAGATAATATACGTAGAATTGTTGAATAAAACAAGGAATTAAATTCCCTGTGCAACGCTACTTTTCCTATTACACATGAAAATGTGATTACCCTTGATTGCAACAAGAGAAATCTCTGTGTTTATCTTTAATGTTTTTCTCTCTTTTGGGGAGGAATGAACTAATGCTGAGGAATTCATACAGAAGGGTTGCTTGTATGGGCCTTTTGAATTGGGAAGCTTCAAGGGAGTTGAGGATTTTATCAGTTCCGGTCATATGTAGTTAGAGGTGTATGATTTTTGAGCTCTTGATTTTCCATTTTGCTGCTGCTTATTTTTTATTATTTTATAGATTTTTCTATTTTATATATTTTTAGTTTATTTTTTATGTTAATGTAGTTTCAATTTCTAGTTAATTTTTTTAAATTTGTTAATTGCACGGGGGGGTCTTAATCTTTCCGAAGTACTAAAGATGCTTGAGGAATCGCCCTTTGGTACTGAATCTGAGCCTGCGGTAAGTGATACAGAGGAATATGTTCCTAAATTATTTGAACAATCTCAATCTGATAGTAATAAATAGTCAGATGCCAGTGAAGAGGATGGCAGTGATTTATATCAACCAGGCTCTTTATGCAGCCACAAATCCTTACTTGGATATTCAAACTGACTGTACAGAAATTGCTGTTGGATTTTACAACCATCAGTATGTTGTGTGAAGATATGTGGGATTTCTCTGGAAAAAAATTTCCATTTCAATTTTCCTTGAGCTTTTTCCCTTTTAAATTGATGGAAATTCTTTTCTAGATGAACCTCTTTACCACAAAGAGTAAAAAATAATTTTCCCCATTCACATTAGTGGAATTGTATATAATTTTGGGGATGAATATGCTAATGCACATAAAGAGGGTGCCTAGCTACAAGGATTTCATGTTGGTGAGGAATCTCTAAATATCTTCATCTCTCATCACACATTATGCTGAAGATTTTTGTGAATTCTTGGCAATTTGCATTTGAATGACAACAGGCTGCAACCACAAAGATGTGATGTAAATTTCAATCACTTTATAAAGTTTGTCTCTTATTGGCTCATATGTTGAAAAGTTTTTTGTGAGCTGCATCCCAGTGAAAACCAGTTACTAGATAAATTGATGATAAAGTTCAAAGGTTGTAGCGGCTTTGTGTCTTAATTCAAGATCTGCTTGAAGATAAATTAAATCGTGAAAAAAAAACTTGGGCAAGAATTTGGTCAAGCAATTAACAGAACGTCTCCATGGCAAAAATTTTAGTATCTACATGGATAATTACTTTAGAACTTATGAACTGTTCTGGTATTAAAACTAAGAATTTATGTGTCTGTGGAACTACCATGTTGAATAGAAAAAAATGTGCCAAAGAGTTTACTTGGCCTTGACAATGAGTAGTTGAGCTGTTAGTAGTAGCAACCTAATTTGCCTGGAATAGAAGGATAAAAGATGTGCTACCATCATGTCTCCCCTGTCCGATGCTGTTAATTTAGTTCAAATTGAGCAGAAAGAGAAAGACAGTATAAATGTGAAAATAAATTGCACATAAGCAATTTGCAACTATGATGCAAATATGGGCTCCAAAGACAAAATTGATCAGTTGATATTGCTCGTTGAAGTAGACTGTTTGAATAGAAAATCATATTTTATTCCATTTTCTTGATACAGCTGTAGTAAACAGCTACATACTGCATGAAATACTGACTGGAAGCAAAATTAAAACAGCTAAAGAATTCCGCCTGAATTTGATTTATTACTCCTGTGCTATGTCAGCAAGCATTCAAAGAGACGATTTCTTCCCTGAAGAAACACCATGTTTAAAAAAATCCTACCTGTGACGTATGATATAGCAGCATGGAGCATGTATGTATGAAAGGTAACCGGAGGAGACACAAACTGTAACACAAAGCAGAGGCCACACAACCAGTTTTTCGTGCAAAATATTCAGTGTTGCATTATGCTTTTTTTTCAAAAGATTGAAATGTTTTCAAGAATACCATAAAAATGGATGAATTTGTAAATATTTTGTTAATAAAAACCACATATAATTAAGATTTATTGAAATCTTGTATAACATAAAGAAAACCTATTTCGGGTGTGTGTAGAGTAGAACGCCTCCTTTTGGTGCACCCTGGGTCATGTTAAATCTGTTACAGAGGTATAATGCATAGTTTTTCATTAATATGCTAAAGTATTTACGTGTTAACATGCTTCGCTGCAATGCTCTTTAAGCTGCACTTTTCAGTGCTCTTGCAGTGCAGTTTCCCATGTGATGGAACACCAATAAATCTAGATGGTAAGTGCATTATTGTATACTCTTTTAGGCCTAAATAGAATGCGTACAATTATTTTTGTTTATATCTCAACTTTAAAGGATAATGAACCAGAAAGGTTAATAATAGTCTTGTCTCTTAAAAAAGATATTGGTGAAAAATGCAATTCACATAAATATCATTTAAAATTTCAGGTTGACACATTTTTCATTTATCTAATTCATTTGAGAACAAAGAATATTTTTTATTAGGTTTTATGTTTTTCATAAAATTGTATTCTCTGTAGTACAACAAATATTCCTTTTTTAGTTAAGTATAGAATGTGCTTACCAGATCTAATTTTCATTACAATAATACAAGATCAATTTTTTACTTTCCTTTTTATTTCACTGAAAATCTTAATGTTATTAATTATCAGGAAATATATAATAATTTCTTTTTGTTAAAAATTAAAAGTCAAGATGCTTAGTAAAAACGAGTTATCTAGATTCTGTATAACAAAGATACAACAGTCAAAGACTGCATACTCATTGAAGCTTTGTAGATGTCCTTTTTAAGGGATGTTGTCTGGTGCTATCTTTTTTATTTTTAATTTCAACAGTTTGCAAGTTTATTTTCCTCCTTGAGCATGCTTGTCTTAAGTTTGTTGAATTCTCCTTTAAATTAGTTAATAGTCAAATTAGCCCTTTTGTTATATTATAATGGTTTTTAGGTGTATGTTAAAAGTAAGTGAATACTCTAATGATTCTAAATCGTTTTTAACTTATAGATTAGTCAAATTTCTCATCTGCAAAAAATGGTCATAAAGCAATGAACCAAACTTGTTTAGCATAGTATGTCAGGACTAAAACCTTTTATCTTCATCATGTATCCAACTTTATGCTGATGTATCCAACTTTTTATTGATGAATTAATTCCGATAAATGTTAATGTATGACTTCATGTAGCTATTCTTGAGAACTGCTTTGTGGATCAAAGTTTTGAATAACAAACTCAATTTAAAGATAGACATTGGATGGAGCATATATAGGAATACCTGAGGATACATTTCTATGTTTAAATATTTTAGCTAGAACAAGACGCACACAATGTGCGGCGATTTGGGTGAACTATGTGCTAAACACTGATAAAAGTTATTCTGTGTCTGGTCTGTGGTTCTCATTTTGGTATCTTACAACTTCTGGACTACAATTTGGAATGAATACATTTTTATTGCAGTAATTTTTTGTATTTGCATCATGTTTTCTTCCTTGTAAAAGTATCCTACAATATTTGCTCTTAAAGCTGTTGATTATGCCTTGATCCATGGGCTTAAAGACAAATTAGATTAGGTGGAAGAAACTGCATGAATCAATTTAAGATCTGGGACATAAAGACCAGTACAGTTCTCCATAATTAGTATAAATTTTTGAATATCCAATAAAAAAAAACAGATCTATCTTGGATTTTTTTTTTCCATAAATGATCCCAATCATTCAAGCCTTGTCACCATGATAGACAGCTGGTATTTTCAAACATTTTGAAACACCAAGGCTTAAAATAGCGGGTAGTTTTTATGTTCCATTCATGTTGGCTGCATGTAGCACTAATTCTTTGCATTACTTTTTTACCCTGTAACATGTATCATCTATAAAATTGAGTGAACTTTCGGGAAAGATTTTATGAAACAAAATCTTTCTCATCCATGTTGTAAACATCCTTTGGGTCATACTCAGAAAGTAGTAATTTCAATGCTGTTTCTTTCTATTCAAATTTCCCAAATTTTATTCACAGCTCCACTTTCACTTCACAATTTTCTAATCCTAAAACTGTGTCTAGTTTTAAATTTTTGAAGTCTACTGTTTGATGCTTTGAAATCTTTTATATTCAGTTTCATTACAGTGCAGTTGGATATCTCCTTAATGACATTATCATCAACAAGTATGTTTATTCTACTCATTTTTTTCAGCCAAGCATGCAAAGCTTTTTTCAGCATAGGATGTTTTGCTTCTTTACAATATTTTCGAGGAAGCACTTTTGCTGGTACTGTGTTTCCTATGTGAAAGATTTTTTTCCCTGAGTTTTTAAAATTGTTGAGAGGCTGTTCTTTGGAAATCAGTATTTTTAAAAATTTTTTGTCTTTTTTAATACTTTTTAGAATTTTTTTTATTTTAGCTGATAAACATGCTCATTTCATGAACCATGACAAATCCTCAATGGTGTCAAAAGCTCAATTTTGCTCTTGATAAAAACTTCATAAATTGAGTTATTCAAATAAAACTGTAATTCAAATAAATTCAAATACCAACTACAGAGCTCAAACCTTTAAAGTTTTTTCCTCTTCTATGTCCTTATATACAGGGGCCAAATCCTGCTGCACAGTTTTTTTCGCGTGAAATGTTTGATATCCACGTGTCTTCAGCTCTTGTTCCCAAAATGCCTAGAGTACCTGAAATGTATCACTTAATTGTTTTAGAATGATGAAAGTTCTCAGGAATCATTTAAAAAAGAAGTCAAATAAAAAAAATTTAAAAGACAACAGATCATAAAAATTAATGAAAAAATATCAGATAAAAAGCTTTGTCAGAAATGAAAGTTTTCAAAAAGAAATTTTTCAAAATTTTAGTTTGCAAATAGGAATTAAGTTTATTGTTATTATCATAACAATTGGTACAGAGTAGGGACTGTCACTAGTTCATAGAGATGCAAGTGTTTGTAAATTATTGGTTCATAAAAATGAGCGTCTACTGTATTTGTAATTTCCAAAGTAACAACTTGTTGCTATTCTGTGGAAGCAAAATTTGGAATTAAATAATTAAAATATCTTCAACTTTAATTAAATAATTTATTTGACATGTGAATGAACATTTTTTGTCTTATTTAAATCTGTGGCTTATAGGTTATTTAATTTTTGTTTTGTTAAAACAGGAAGGCTGTAACTTTTCTAATGTGGCACATGCTGAAAAATTGTAACGTTGTTGATGTGGCAATGTCTGAAAATTACAGTGTATTAAGAGATTTGTATTTTGTGAGGCTTTGTTTGTTCTGCCTCGATTCCATTACTTCTCACCCATTTTCAGCATATCATCACCTTAATTGCGTTTTTGGCTGTCCAGCAACAAGTGTTTGATCTAAGAAGAATCATATTTTTGCCATCATAGGTAAATCTATTCTGCAAAAATGTTAAAGAAATTGCTGAAGCTGTTGTAAGAAATCAGTCACAGATATGACAAAATAAAAAATAAATCCCTTAATTGATGTGAGGCATGAAATTAGAGCTGTCATTTTGATCTGAAACAAATATTATTTTAATTAAAAATTTAATATTGGTATGATATTAATAATAATAAACTTAAAATCGCTGTTTATATTTCAACATTTTTGTGTGCATTTTTCTTATAAAAACAGTTTGCATATTCCCACATTTATAAGATAATTCTCACATACATTCAGAATTTAGGTTTAGTCTTTTTAAGTAGTAAGTTAACACTCAGATTTTAAGAGAAATCACAGTTCTTAATATCTATGTGCAGTGAGGCATTTTAATTGTATCTAGATGTTGAATTCTTTTCACTGGCTTGTATGAATTCTGATGATTTTTTTACAAACTATTCATTCAACTTTGAAAAGAATGATAATGTAAGAAACTAATTTAAGTTTTTTTTTTTTTTTTTTTTTTTAATAAGCGAAAGGTTAGCAAATGCATCCTTGAGATTTCATCCTTTACTAATTTCAATTGCATCTTCAGTATTATCCACTCTTTTACTTATTATAATTTCAGAATTATTAAAAAAATGTTTTGAAGACTTATAAATTGTATAAGCTCATTTAATATATTTAATATATTTACTTAGTGAAAATATACTAAGTATTTGTATATTAGATGAATTTATATCCTATCAGTCAGAAATAAATAGGACTAATAAAGCTAGAATATATATCAGTAGAGTTATTTTACTTATATTCAATGTTAATTTTTAACCAGAATTACAGTACAAGTAACACATCCTTCCTTTCTGTAACTAGATTTGTGAGGTTTCTGATATGCCTCTGGTTCATGATTATATGTAAATACATACATTCAGGGATAAAAATTTTATCTCAGTTTATTTTTTATATATTTAATACCACGTTTTCATATTTAATTGCTAGCTAATTTTATTTTTTAAATTTTACTTCATAACCATTGATTATTTAGATTTTTCTGTTAATAAGTCCTATGCTTTATGCAACATCTATTACTAGAATACCTATTGTTTAAAACATTCTGCTTATTTTTCTTTCTTGTATTAAATTTAAAACTGGTTGTTAACATAATTTCTTAATGGCATGTTATTATTATCCTAATTTTGGATTTAGTGTTTTGTTACTAACATTCTTTTCTATTATAGAAGGTTCAAACCGAGATAGGAAGAAATCAGCTGGTAGGAAAGTTAAAATAACTAAAAAGAAATCAAAAGCCAAAACAGCTGATGACGATGAGGATGAAGATGTTGCTGTTGATGCCAGTGATGAAAATGAAGATGCAGATGATGATGAAGAGGATGAGGATGGAGGCAGCGATTATGAAGTTAGTTAAAAAAAATTTTCATTTTAATTATAAATAAAATGTTAGGATAGTTTATGTCACAAATCGTAATACCTTTTAAAGTTTTAATCCTTTATTTGGAGCACAACATTGAATTTCACTGCGCAAGCACAAATAACTATTTACAAGAAATATTTAAAACGGCAGACATAGCTAGAAAAATGTAACATATTTTTTAAAATCTGTAACTAAAACTGATATAGTAAATAGAATGAAGAAGTTGCCAAACCCAAAATTATAATCTCAAAATTAATAAATACGAGCATATAAAACACTAACAGGGAGTTGAGAATACAATGACAGTGACAACATTCTCCCACCTTTTGTAGCCGAGCTGGCAGCCGAATGGTTAGCGCTCTTGCCTTCGGTTCAACAGTTCGTGGGTTCGAATCCCACCTTGGGCATGGATGTTTGTAGTGGTTCGGAATCCACTTTAAGCCGTAAGTCCCGGTCTAATTAGCCCTCGTGTGCAAAAAATGACCGTTGAGCAACAAACAAACCAAACCAACCCACCTTTTGTATTGTGTATAAACATTCATATTGCAATACAAAACGTCACTTACAAAAATATAATAATAACGAAAAGAAAATGTTATTCTTAACACACAGAAAATTAGTCATTAGAATAGTTCACAAGTCCAATTGTTTCACAGGAACAACTCTTCGACCAAAGCGGGTTTTCTTAATAGCCAGTGATTGTTCTTCCCGGTGCTCATCAGCTTGTGAAGACGTCTTATTCGAATTAGTGGACCCGCGGTTATCAGCAGTAATATAAATGTCATTATCTATATTTTCAGGTAGGACTTCTGATATTTCAGTCGGACTCGTTTCTAAGGGATAGATTCTTTGTATCGGTCGAATGATTTATCAATTGGCTATATGTAATTTAGCAACTCACTTGATGTTATCTTTACCTTTGAACAGCTCAATAACACGTCCCGAAGGCCAGTTTAAACGTTTCGCATTGTCTGAACCAATGAGAACCACATCTCCAGGGGACAGGATATGTCTTTTCGATGGTAAACTTTTATTAAGTTCTGCCAAATATTCTCTTTGGAACCGTTGGCGTAATTGACAGCATAAGATTTGTAAGTAACGAACATGTTTACTCAAATGTTTTGCATCTACAATGTCCAAGTCGACATTTTCATTTCCCTTTATATCTTGTATGAAGTCTGAAGGTTTGATAGCCCTCAACTCATTTGAATCATCATAAAGGTATGTAAGTGGACGTCCATTGACTATACTTTCACATTCGCAAAGCAAAATAACCATTTCTTCGTACGTTACACAAACCCATCCTAATACTTTCCTCAAAAGCTGTTTAACAATGCCTATCATTCTCTCCTACCAACCTCCATACCATGGCACAGCTGGTGGATTAAAATGCCATTTGATCTTTTGAATAGCACATTCAGCAAAGATTTCTTCCCATTTTAGGATGTTGAGAGCTCTGGATATTCCCAAAAAATTAGTTCCGTAATCTGAGTACATAACAGAACTACGTCCTCTTCTAGAAAAAAATAGCTGCATAGCTTGCATAAATGCTTTGGTGGATAAAGAGGTCACTAATTCTAAGTGTATATCACGGTATACTGCACATGTGAAAATCATGAGCCAAGCTTTCTCACCTCATTTCAAGAAAATAGGGCCTGCTAGATCAGCTCCAGTCACTTCAAACGCAGCAACGTGATTGATCCTATCAACAGGAAGTAGAGCAAGAACAATTGGCACTACAGGCTTTGATGTATGCTTCTTTCATATTACACACCTTTGCAATACTTCTTTAACAATCCTCTGACCCCGAGGAATCCAAAATCGTTCACTTAGATGAGACAAGGTAATTTATACTCCAGCATGATGAAGTTCTTTTTGAGTATAATCAATTAGTCCCCTCACAATTGGATGATCTGGTAGAACAATGGGTCTAACAAAGTCCTCTAGATCTTGTTCAAGAATTAGTCTTGATCGAACCCTCAATAAGTTATTTTCTTTGTAAAACTGAATTGTTTGGGTCACCCGTTTATGTGATGGCCTTTCTGATTGGATTATTCGTAGCTTCTTCGGCTCTTCCAATTTCTTCGTACGATAGTTCCTTTGTCCACTTGTAAGAATATACTCTGATATTCTGGCAAAATCTCAATATCAAAGCAGTCATGCGAATGATCCTGAGATAATTAGAAAAGTATAAAAATCTTTCTCCAAAATTTTCTTTGGGTTCTAAGTTCAGGTTCACGACTATAATCTTTCGACGTTCCACCATTGCCTCTTCAGGTAAGATTATCTCTTTGTATGGCCAAGCATCTGGGTCTTCATAGAGCCATTTTGGACCCTCCCATCATCGACTCTGTAAAAGTTCAGACCAATTACACGAGCGTAAAGGTAAATCTGCTGGAATTATATCTCCAGGGACAAATCGCCAATCTTCTACATTTGTCAGTTTTCGTATTTCTTTAATCCTGTTATCCACAAATGTATTCCAGGGTTCTGAGTTATTAATCCATGCTAAGACTATCATTGAATCTATCCAAAAATACGTCTTCAAAGGCAAAGTCAAAGCTTCTAATATTGTCAATGCAATTCTAGCTCCAATTGCAGCTCCTTAAAGTAATAATATATCTCCAATAAGAGAACTAAAATTAAGTATTTATAAGATATGCAAATTTTAACTTTTTTAAATATTTAAATAAATCAGCATGTCCAGCATATTCATCTGCATAGTTGAATTGCTTCACAGTTTGAAAATACAACAAAAGCTAGAAGTTTATTACCCTCTGAATAGTAATGTTAAGAAGAATAAGGGAAAGGACACACACACATTTAAATTGTAATTATTTAGTTGTGTTGTTACCTCAGTTTTCTGATTTTAACAAAAATTGTTTACATATCTTAAGTTCAAAATAAATTGATTTAAAAAGCCTATAGGTAATTTTTAATATTTAATTAAAATCATATATATTTTTCTATTATAGCTGTAGACTAATTTGATGGCAGTAAAATAACCATTAATTTTTTTTTTAATCAAAACTAATCTTATTATATTTTAAATCAAAAATATCATCAAGAAATAATTGTTTAAAATCTGGTTAATTAGTATCGTTTTTTGAAATATTCTATAAATTAGATATAATCAACATAAAATTATTTCATGCAATTAATACTTTGAATTATTTCTTCCTTTTTTTTGTGTATCTAGAAATTATTTGTTTTTATTGGTACTTAGTTTTGCTGGTGAAAATATATTATTCTAGATAACAGGTTTCCCCTCGGGACCTTGCTTCTTTGTGGGCGAGTACAGCCTAGGCGATCCTGATGTGCCTGGGTTACACATATTTGAGGAGTATATCCTGGTTGGGCATTGGGATGACAACTCTACCCTATAAATCTCTTTTGTCTTCAAGTCTAAAAAGCATAAAACTGCTCTAATCTATCATAGACGATTTTGGAAACAATTTAAGAATTTGAAATTTGAATGCTGGAACTTAATAGAAGTAAGGCCTTCCAAGCCTTTGCTGAGCAAATGAATTTATACAATATTGATTTAATTGCAGTTCAAAAAATGAGATGGATGTGTGAAAGAATCTTTGAAAATAAAAAACTATAATGTATTTTTTATAGCTGCAATCTTAAAAAACATTATTGCCACAGGCATTGTTAAGAGAATAAAACTTCTTATTTTAGATTTGAAACCAATGTCATCAAGACTATAGATTAAGGATTAATGGCTTGTTTTCACAAATATAGTGTGACCTGTATTTGTGTGCCAACCAAGGAAAAAGGCCAGAAGGATTTTTTCTTTAGTGACCTGGATATACTGTTCTATGAATGTCCTCGAAGTGATATAAAACTTATTTTCGGTAATTTTAATGCAAAAATTGGAAAAGTGGAGGAATTTAAACCTTACGTTGGAAATAATTGGCTGCATTCAAGCACAAGTTATAATGGTATCCGATTTATAGATTTTGCAGCTGAACATGATATGTTCATTGGAAATGGTGTTTCCACACAGAGATAGCAACTCCACCCTAATATAAGAGAACTTGGAGGTCATCTGATAATGCAACTTTTAATCAAATGGACCATGTTTTAATTGCTGCTAGGCATTTTCCTAATCTTTTAGATGTCAGAGTCATTCGAGGTGCTAGTGTTCATTCTCATCTTTACTTTGTTGTGATTTGATTGTGTGCAAAAATTTCTAATTTCAAAAATACTAAAAAGAAATGTGACTCTAAATTTAACTGTTATAAGTTAAAGGGTGAGGAGATTAGAGATCTGTTTGGAGAAAAACTAGACTTGCAAAGTTCAAAATATTGATTTGTGTGCAGCGACTAATGTAAAAGATAAATAGCTTTTTATAAAAGTAAAGATTTTGGATAATGCTGATAAAATTTTGGGTTTTGCAGAAAAGACTAACAAAAAAAGATTGGACTTGATGAGGAATACAAATATGCAACTGAAGCAAAAAATAAATCCTACCCTGATATGCATATTAAGAGATTCACTAGGGGTTCAATTGATAATTACAAGGCTGCATGATAACTTGAATAGCAAATGCACAAAAAGAAGAAACGGCTGTTTCATGATGATCTACTCAAAGGTGCTGAGCATCTTAAAGGAAGCAATAAAAGCAGAGCTTTCTATAAACTGATCAATAACAATCAAAGGGATATCATATTCAGAGTTACTTATTACAGAAATTCTTAATGATGCTAATGCAATTTATGAAAGATGTGTTATATTTTAGCAACCTTCTTAATGCTTCCCATATGACTTGTGTAATTAATGATCCTCCGCAAGGACAGACAAATGTACAGGTGACTTTGCCTATTTTAACTTAGGATGAGGTGGCCTTTAAATAACTGAAGTTAAATAATTGTCTTAATGACAAATTCAAGTCCTGATTATAAAACCAGTTAAACTTTTGAAGTTTTGTGAACATATGACAGTTAAAAGCATACATAATATAATTTTGCCCATATGGAATGATTTTGACCTATTAGTCTGTTTAACACTGTTTATTAAGTTTTTTAATTGTCCTTTTAACAGAATTTCACCTTCAGATAATGATGTAATTGGGGACTTCAATGTGGATTCAGGAAGGGGAAATCCACATCTGAACACATCTTTTATTTGCACCAAATTTTTCAAGAATCTAGAGAGTTTGAAATTTAATTACATGGTCTCACTATTGATTTCATGACAGCCTATGATTGTGTTGATCATGACTTTCTACTTGTAGCTCTTGCTGAGCTGGTCATCCCTAATAAACTTTTAATGCTAATTAAAGCCACTTTGACTTGCACAGTTTCTTGTGTAAAATTTTATGACTGCCTGACGAAGTTTTTTTGAAATGAATGATGTGAGACAGGATGATGCTCTTACCTTCCTGTGTTTTTTAATCTTTTCTTGGAATGGAGAGTTCTCAACTTGGGCATCAACAACAAAGGTACCATATTTATATAGTTTGTGTAACTCCTTGCTTATGCTGATGATATCATGATCATAGCACTCACCGGCAATGCCTTTAAAATATCAGCAGAAAAAATCCATCTTATTAATGAAGACAAATGACTTAAATTTTTAAATTCTAAGGATTATAAATTTGAAGTGGCTATATTTAGGCTCAAAACAATGTAGACTTTGAAATTAAAAATTAATTTGGCAGTTAAAGTACCATGTATTCCTTTATATAATCCTCAAGAAGTTTTTTTTTTTTTTTGAGTGAAAGAAAAAAAGCATTGCATAATCCACGGTAATTTTTTTGGCAAATATTCAAAAATTTATATGTGGTTCCAAATAAAATAAAAAACACACAGTATGATTTAAAATGTAATAAATTGTACCAAAAAATATTTATGAAAACGATCTGTTTGGATCCACTTCAACACGGAAGGCAATAAAAACTGAGGTGAAAGCGTAGCATTGATCAAGATTCAAGAAGATTCTAGTAAAATTTATCAATTTTCAGATTTTTAATAACTTTTAAGATGAGGTTAAACATATTTTTAAAATAAAATATATTTATTTCATTTATAATTAAATTAAAGAAATAGATTCATTTCGAACTACGCATTAGATACACTTTTCTTTTGTACAGATTTTTTATTTTTCACCTTACATTTACACATTTTTCGTCATTTTTTTTATTTGTCTTCCTTGTTGCTTTTAGTTTAAGATTTACTATGTAACTTAAACATTTTTGCTGCTACAGGACAATGTACAAATTCGAACATTTCCAGCATGAAACACCTTAGGTTAAGACAGATTGTGAAATAATATTAGCGTATTTCAACTGTAATATCTTTCCAAGGAACAAAATTTATTCTTGAGCATAATTAGAAAAGTCTGATTGTAGTTAAAATAAGTCAGTCGAGACATGGTGTTATCTTTTATTTATTTTGTTAAACCTAAACAGCATTATTTTTAAAACTTTATTGTAAACTTTTCTGATGGAAGATGTTTTTTGCCAGATTTTCTGTGGTTGCCCATAATAGGCCAGAACAAAACTCGAAAAAACATAATCCACAGATTATATACAGGAAAATACCACACTTATCAGATCTGTGCTTAACTCTGGATCTGAAACTTGGACGTTTACTAAGTTCATTGTGGAACAGCTAGCTGTCTTTGAATGAAGAGTTCTGATAAAAATATTTGGTGCTGTAAATTAAAATGAAGTCTGGAGACACCAATATGATTTTGAATTGTTGTACTTTGTGATCTAGATAAGTAATACAAAATTTGCTGGCCACATATGCAGAATAGACCCCTTATCATGTAAATGTTCAGTCATAAACCTTTGGAAACTAGTAAAAGGGGTAGACCCAGGTTAAGATGGATGGACTGTGTATAGAGATCTTAATATCCTAAGAGTATCTAATTGGAAATCAATTGCAAAACATATATCAGATTGGAAGAATGCTCTTGGGAAGGCCTTAGCTCTAGAGGGGACATTGTGTCAATAGAAGAAAATAGTGTGATTGTATTTCGTGATTGTATAGATAGAGTGATTGTATTTCGTTAACTAATTTGTATTTTGTAATTTAAATTTTTATTACAAAACAATGGCATCTATGAATGAAAAAATAAAATGTGTGCATATTTATTTTGCTCTCTCTATTAGAGCCCTCGTGTACAAAAAAGTGACCATTGAGTTACAAACAAACCAAACATTTTTATATTATATTAGTTGATAAAATGGATTTATTGTACAGATCATAAAAATTTTTTATTATTAAACAGAAAAATTACAGTGGATGAAAATACAAATTTAACAATCAATTCTTATTTTCCTGTATATTATAAATTTAATTGTTAATCTAGATGTATATTTATTATCCTTGCATCTTAAAAATAAAATATCCATTCACTTTTCTGAAACATTTTTTAGACAAACTGTTTCAAAGGTTGTTGCATGTGAATGCAAAACAATTTATTAACTGTTGGTACTTCTCTTTATCCTGTTCTTTCTTCCCATAGGAATAGTCCTAGATTATAAATAAAAAAAGAAAAACTTAAAATTAATGGTACATTTATTCATAAAAAATTTATTTTTTAAGTCCTTCAATGTGGAGTAATTTAATTAACATGTATTTCGTTTTGTAAATTAAAGTAAGCACTGAGACAAAGTTAGAGTAACAATTCCCTTTGGTTAAAACATGTAAAGAAATGCCCTGTAAAATGGAATGTATTGTGAAACATATTATTTGAATTACAACTTGTGTTCTAAATGAATGTAGAATGATAAAAAAAAAAACACAATAAAATGATAACTCTAATCCAATAAAACATTCAATATTTCTATTATCAGGACATTTCCTTCACCAAGTACATATCACTTTCATTTTTATTTTATGCTATTACCAGTTTTATTTTATCCCTGAGTTCTTGAGTTCACGCCATTTTTCTGGACATTTGTCTTTTTTCGAGAGCATTTTTCAAAAAATTGTTAATTTAGTTTAGATAAGCCATGAAAAATTTTAGTGGTTGATTGACTGACAAAAGTAAACTAATTGTTGAATGATGTTTTGAATTTCAATTACTTCTGAATCATTTTGAGTTGATCGTTATTTATAGCAATGAATGCACTGAAAAGATATTTTTCTTTATTTTTATTTTTAATTTAGTATTCCGATCTTTTAAGAATTGCTCATTGTTTTAATTATAAAACATTAAAAATAAAGTTTTTACTTAGGTGTTAAATGTTTTTTTAATAAAAACTATGGAGTATACTCTTATTATAGAAGATTCTTTGGCATTCTCCCTCTTAACATTAACCTAAAATTTATTAATTACAATCTTTGAAAAAGTTTCCATTTAAAATCTGATCAGCCTGTGTCTCTAAAACTTATATTAATTATTTTCATTTAGTTATAATTTATTAAAACTAGTTAATTTTCCATGATATTTTAATTTGACTTTCGTGCGATAAATTGACCTGGTACCACTGAATGGGCATTATCAAATGTGTATCTGAGAAAGAAAATATTTAAAAATATATATAATGTTGGTGAAAGAGTTTTAAACATTTTACAAAATTTTATTTAAATTTTTAAATGTAGAAAAATAGTTCTGTGTAGAGGTATATAATGTTCATATTTGCTTTTATTAATGATGCTTTTACTAATTGCATCAACTTGAAAACGGATGATTTATAAAATCAAAATTAAGTTCAATTTCTTTTTATAATTGTCTTAATATTGTTAATCATGTCTTAAAATAGTTTAAAAATATCTTTCTTTGAATTGAATTTCAATGTTGAACTGAAAATAAAATAATTTATTATTAAAACATATGTACATTTATTATAGCTATTTTTTCCATTGTATTTAAATAGTATTAACCCTGTAAAAAATATAATATTTTCTGAAGAGATTTTTTTACAAATATCAAGATTTGTTTCTGTAATTGAGATACTCAGTTTTGTTATAAAATTTTCATTTTCTTTTTTTTATGGTATTTTAGCTGAAAATAAGATTGAATTTTGTTTTAATGTAACAACTACTTAACTTGTAATTGTTCTCTATATTTTCTTCAGTCAAAGAAGAAATCAAAAAGTACTCCAAAAAGAAAAACACCTTCAAAAACAAAAGCAGCAAAGAAAGAAAAACCCAAAAAAGAAACTAATAAGGGAACTAAACGAAAAAGGGGTAAATATTGGCATATATATTTGTATAATTAAAAATATATATTAAATATTTTATAAGTATAAGATTTTTCATTTAAACTATAAATTGTAGATATTCCTTCAGATGATTCTGATGATGATGAACCAGATTTAAAGAAACCCAAAATACCATCAGTAAGTATATTTCTCTGCTGCTTGATTTAGTAAGTAATTAATATTCCAATTCAAAATTAATATCATTAGTTAGCATTATAACAGGGGTGTTTGTGCTCCGGGGAAACCCCGGAATTCCGGGGATTTTGAACTTCGATACCCAGAAATGCCGGGGATCGTCATTCAAAGGGAAGTAGGAATTATAATGAATTATTTATTTTGATCTCAGTAATTTTGTTTGCTTTGAAAGCAGAAAACGCAATAATTACGTCATTCAATACTTCATAATTGTAATTTTTCATTTCCCTCCCCCTTCTCGAAACTCCAAAATGTCGGTAGTAAGCCCGTAAATGTTTCCGGGGATTTTTGGGGTCCCACAAACACCCCTTTTATAAGTTAATGTATATGGTAATGGCCATGCCATGGAAAAAAAACGGATACTCATCCAATTATATCAGCATCATCAGGTATGATCTTGACTGAACATAGATAGGTGACTATGTGAGAACATTGTATGCTATTGTCATCATTTTATGCCTTTCCTCTCTTTGTGAGTTAGTGAGTGAGCAAGCACCAGCATCACTTGTAGATATAAAAACAAGCACTTTGCTTTATTTAACCCTGATTTGGGCTCTACTAATTAAATGGAAGTTGCTGGATGGGAGTCTTCATAATATAGTAGCAGACCAAGCAAAAGACCAAAACATTTGATCTGGTACCCCTAGAGTATTTCATTTTGAGAATACTGTGACTTTGACATGTTTCTAGCTTCACCCGCTTTGGTGAATATGATAGATCTTCTGTTAAGTTTGGATTTGTATTTGTATTCACTACCTTCTGTCATAGTGGTAGAATTGTGATCTTCAGAGTTCTGGATTCCAGGTGTGATCCGGCCTTTATCAAACAATGTGAGATAAATATTGCATTTTTGTGTAATCATTTATCATATTGGTTGTGTTGCAATTTTCTGTGTTTCCTTCTTTCCATGTTGTGAAAATAGTCTAATGTCTGATGTTTTCCCAATAGACAACACACAGTTGCTGTTTGAATGCCTTGCCTGTGAGAAATAATTGTTTTTTAATTTGAATATATATATATAGTTTTCTTATCTATATAAGTATTTCCTAAATTCTTAAAATATCTTTGAATCCCACTCATTCTGGGTTTTCTTCTAGGCCGTAAATGTATATAATGGTTTATAGAATGCACTAAAACTATAGATCACAACCAAATTAACCCTTGGTTGCAAAATTATTAAGGAAAGGACTAACCTATTTAATGAAATGCAGTTTTTCGTTACACAGCAAATAAAACTTAAATTATCCTTTTTAAACTATACAGTAATTTTAATTTTTCTCGTTTATTTTCCAACAGGTCTCATTCATGCTCAAATCTATTTTCTTGTAACAATTTTGTCATATTTTCACTGATGAATGGTTTTTATTTGTTTTTTGAATCTTCAAGAAACTAGTTTAAAAGATAATTTAGGAATTCTTTAAAAAAAAAAAAAAAAAAAAAAAACGTTCTTTGTTAATTTGTAGGACATAGGGATCTCATTCCCATTTCTGTATCTTATATTGTGCCCAAGACTGTTGATAGTGTTGTTCTTTTAGACTTTATTGTTTAGTTAAAAGGTAAAACATGTACTGGAAGGTAAAATCATGTTTGTTCACAAAATAATTTCATGCATTAAGATAAACTGATTTAAAAAACTAAATCAATATGAAATTTTGAATCTTAATTTTAAAATAAATTATTATGTTCAATCCATTTGAATTTTTACAATTTGTTGCGTCTACTGAATTATAAATCATACATTTATATAATTGGAAAAAAATGTTTGTTTTATTTTTATAAATTGGCAGTATTTTCTTTCTTCAGATTGTGTGTAAAATATTTTTCCCTAATTATTAAAATCTTCATTAGTTACTATTTTTCTAGACCAAACTTAAAGATATTGAAAATTGATTGAATAAGAATTTGAACTTATTTTCTTATGATTTCCAGTAACTTTGTCATATGTTTGTATATAAATTGCGATTATGTATATCAGGTATACTTTCTATTATTCCATTTTATGATAGATGTAATTTGATCAGACGTTTTATGTAAGGCCTGTTCTGTGATGAACACAGATGCTTTCATATGAACTTTTTTAAATAAACTTGAGCTCTCCTTGCTTTTGATTACGTTAATTGTACTATTCACTTGTCAATTTTAGAATAGTGACTATTGTTTTGCTATATATATATTTGCTTAATATAACATTTATAATATTTAATCATTGTGTTTCATCATAAAATTTCCTCAAAATCTAACCTAGAATCTCTTTAATTTTAATTTATGTTGAAATTCCAAAAGTTATTAGATTTTGTTCAAATATAATTTATAAATTTCGCTTAAAATAAGACAGGAAGCGAATTGAAAGAGCTTTTTTAGAATGTGTACTTGTATTTATTTAATTCATTTTTTTTTCTATATTTTCCTTTTAAATTTCAATGATATATATACTTATATGACAAAATGTGAAAATAATGAAGACATCAAAATTTTATTAACTTATTTATACTTTGCTAATATTCTATATTTATTAATAAATTAATTTTTGCATGCTTTCTTTTATTTGAAATGAATCCTTTTATGCAGGGTTTGTGATATTTTCTATGAAATTTTTACATGGTTTAGTGATTTGTAATCTGAAATATTGATGAATGATTTTATCAATTACATTTAATGAGTCCATTAATATTTTCTTTTAATGTAGTCCATTTATGTTTGTGTGAGATATTTGTTGGATAAAATGATAGGATTTAATTGGTTTTATAGTAAGTGTTATATTCTATATGAAAATAAAGCCTATACTTACAAATTTCCACTAAATTTACATATTTATTTTTAAAGGAATTTTTCCATATTGATATTAACTTGTAGACCTTTATAATATTTAATATCCCTTACTAACAATTTATAAAGAGATGATTTTGTGTTTCAGGATGAAGAAATTAAAAAGCTTGTAAAGCGGATACTTGATAATGCTGATCTGGAAGAAATAACTATGAAAAAAGTAATCAAACAGGTAAGAGTTTTTAATTACTGTTAATGCTAAAATTGAAAATTGAACTTGTTATTATTTTATTTAAAAAAAAAATATCTTTTTATAGGTGTTTGACACTTACCCTGAATGTGACTTAAGTCATAAGAAAGCATTCATCAAAATGACTATAAAATCGGTAATCTTTCTATTTATATTTATTTTGTCCACTACGTACTTCTTTAAATAGAAGGAAATTTACAAGAACATTTAAATAATCATGTTTTACTAATTTTTTAGTTTTTATAATCCTCTAGCAAACACTTTCCACAGTTTTTAATAGATTATACTTTAACTATTGCTTCAATATACAAATTATCAGTCCTATAAAAATATGTTTGGGAACAGACCATACATCTTTAGGAATTTACATAGTATAATATTTCTCCATATTACATCACTAAGGTTATTGTGTCAATTTATTTTGTTTTTAAAAATTCCCTTGTTAAACATAGAAATCTCAGATTTGATGTTCATTAAGAAATTAGGCTGCAGTAATAATCAGCTTCTGTTACTGCTCAAAACTTTTTCATTAATTAATCATTAAGGAAGGGTTTTCAAATTAGACATAATAAAAACTTGAGAAATAAGCCATGTGTGCCTTCAAAGATGCATTTGTATATGTTACTAATTATGAATAATTGAACATGAGATAGAGAAAGTACTATTTAAAAAATAATTAGGAAGTAGAAGTACTATGTAAAATAAATAAATAAATGAAACTCCTAGAGCCTAGCATATTTCTTTCATTTCAGTAATTTGTGATTTTGATTCCCATCATAGCATAGATGTTAATAGTAGTTTGGAATTCATTAGTTTAAAAAGATTCTCCTATTGAATTATCCCAAATGCATCAAATAAGTGTGGAATGACAAATCCACTTTGCTGGTCAGTAATATACTTTAAATTGACATCCCACATTGAAAAAAGTTACCTGAATTCAACAACAATTTAATTTAATAATATGCTGTTAATTAAAACACATTCTGTAAAGTGCTTTTCTAACCAATCAAATTTGAAGTATTACATAAACTGAAAGCAAAGATTTGCATTTTCCCAGACTAAGCTATTGAAAGAGGAGTATAAATCTTGTAAAAAGTTTCATGCAACTGTTAAAGCAGTAATTTTTTCTATTCTGAATGTGCTTAGAATAATTCAATATATATTTCATAAATTTTATCAAAACTCTATTTTCCTATTTTTAATGATAAATATTTTTGTTTTATAATAATTAATTTATAAAAGCTGTGGCCAGTGTTAAAACATTAAATAGAATATTTAAACAAACTAGTAAATTTATTATTTTTCTTTTTCTATCAATAAAAATTGATTTCAGAATTAGAGAAATTTTAAAAATCTTTCACACAGTAAAAGTATTAATATTAGTTTGGTTAGTGGTGCACATATTGTATTGCTAATGCAAAGGAAAAAGGATTTTATAAAAATACCCACTGCTTTAATGTTATTAACAGAATTTAACAAAGTTATATATGATAAAATATTTACAATGGCATATATCATGGCTCTCATTGGAAAAAATCCAAAAGGTTGCATCCAAAATTTAATGGTGTCATCAAAACTTGAATCTCAAAAGATTAGTCTTTTCAGTTTCGAATTAATTTATTTTATATTTTAGTAAAAATAAGTAACTGGACTATGTTTCAATTTTACTATACCAAATATGTGTTTCTCTTATGAATGTATTTCAGCTTTTTTATTATTTTTATTTTTAGGAATACCTTATATTAAGATATTAATTCCACTTGTTTGCTTTTCTACATTAATTGCATCATAAAAACCATGATAGTATGTTACAATGTAAACAAGATAAAAATAGATTGTATTGTTATATTTTATGTTATATGGTGTAACATTTTGTATCAAATTATGATTCCAAACGATGACTACTCTATAAAGTAAACAAGCTATAATCAACACTAAAAGATTGTAAATTGAAACAAAATCATTAATTTTTATATACTATCAAATTTTCCATCTTATCTTTTTGATCATGCTTCAGGTAACCATGATTTTCTTCAATTTTATAGAAATAATATTTTAAGGCAACATTTTTTAATTTCTAGAATTTTCTTGCTAAAGAGTATTATAAAACAAAGCTTAATATCTGATAGTAATTGTAAAAGATTTAATATCTCCGTATTGCATTCTGGGAAAGCTTATTCATTAAAAGCTATTCACTGCATCATATTTCTCCATTCCAAAAATAAAACACGGAAGGCTTCAAAAAGTCTACGCCAACAGTACTATCTATAGCAGTATGACATTCATCTCCCTTTGTTCAATGGCTGTTTGGACTTAGCGGCAAAAATAATTAACAGTATAATGATAGGCTCTTATTAGACTTAAATTAGATATTGTAGTTGAAAATATAATGGCAAAAGGCTAGTATTAGATTTTTTAATGACTACCTCACAGACTATTTCCTTTTCAGAAGGATTTTTCAAAGTTATCAATATTTAAATATCACAGAAGGGGGGAGGCTCAGAAAACAAAACACCTTGTCTGTGCTTGAATTGAACATAACCCATTCCTAAGAATATGGCAGTGAGCCACTACATTTTGTTTTTAAAATTTTTTTAATGTCATTATTAATTCAAATTTCCTGTGCTCATAGGTGTCAGTTGTTAGCAGTTGCTGTGCTTCTACATTAGAAAGATTTTTTTCTTCACTGATATTTAAATTATTATTCTTATTTACTTTAACATATACTAAACATCTAAATCTTATGAATGCTAATTTTTCCAATGTTATGTCAATTTTTTATAAGATCATGACTTTATTTTTCTTCTAATAAATAGGATTTAATCACTTTAAATATTTACAAAATAAAAAATTATTGCATACAATTATTCTTGAAATTTTTGTAACTATGATTGTTAATATACTTCCTTATAGTTATAGTTAACCATTTATATCTACTTTTAGCATAATTTAATATCATTTCTGTTTTGATTTTCAAATTTTGATAGTTATATTTTTTTCTTTTTCTTTTTAGGTGATTTCGTGATTTGTTTGACCAGACAGATTTGGTTTAAACAGTGATTGTACACTATGCAAACTTAATGTTTTTGAAGAAACCATCGTTGAACATTTGTCATTATATTAACATGTATACATACCATTTCACTATAGATGTTTGGCTAATTTGAAATTAAGGAGTTTTCTTTCAAGTTTATTGATGGCAATAAAAAATAAAATAAAAAATTAATTATATTTTACAAGTAATTTTAAGTTATGTGCTATGTGAAATATGATTTTAATTCCTATGTTAAGAATGTACAAATTTGATGTCTACCGTTGCATGTAGTGTATATTTTTATTAGTAATCTTAAAACTTAGAATTATTTTTGATACAACAGAATATTTTATTTTTAAATTTGGAATTATTATCTTTCAAATAATAACTGTTAAAAATACTCGTGTCTTGTAATAAATTTTGTATGATACAATGAGAGATACTCTTCGATTTCAAGTTAGTCTCTTTTAAGCCATCATTTACTGTAAGTTTTAGATCATCATTAAACATTGATTTACATCCACATGTGTGTTTAGTGTAGTTATTTATCACTGCAAAATCAATTAAATGTATCATAATCAGTACAACCAAAAAATAATTGTCTTTATTTATTATGTCAGTTTTATGCAGTAAAAAGTTTTTAATAAAGAACTTGGATTCATAAAATTACTAGTGATTGAATGTACGATTAAAAAGGATTATATTATACAATCTAAATTTTCTATTAACTAATTTGATACTTTTCTATTGACTACTGTCTTATTATTTATCAAAATGCAAATTTAACTTGATGTTACTGCATTTTAAATATATTAGGTATCATTTTTCTAATCACTGATGTGATTTAATTAATTTTCATAGACTCTTTGTAGTAAGTTAAATTATAATTTGTAGTAATATAAATTTCTCAAGAGCTTTTTTTTATTTTTTTATTTACTGCATATATTTTCTAGAAGAAAAATTAACTTAAACCTTTTCTATTTCAATAATTGACTGTAAATAGAATAAAATCTAATTTTTTTCAACCTGAGCTTATTTTATTGTGAATTAAATATTAAGTGCAGTTGGTTAATTTGTTTATATTAATTTGTTTTCTTTATTCAAGATTAAAGATAGAAGGTTTTCATATGTGAACATTGAAGTATTGGTGAATAATTATATGTGCTTCTATCATTGCACAGAAACTTAATTACAAAAGTTCTCTTCATGTTTTATAATTACTGCCATAAATAAAAATATCACCTGCATATGCTAAACCTTTGATTTCTTGGAGTAAACACCTAAAGAAGTCTGCCATGAACATTGTGAATAAATAAGGAAGAAAAACTGGCCCCTGAGGAACTTTCCTTTTCATATATTGGAAACACAATTTTGCATTTTTATTTGAAGAGAGCGGTTTTGTAAAAAATTTTAGTATCCAACATGTAATAATTTCAGTAATGCATAGGTTTAAGCATTTTTAAATCAGCCCATCTATATAAACACGCATTAACCAATTTGATGTCTGGAAAATTCCAATCATGAGTTATATTAATTATTATTAGTTGCTGCTTTATCATGTAAAATGGTTTCAATAGCAGATTGGCAATCCCTAAAATTCATAAAACCTAAATGATGATTGTGAAATTTTTATTTTTAATTAAAAATTTGTAGATTTGGCAACTCTGTATTCTTACAAAAATTTTGTATGGGACAGATTTTAGAGCGATACGACGTAAGATTTCAAATCACACACACACAGGTTTGGATTTTTGAGGTTCTAGAATAGGGAGAATAATTACTTATTTCCATTTGTGCTGAATTTTGCCATTAGAAATTTCGAGAATTTTTCTTCGTGAAGCAAGTTGAAATATTTCTAAAATTCTTGCAGAGATGTTATCTTAGCTAAGAGGGGGGTAGTAATTTTAATAGATTGTATTGCTGAGTCTAGTTTAGATAAAGTGAAGGCTTTATGAGTTCTATATCCCCTAACCTTGATAATCCAAGTGTGTAGGAAATGACCATTCTGATGAACAAAACATTTTGGTAAAAGCTTCGCATTGTATTTGAGGATCCAAAACTCTTGGCCACTTAGATCCATATCATTGTGTGACAGAGGGGAAACATCTTTTCTTTGGAAGATAAATTTGAAAAATAAGATATGAGTCTTGTGCAGCAATTACTTGCTTTAATTTGACTGAAGTTTTTTCTATAAACAATCCACAAGACATTATCTAGATGATTTTAGATTTTTTGAAATATAGTCGTTTCATAAAACAAAAACTTATAGCAAAGAGAGTTCCTAAGATGTTATTATTTTTTAATAGTTTTTTCCATGGCATATTTTATATGGTATCCGAGTGGTATAAGTTTCCAGTTCAGAATGAGATGTGAAGTTTATAAGTTTGGAATCTTGATTTACTGATTCTTTAATTTTGTCCCTACTGTATATTTTACCTATTTGAGGAGGGATAGGTTTAAAATTGATTTCAATAAATATAGGGAAATGATCATTATTGTCGCAATCATTGGAAAAAAACACATGTTGTAGATCTGTGAATCATTCAAATGTTATGTTTTATGAACAAAGTTGCTAAGGTTTGTCCAGTTAATGTGCTACTTTTACCTCATTGTGTTTATTGGATATTAAAAACCTTGAGCATAAGGCATGATGTCTATAAAATATGAGTTTATCTTTTATGAACAAAGTTGTTAAGGTTTGACCAGTTAATGTACTACTTTTACCTCCTCATTGTGTATATTGGATATTAAAAACCTTTAGCATAAGTCATGATGCCGACTGAACATTTTGAGGGCAATTAAAGGAGTTTAAATTAATAATGTGGAGTTTTACATTATTATGATGAATTCTCACATCTAGAATTTCATTATCTAGTAGATCTTTTTTTTCTTCTTGATTTACGATTCGAGATGACAGATACTTCTATCATCAATCCTCCACCAACGTGAATGTTCCTATCTTTCCTGTATATGAATTTTTAGGTACATAAATAGAGTGGTGTGGCTTTAAGAAGTTTTCTTAAAAAGCAAAAATATCCGGGGTCGTAAAATTATCCATTTTAAATACTTTTTACTAAGAATATTTCTTATATTCCATTGTGCCACTTTCATAGGGAAAGAAATTACAGCTATTATGTCTTTGTCTCATCTATAGGAACTAAGTAAAAAATTTTTATTTTCTATACACTTAGACTCCAAAATAATTAAAAGATTAGTTAAAAACAATTCTGATTTGAATCTTCTGATTAATTCATAGTTAATCTCCCTGGTGGATTTGTAGACCCTTAAACTGCTCCAAGTTTGTTATACTGATATGCAGCAGATGAGTGTAGTCTTCAATATCTATCTTGTTATTGATTATAGCATTATGAATCTCTTTAGTTACTTTATTAATTTTCATTGAGTTATTTTTCAATTTCTTTGAAGACTTCAGTATTATTTAGATCTGTATTTGTTGGGATATTCAACTGTTGTATTTTTGTAGCTGAAATTTCTGTTAAATTTGAGAAAGTTTTATTCTCGTTATTTTGGAATCTATAATGTTACACAGTTTGTATGATATTTTGAAAGATAAATTCTATCATATTTTTTAGCTGAAAATTTTGATTTCGACTAGTAGATCCTGTAACCATATTGACAAATGTTTTCTTAATGTTACTTGAAAAGGATCTGCGAGCTTCTCTAATCGTGAGTTGATTCATTGATTTGAATTTCTGGAAATCCATTTCATGTTTTCTACTTTTGCAGCTGTAGTAATCTGCTCTGTGTTCTAAATTACAATTGCTACATTTTTCCTTGTTTTTGCTAAAGTCCCCATGTTTTGTTTTTTTGCCGCAATTTACGCAGAGATGATCAGAATTACATTTATTACTATTGAAATTAAATTTAAAACATTTATTACATTGCCATCCATGGTCTATCAATGAAAATTTAAATTTTTTGATTTGTTACATATAGTCTGATTGGCTCAGGTAATTGCATTGCCCCAATAGTTATAAGAATAGGATAGTCGGATAGTTATGACTTGTTTATAAACCTTTTAACTTCCAATACAGCTAGCTGTATTACTTTCTGATGTTATTTCTTCAGCACTTTCCTTAAGGGTATTGAACACAGTATGCCATGAATTAGAAATTTGGTTATAATACTTTCCCAAACTATTTGGAGTTCAATTGGGGAAAATTGTAGTTTGATACAGCTATTTTTAAAGCAACTTTTTTGGATCTGAAATTGAAGCAAAAATTCTTCCATCTCTTCTATAAATTAAATCTGAGATTTATTATTCTTTGCAGGTTATTTTTTGAAATTGCTTTAGCAAACTTGAAGAAAATAGACTTCAATATATATTTATATCATTCAGAGGATATATATATATACAATTCTATACAAAAGGTAAAATAAAAATGCAGTCTGTTTTTGTAATTTAAAAAAATTATAATCTTCCAAAATTACCTATCTTGTAAGTCTAATGCTAATTTGAACGTATGCATGGTGTTTTTTCTAAGAAGATTTTTAATTGCATTTTCACTTCTATCAAGAAAAGACAATCGGAAAAGTCCCAAGCACCCACCCCAATCGACATGCATGCAGAAAAAGAAGAGCAATGCTTATCTCCTGTTCAACAATAATTGAAATCGACACCAGGATCTTTAACTCTGAAGAGCAGAGCCCTATTAGTAGGCCAAGGATAAACCCTTCTGATTATGATGCAATGACAGCATTTCTTATCTTGTCAAATTAATACTTCTCAACCTACACTTCTGCAATTAACTGTTAGTCTTAATATGTCCTAGAAGTAGTGTTTGGAGTAGAAATTACTCAATTTGACACTAGCTTTTTGGGAATTACAAGATATGGGTTTTACGTTTTCTACATCTTAGGGTGAGTGCTTAAGAATTTTCTGTACTTCCCCCTTGCAGCTCGTGAATACAGCTCATAATCTATGAAAACGCCTTTATTTAGGCAAACATGTGGGATTTAGCAATTTAACGATTGTAACTTTTTACAAATGCTTTGCAAGATACTAAGATGACACTTACCAAAGAGATTAATATATAGCATCACATACCTTGCATGTACAATGATCCTCGAAATGACCATATCCATATTGAAAATTCTTTTTCTATAATAAAGTGTCATATACTATTTATTCGTTTTTTACATGCTTTGTCCTTAAATAAAATATTAGGAGATTTTTTTATACTATTTAACTTAAGTATTGTGACTTTGTAACATTAAATTCTGCAGTTAATTTTTTTTAATAGTCATATTAATAGCCATTTAATTTTTTTAACAAATATGAATTTAGGGTTATTTCACCAGAATTAAATAATTTGACTTATTTTGGGAATAGTTTGTCTCCTCTAATTTCAGGGAAAATATGTGAAGGATAAGCATTTGCGGACATTGACATTTGGTGTTAGCTAACATTTGGCGTTACACGTAACTGTACATATTAATGGAATGCTACAATTTTAAATTTTATACCTTTTTTTATCTAGGTTACTATTGAATTTATCTTACCTTAGCTTTAAATTATCATCTTTCTTTATTTTCCGTTTCTTTTATTAATTATAATTTTTTTTAAATTGTTCAATTTTACTGTTAATTTTTATTTGATATCTTATGAAATTGTAGTTTTTATTTTTTAAATTAAATGTTTTTAAAAATGAAAAGATGATTTTGTGGTAGATATTTTAATGATAATTTCTTTCTCCACCTTAGGGTGTAGTAAGCATTTAAAATATTGCACAACAAGTTTGTTCTTCAAAATCTGGTACTGGGGGTAACATTTCTTTGGGTGGCTCTTTATAAAGTCCGTTTAGATACACTCGT
The DNA here is from genome assembly GCA_037975125.1 of Latrodectus hesperus. Classification (NCBI taxonomy): domain Eukaryota; kingdom Metazoa; phylum Arthropoda; class Arachnida; order Araneae; family Theridiidae; genus Latrodectus; species Latrodectus hesperus. Next base: position 79,345,855 of record CM075854.1, read on the forward strand.
ATAACAAAGATCCAGTACTCATTTCGTTCAGCTCTGTTATGAGTAAAACTTGCTTCAGTGCCTTCTTTTGCTTCTTCTCCTGTTAGAATACGCATGGCTACAGTTTCAGCACTAATCACTTGTGCACCTGAAAATATTAAAAATAAATTTTATTTGAAAAGTGCTAGTCTGGAATGTAATTGGTTTTAATATTTGATTCCATTTAGTTTTAGAGAAAATTTAGTACAATGATGCAACAAAAATGCCTGCCACTTTTGTTGCCTCTTATGCTCTTGCTAAAAAGTCTTAAATTCTAAAAGTATCATTTGTGAATTTTTGACGATAAACTGTTTTTTTTTTATTTATTTTTATTTGAAATTTTGAACACTTATGTTGACGGTATTTATCTCGATTCTTACAATTCCTCCTTGTTACAATTTTGTTGTTTAGTAGTTTATCGCTCATCTTAGTTGATAAATTTTAACTCTCTCCTGATGGTGATTGTAATTCATATGAATATGTTAACATAAATTGACTATTAAAATGAATTCTATATAATTTTTTGCGCCAATGTAAATCTGTTACTAAACAGTATGTGCTGAAGTACAAATACTAACAAATAGCATTAGATATTTTAAAAGCATCATTGGGTACTTAAGAGGAAATAGAATCTATAGCAAGTGAAAAGAGCTGTATAAAATACAGATTATGACAGCTGTATAAAATACAGATTGCTCCTTAAAATTCCTGAAAATAGTTTTTTTTTCAGGATCTTCATGGAATTCAGAACTGACTCCAGGAAAATAGCCAGTAGCTTGTAAATTTCTGTTTGAAATGTTTTGTGAAATGAAACAAAAAGAATTGAAACGTTAGTTTATGGTGTCTCTATGGAAGCGGGAAAGACCGCAGTTAAAATGTAGTATCAGATTTTTTTACAATTAATGAAAAGTATTGGAGAAGATTTTTCAAAGGTGTCATGGAGGATTCTTCAATTAGAGGCATTGGCTCACATTGGGCTCTATGGCAATTATGATGATGGTGTCAACATCGATATAAGCATAGATAGAGAAATAGAACATGGAATTTAATGTACATCGTTTTTAATATCAATGTCAAAGAAAGGGATTGAAAAATGACCCTTGCAATATTTTATGGCACGAAACTGTATGTTTTTATCATTAATATGTAACGAATCAAGTCATTTAAGTAAAATTTAAAAAGGCTTTTGTCATTATGTATCTAAAGTTAATATATCAGAATATGATTCGGCTTGAAAAGAATTTCGAAGCTGCATAAAACATTAATTCTCATTGAAACTCTCAAATTCTGAAATTGTACTGAAGAATTTTGAACTCATTAGAGGGTTGATTCCTTTATTATTATTATTTATATTATCAGTCAAAATTATTGTCGTTTATGGAAAGTAGTTAAGTTTTCGACTGTCTTCTTCTTAAAGTTGGGTTTGTATGTCATTGGGCACCTCTGCTTTTATTAGCATTTTGTACTGTTAACTCCAAACCCAATGTTTCCTAATTCCAGTTGCTCGGGTCCCCCACTTTATTAATAAAGTCCGAGTCCTTTAATGGAGTCTAGATGTAACTCTCTAGTATGGATGATGCCTAAAGAAATTAATCTAGGTAGGGCAAGGGCCTCGCATTCGTAAATGAAATGCTTGCCCGTTTCCTCTTGCATGATATTTCCTGCAGATAGGGTCTTGCTGAAACAGTCCCATTTTATGAAGGTGTTTTCTGAAATAATAGTGCTCAGTTATGAAGCTTACGATTAAACGTATCTTCTGCCTAGAGCATCTTAGAATTTCAGAGGCAATCCTCGCTGATGATCCACAGATGATTCTGGTCAGAGAGTCAGTCATGCTAGCGATAGCTTCCTGACTTTCACCAGAAGAAGATGGTTTGGATGTCATTTCTACCTCATCTACCTCAAGTGAATGATTCATTGCTGCCCCTTTACTAGATTGCCTCTGAGTTCCCTTGTCTTTTTCAGCAAGGTCTACTTTAGAGGCTTCACCTACAAATGCAGAAAGGTTTGTTATTTCTTGTGTCTTTTCAGCCACAAGATAACAATTAATAAGCTCGGGTAATATAAGTCCACCCATCATTCCCTGAGTTACCGGGCAAGGCAAAAAAGCTCTAGAAGTTCGCCAGGCAACTAGAGGCTCCGTTAAGACACATTACCGCGGTGCCAAATAGCCCTAGGCACAGGCCGCATAACACCAGGGTTTACGGGAGCTGGTTCGCGGTCTCTGATTCTATATTCAAGGCTATCCTGTCATTCCTACAGGACGTTCGGCGATCCACCACCTGCCGACTTTCTACTGTCACATGATTAAATCTGTTGAACACGGGTTCTCCGAAAACATCAATTTGTTAAAAATTTTAAGGAATATGTTGGTTATATTTAATCGTATCATTAATACCAAATCCAAATCATAAGAGACATCCACGATATAATAATTTATAAAAAATTTACTTGGCTCAGTAGTTTGTGTTAGGCAAACTTGTTATATTTAGACGAAAATAAGATAGAAATAGGCTTTATGTTATTTAATATCCGGCTGCTAGAAGATTTTTATCTTATACTACTTCAAAGTACCAAAGGGATAACACCTTATATTTTGGGGTATCCAGTGGGTGATTCCCTAAAATGAATGGGTCTTCGAAATTTAAAGCATGGACTGTATATGCAAGCAGAAGACCTCCAGAGGTTTTTCCCTAACCGCCATTAGTGACAGATCTTTGGCTGTGTTGGGATTCGAATTCTGTATCTTCTGATAACGAAAGTGAACGTCCTAACCAACCAAGTTACCGCAGCTTAAAGAACAACATATAATAGTGAAGAAATTTAAAATTTCTGTAATGAAATTATTGAACGCCTACCCAAAAAGAAGCTGGCAAAATATTTAAGATGATATAAATGAATGTGAAAAAAATACAATAGAGAGTGTACCGAAAGAATTTAAATAGCTAGCAAATTAATAATAATCTTGAAATTAAGCATGTGCCGTAATGGAATTTAAGACGTACAAAAGTCTCAATATTAATATTTTAACATAGTATACTTAATAAATATCTATTCACAGTAACGAAATAGATAAATCTGAGAATATATAATGGTTAAGTAGTTTAAAATGATTTGAAAGAAAAGTATTTTTATTTTTAAATATTAAATTAGATTAGAAAAAGTGATAGAGAGAAATAATTTAAACTGAAACTTTTTTTATGTAAGTAAATGTTGTGTTTATTTTGATTTCAATTTTGATTATATGAACAGTATTTTTATTTTAACCGAAATTTTATTTTGTAAATCCCTTTTATATTATATATTAAGTACACAATCACTTAGTAAAAAGAAGTTACGTAAACAAAAATCTAAATACTTTAAAAAAAATCCATCCATTGCCTACATACATATACAATTCTTATTTTGTTCATCCTGTGTGGAATTGAAAATTGCTGCTAAATTTGAAATGAAGCTTTTAATAGGCAAACTTGAAAAGAAACTAACAAACTTAAAACTTGAGCTATATTTCATTTCGAAATTTTTATTACAGCAATTATAATTAATTTAAACCACAATTAACGTTGATTTGAAATCACTATAAAGTGACATATCACGATGCATACCATTCTAGAAATATACTGGCTTCAAATATAGAAAAGTGTGGCTCTCTCTCTCTTTTCTCCTTTACAAAATTGTCCCCCATTTATTAGCGCTAGCCGTAGTAGAAAAATCTGAATTGCATTAAATCTCCCCTTCCTTGATTCCCAATAATGTAATTTTTTGATAAAAAAAAGTTTTATTTATTTTTTTTGTCAATTTTTGAAAAATTATTGTTTTTTGTTCATTTTATTCAACGTGTTTTCGCTTTTCCCAATACACAACCGATAGAAAATCCATTTGAACATGGATGAAAGGTGATCTAACTTCAGTATTTAATAAATGCATAATTAAAGGGAGTTTTCAAACTTTTCATATCCCGTGTTATCTGTTTTTAGATGGTTTATACGTGAAATTTCATTGCGTGATGTAAAACAGTGATCGTAACAAAACTAAGAAGTATTAAATATCGTTTAAAAAAAAGTGTTTTTGCCGCATCTAGGCATCCGTTTTCCACTGGAAAGCACGAAATCGGAGTACTTGGCTCTTGCTACAGTAAAATGTTACAATACTTAAGTAATTGATGTAAAGGATTTTGAATGCTTGAATTAAATAATTTTTGTTGACGCTGTAATACTTTTAAATCGCTTATGAACTTTAAATTTAACTTATTCAAAAATATTCATATTTGGTTTTACAAATATATTTTCATCATTTAAAATTATATTTAGAAACATGATAAAATAGGTTTCGTTAAAATAGGTTGGAAATAGGTTTCGCATTGAATATAATGAATACTTAAATTTGTATATATCCAAGCGTGGTTGAATTTAAATATGGAGTCGTGCGCATGTTAAAATTAAGTTTGTTACTGTACTCTAAGTTATAAAAGTATCTATACAAACATTGCTAGATTTCCTGGTGCGAAATAACAATTTTGAAATTCCAGAATAAGAGATGCTTAGTTATCGTTTTTAAACGTATCATTAGGTATTTCTTAAAAATGTTGTAGAATATTAAAAAAATATCTAAACCTTGTATTGAAGGTCTCGAAATAGTTAATTCTTTCACAATTTACAGCAGTATGCGATGAGTGAAACCAGACAACTACTCTCTTAAATCTATTTCTGATTAAAATATGAAATTGTGTGTTTGTCTTTCACATAGACATCACAATATTCTCTTCTCATGCGATAGGAGAAAATATCTTGTATTCATTATGGTCATGAAATGTTATACATAAGAAATAAAGTACATATAAAGGAAAAAAAATTAAATTTCTCAAGTTGAAAAGAATTAAAAAGGAAATGTTAATTTTATATTTCATAGAAATTCACGATTGAAAAATAATTATTTAAATTTTGCACAAAAGGTGGCAAAAATGATGCATTCAAATTTTAATTTAAACAAGAATTTTTTTATCGACAATTCTATAATTCAGAAAATTCATTTAAAAACAGTTATTTAATTTTCTGACACACACACACATTTATGACAACATTACTTTTTATTCATTTAGCTTGAAGCATTTGTGATCGGCAAAACTATAGGATATCTTATAAATTAATGGCGAAAATTTAATAAAAACATTTATCCATAAATGTATTGATTCAGAAGTACTCATAATGGTTTTTAATGATTACAACTTTTGAAATATTTTGTAGTAATGTGTCAATGTGCATGCTTCTCTATAAAATATATATAAATGCAATAAAAAATACAAGTAAGCAAGTGAAATAAAATAATTTTGCAAAAAACTAGCAAAGCTAAAAAATAATATTAATTGCTCATACTTATTTTTTACTGTGTGATACATGGTAATAAACACTGATATGGCATACAAAATATCAATTTATATTATCATATTTATCAGCTTGGAATATTTTTCACATTTAGATAAATTTAAATGCACATTTTGACTCGTTATGATTCATGAACACAGATTGCTTGCAATTTTGAGTAAAGATCAAATGACAAGATTTGATTCTGCTTTGCGGTCCTGCTTTTCATACCAAATCAGTGTAAAAATATTAGGTCCTGTAAATAATAAATCCTCTTAAAATAGCGATTTTTGATTTCAAATGAAATCAAACAATATAGGGATTACCTAGTTTTGATTTCGAGGTGAGTTCTAATGTAATTTAAAATTTTGTTTTGAATTATACATGAACGAATTTGTCCCTTATTTCAATTTTTGCAAATGTTTCATCATTATTAACGGATTAATAGTCCGATTTGTTCATTTTTCCTTTTTGTTGTGAAGAGGATAATTTACATAAATTTCGCTAAGGAAATCAAAAACAAAATCCTTTAATACATATATGAATGTGAAATTTTAAATTTAAAGTAAAAATTTAAATAATAGAGTATTCTTAAATACAACTCTTTTAACTTTTTAAAATACAATATTTTATTAATACTCCCTCACTTTTAACTACACTGAAGTCAATTGTTTGCATGACAGCTCAAGTTCCAGTGAATTTCTTTATACTTTTTCTATACATTTAGCATTCTTTCATAGGGCATATTCAATATGAAATTATTTGTAGAAATCAATTAATTTCATTCTAATGCTTCTATATTTTATAGATATTTTTTTTTTTTGCATAGCAGATAACATAGTGGTACAATACCAATATTGATTTATTTTTATTTCAGGAATTAAAACAGTTTAAAAGCTAAATTCCTAGAACGGAATAAAACTTAATTAATTAAATTTTTATGAGCCACCAAAAATATAAGAATAATGTTATAACTCGTAAAAAGTGATATAGTATTATCTACTTAAATAATGGTTACTAGCATTAATTTAGGATATCATATTGAAAGCATTTGAAGAATTCTGAAGTCAGAATTTTGTAACCGTTATTTTATACGAATTATTAATCACTTATAATTGGTTCAAATTAAGAAACATGATAAAAATTATAGTTTTATGTTACCGTCACTCCTTATTGTTGAATTAAATTTTTTAGATGTATTCTTGTCTTATGCGTGCACTATTTCTACAAGTGCCCAAAGATATTTTAATGAGTAGCGAGAGAAATGTATGATGGTCCTGTTTTCTTATAATCAGTTACACTTGCTGAATGATTGACAGATCAAGATGTAGCAATACAATATGAGTAAAGAATAGTTGGGTATTGTGTACAACATACTATTTCCCACTGTCTTGGGAAAAGCCCGAACCACCAATTAGCCAAAGAGTTAAAATAGAGCAATGTATGAAGTTTCAGAGATTTAATATGACTGATCAGTGAATAGCCGTTGCATATTGAGCAGTTTAATACCATTGAAAATCTTAATGCCAGATGAAGGACCTGTGGAACAATTTATAACAGAAGAGTTATTTAATATATTCTCGAACCTGAGTTACTAAACTCAAATCCAATTATGCATGCTTTTCTTGAAAATATAATGTTTTATTTATCCATTTCAAATGCTTATTTCAGCTTCAGATACATATATCTATGACTTAAATTTAAATGCAATTAGTTAAAGACAGCTTCCTGAAATTCCTTATGTTGCAAACGATATAAAATTGCATGTGGTCTTAAAACTTTTGGGAAATAAATCTTATTTCTATAGTTTATGATATTGCAGTCTTGAGCCATCAGTATCGTGTGGGTAATATTCTGATTCCTATGTGTGGTGATAAGACAAGGTTAATGCAGTCTGTTAGATGGTTAGTCTGTCTCTTCTGTATCCACCGACTGCATATCTGCATTACATGAACTTGATTACATTAAAATTTCAACCAATTTCTGGAAGGACAATTCATAGTCTCTGTACCACAGTTCTTCCTCTGTCAAATTGAGAGTCATCGATTGTCACGCTTATTGTTTTTTTTCTCTCTCTAAAAGCACATTAAAAATTTTCAATCAAATATCTTCACAAAAATAATATGTAGGCTATTAAAATATAATTTTTTTCTTACACAAACTTAACTTTAATGTAAACGTTTTTTATATTTTTTATTTTCAAGCCATTGAAATTAATGTCCTTCAATAATACGCTTTTATTCTTTATTCTTCAAACATTGTTCTTTACTTAAATAAATGTGGTTAGTATTGTTTTGTATTTTTTTTTACTTTTATGCTATTAAATACTTTTGTAAAAATATTGTATTTCTGGTACTTCAACGTAAGTGAAAAATTATAATTAACTATAATTTAGACTATCAAAGATGATATCAACAATCATTTATCGAATACTATTTCATATTAAATCTTGTTACATTTTTGCAGCTTTAATTACAAATAAATTTAATTAATGTCTCAATTTCGGTCTTTCAAAATAATCTTGGCTAGCTGAATTTTTCAGTGATATAAAAGCATTGCTAATGGATTTGCAGCTACACTACTGGCCACCTTAAATACAAAACCCTGAAGGAAGCATGCAAATAACATGAAATTAACAAGTATTAAAAGAAGTGAGATATGCAAATGATTAGAATTTCAGCGCAGACACATATCACGCGCACCTCTGGCGCCACTTCAAAATGTTATTTAAAACTAGGAGATTTCGACAGTTTCAAGTTTGGCAATTGTTTTTTTTTTTTAAGATTAATTAGATTTTGTAGAAAACAGTGCTAATTTTTTGATCAAGTATCCGAGTTTGACAAAGGAAGGATAGTGGTTTACCGAGATTTTGGATTATTTTTCAGGGAAATATCGGTAATCGTGTTGGACGAAACCAAACAACTGTAATGCGGGTATGTGATCATTGGATACAGAAGGGTAAGACGGACCGACATGTTTGATCGCATCCATTTCAGTGCACAACTTCACATGATGACAGCAAATTATGCGAATGGCAGTGACGGATCACTCAGCCACATCACGAACCATAGCACAGTACATTCAGTCTGAAACACATCATCCAGTGTCTGCGCATACCATTCGATGTCGTTTACAGCAGAGTGGTCTGTTCTCAAGACGTCCATTGCTTCGTCTACCCTTGACGCAGACGTCTCAGCCTCCAATAGTGCGATGAAAGAATGATGTCGACGGCAAAATGGAATGAAATTGTCTTTATTGACGAGTCACGCTTCCGTCTGCAACACCACGATGGTCTGGACATTCGAGTCTGGAGACACCGTGGAGAGAGGATGCTGAACAATTGCGTTACGCACCACTACACTGGTCCTGCACCGGGTATTATGGTATGGAGCGGTATTGGATATCACTCTAGCCAGCGCTACATCTCCGAGTTCTCCAACTGTCCTTCCTTGCCTTCTAGGCTTGCTCCAGTCATATTTCAACAGGATAATGTACGATCATACGTGGAACGCATTGTCCAAGGGTTCTTCATCAATTGCCAGATTGAATTTCTTCCCAGGCCGACTCACTCTCAGGATCTTTCGCCGATAGGAAACATGTGGTTCATGGTTACTCAGCGATTGACCTAGATTATATCCAAAGATGCCACATCAGATCAACTTTGGCAACGTTCGGAAGCTGCTTGGTCAGATGTACCCCAAGAATTCATCCAAAGTCTTTTTGAATCAGTGCCGCGGCGTGTGGCAGAGGGGATCTCCAACAATAGTGGCTACTCAGGCTACTGATTTTGGCATAAACCCTACTTCACAAAAGTCTATAAATTTAATCATTTGATACTTGATCAACATATTATCTACAAAATAAATGTTGTTATGATATTTCTTGTGTCTTTCTTGGTGTTGCAATTTGGGTGCCCAGCAGTGTAGTTATTTTTGTAAGTTTATTAATTGAAAATCTTGTACTCACAGGCATTGAGAAATATTTTTTATCTGGAACAATCTTTAAGAAAGTAGATTGTTAATGTTGTTTATTTACCAAAGACAAACTTTTTTAGCCACAGTTTCTCTACTTTATACTAATGATTTCTTATTTCCATTATTAAAAGAAATGTCTTTTTGCTTGTCACCAAAGAAAAATAAAATATACAAGAATTAACTGAATAAAAGATCGTTTACGTTCCTTTTTTGTGAGAATGACCTATTGGAAGTGATTGCTACTGTTGTTTAACTGACTGCAAATTACATGCTTATTGTACATAATAAAAATGAACTATCACTGCTGTCATAGTAATCACTTGAACTACTAAATAAAGAAGACATTTATGCTGTCAATTAAAAGAAACAGACTTCGGGGATTTAATAACTGTCACTAAATAGTTCAGTTCTTTTTTTATAATCGTTTTCATGCACAAATTGTGATATTAAAGTACACAAGCATTCTAAATCAAATAATCTCTGAATTTATAAAATGTCCGTGAAATTAAAGGTTTCTTTCAGGTAAATCCTACTTTTTCAAAAATAGATTTTGTCTAGGATAAATTGCTAAGCTCTAGTGATGTTTCTCTAAAACGTGAACATCTCTGATTACCTAAATTTATTTATCATATATTTTCTTGATAATGTAGGAATGATTGATTATTAAGTTATAGATAAAAACAGATTAGAGAGATGGGGAAAGAAATTAATTAAGAAATACTTTTTATTAGGGGAACCTTCTGTAATTGCAAATAGTGTAAATTAAAATCAATACAATTCGCTTCAGGTATAAATTGTAAAATTATGCCATACTTTTTAAAATTAGAGCATTTTACATCATAACTATCGTAAATATCTTACAATGAAAAAAGGCATTTAGAAATTTGAAGATTTTAGATTTTTACGTATTTTTATGAAACTAACATATTTTTGTCTAACTGAAAATTTGTTCTTAGGAAATAATGCATTTCGATTCTTTAAGCACTGGAATAGGGGGCAATGTTCCTTCAGGGGGTTCTGGGTAATGCCCATTCAAATAAACCCGTATGACAAAAAGCCAAAATTCGTTTCTCTCTCCCTGTTTGTAAGTAAAGGTTCTATCGGAGATTTTCTTGATTCCGCCTCCCATGAAGCTGACCTTCACAGCTAATGTTTCAGCGTTAATCACTTGTGCACCTGAAATTATTAAAATGAATAAAATTCTACAGCTTTTTGTTCATAAAAATTAAGTTAAAAGATAAATAAAATAACTACTTAAAATAAAAAAATTAGAAATAATATTCTTGATTAGAAATCTCGAAACAAAATGAGAGAAATTAAATTTTCGAGGTCATTTTTCCTTAAGATATGAATCATGTGTTTCAAGGAGTTTGAACTGTTTAAAAAGTCAACTGTCCATCAGCATACTCTTGTGTGCGTGAGCTTCATTATTTTTAAAGTGCTTCCACTGTTTTATCAACTAAAATAAAAATGTTATGAAATTGTCACAAAAAACATCGTAAATTTTAAGTTATCAATAACTTAAAATTTACGACATACAAATATTATTGTTAAGTGCTTCAACCTGTACTTGTAATATGGAACAGGTACTACAAATACTAACCTTTAAAGCTGAATAATCAACATTCAACAGTATTGTCCTTTTGCCATTGACACGCTCTGTGATCTTAAAATAATAATCCTACTTACGGGTATTATTTCAAAATCATTTCAATATTTTTCATGAATATATTAAATTTATAAATGTGATGCTTAAACTGTTGAAAACTGAATTTTAGTTCTATTAAGAACTTGAAATATCTGATAAAATCTATTAGAAAATGATTCTTAATTTCCTTTGTTACTTGTTGAAACTTGTTTCACTTTATGTTATATGCAATGAACACCAGTATTTTTACTTAATTAACATAGATATGTCACATTAACTATTATATAGGTTTCCAATCTGCTTTTCTTAGATTAGTATTTTCTTTTTAATGAAAGATGCCTGTGCCAGTTAAAATCACCCTATGTAACAAAGGTTGGAGAAGCTTATTTACGAGTTATTCATGTCTTTGATTGATATTTCACTTAAGGATAAAAACACATGCAACACATTCGTATTAATATATTAAAGTTTATTTCTATAGTTGTTGAAATTAAAGTGGTATCGGTTGAGAGTTTTCATGACCGGTATACTTAAAATATAAAATCCTGGATCCCTTCAAAAGCTCGTTTATTCATTTTTATTTTCCAATATTGTCGAATTTTAACCAATTATTAAGGCTCTATTTATTACAGACATAATGTTAATAATCTATATTTTACTGTCCTTGATTGGCTTCCATTAAAAACTTAGCAATTTCAAACGAACAGTTTAGCTGTTCTTAACATTTTGAAACACTAGAAAAAAGTGTTCTTCATTTAAGATTGTTTGGAGTTTCTAAACCTGCTTCAGCATCCATTTTCTCAATTGTTAAAGGAAATAGAAAATGCTGTTTCATCCTCCAAGGTTCCATCTTGTTTCTAAAATACTTGTTTTCAATTTGAAATTAATTTTTCTGGGGGAGAGGGTCGGTGGGGCTGCATGTGGGGTCTGAATAAACATTATTTTTTGTATTATTTGTATTACGGTTTTAGCTTTTTTTCAGTCTGTTTATTTGATATCGTGCTTTTTGGTTTATTTTCTAATCTGAAATATTTGCCTGGACCTATATTGAAATTATATTTAAGATTTCAGTGCGTAGAAGATGATTTTGCTTATTTGAGTTGATAAGGTTTATTGCGAGATTTGAGTTATGAAAAATTATTTTCAATTTAATATTTTATATTTTCTCTTGTTGCCATCTGGGAAAATTTACTATTCAATAGAAGTAAATCAGAGTAATTAGGATATTTAAATATAAGCTTACAGTGTTAGAAAATATGTCTATCAATAACATATCTGGAGCATGTCCCCAAGCTATAGCAAATTTTTTTAAATGATTAAATGATTTGAAATTAACACATTAGAATAAATTTGGTACACGAGAGCGAATTAAGGTAACAGGGTTTATAATGGTTTTGAGCGTATTTAGCGAATTAAAAATTTGTTTCCTTTGAACTAGTTTTCTTCTTTATGTTCTGTAATTTTAAGAATACAAATCTTGACCAACTGATTCTCTTTTTTTCATAAGTAAATAGTGAATAGAATTTAGATATAATGTCATAACTTGTATTGAAAGTAAAATAAACATTTACTTTATTAAATATATTTCCACATAATTTTTGCCATTAAAAGGGATTTTGATTAGAGTAGTAGTATCGTCTCAACTACAGATACTTAAATTTCATTTTTTTTTCACTGGTTTTAGATAATTACTATTAAATTCCTCAATTTCGTTTTTGTATTTAAAATGATAATGTTTTAGTGAATTTTTGATAGATCGTAGAAACTACATAAATTTTTCGAGATAGAAATTTTCGATAATCATCATATGTACAGTTTTTTTACTCTACTTCTTTATTCAACCAGCGTAACTCTTTAATTTGGTTTGTTTTGTTTCTATTTTAAAATTTTTTTAAATTTTGGTGACCGTTAGAATGTAAATGTAATAAGTTACCAATTAATACATTGAGAACTATCAATATTATTTATCTTCTTAAATAAAAGTTATCTTCATAGAAAAAAGACAGAATAACAGCACTTCCATTCTGAGAAAGTGTTGTTGTTCTACCCCTTTGTAATATTTAACAAGAAAATGCCGAAACTTTTGCAAAGACTTTTGATTGGAGAAACAGCATATTCCAAACTTAGTATCTCAAAAATGGATGATTTTTCATTATATCTCCCAGCCATTTAACATATCCACTGCTTTCTAGAATTTAGATTTGGAATTGTTTTTATGGAGAGCGTTTTTCTAAAGCATGACTAATAGCGCATGTTATCCACCTCTTTTACAATGTCAATCGTCTAGTCGCTTTTTCATACTCAGAATAGTGTCCTGCATAAATCTAATAAAGGAACTTTAGTAGCTATATAATGGTAGGCACTTAAAAAGAATGTTATTTGTATGTACTAGAGGATGCTAACTTTCTTACTTTTTGTGTAATATAAAGGTACTGATGAAAATATTGTTAGAAAAATATAAACAATTATATTAAAATATTTAGTATAATAATAAATAAACTAAATCACACATTTTAGGTATAACACAGACAATGACACATGAAATGGACAGCAAAACAATAAATAGTGAATCAAGCCAATATCGTTTCGTTAAATTTCTTCCCTGTGACCTGTTCGATACAGTTGAACCTATTGATGATTAATTAGGGTTGATGGAGGATCTTCAAAGTACACAAATTATTGATAATGGGACATTTAGCACAGCCCCAATACTATGGCAAACAAGATTCAATAAACGAGTTGATCAAATCTCCAAGACTATTTGGTAGCACATTTTTATGGTAATCGGTTGCAAGTATTTTCCACTAAAATAAATCATGGGTCATTTTTAAAAGTCAAATTTATCGTTGAAAAACAGAGAACCTAAATTCTTTTTACGAATAAAAAGTCCCTGTGAAACACTTAAGCAGATGTCTGATCATCTAACTTGATCCCAACTCTAACTACTACTCCTTTACTCAAATGTTGGAGTAAAAGCTTTGAGTTTCAAATTTTTTTCGCAACTTGTTTTGAAAATATTTTGTTCCAAACTCCTCTGATTAATCATCACCATATTAATTGTTATATATAGATTTATGAATTCAATCTTCTTATAATACATTTATTTATGAAATCACACACACAAGCCTAGGGGAAACTATTATTATTAAAAATTGGATTCCAGTAAGGGTATATGATAATAGGATTCTAGTAATATTACTCCAGAGGCAGATCGGTTTGTTTTAAATAAAAATCTCCTTCATAATACATGAAGGAGATTTTTGTATTTAAATATTTTCTGATGTGGTTTCAGTAACTTTAAATTGTTTTCACTTATTGTTAGAACACTGTGCTTTATTCGATATATATCCATTATATTACTGTTGCTAATGTTTATCAACTAAATCTGTACTGATTGTATTATTAGTCATATGTAAATTATTAAAGATGGAAACTGGGATCAACTAAAATACCTACAGACGATGAGCAATCTTTATTTTTTCATCCTAAAATGTAATTAAAAATATTATTCATGAGTTCCATAATAATTTTTGTTTTAATAATTTTAAACGCTTAAATAATTAAAATTATTTTTAATTAAAAATTTGTTTAGTCTCATACCTGTACATTAAATATTATGAAATAAAAAATATTTCCTTTGTTCATACTAGTTTTTTTTTACAAGTTTACAAATTAATCCTCATTTAATTTGAATTTCATATGAATAGGCATTACATTTGAAATTGTTACTGTAATTGTTGTAGATTTGAAATTATACATGGTTCTAGTTAAAATAAATAAAGAAAAATATATGTATGTGTGCGAGAGAATTAATGCATTTTTAGAAAAAAAAATTTGTAAGGATTTAATTTTCCTTATATTTTGATATATCTTAAAATTGTAATGAAACTTCTTACCTGTTGCTTTTATCCAAGCAGATACCCTATCTTTTGTTTCTTTCAGAGTTTCAAAATCTGGCATAAATATACCAGATGATATTTGAACAGGAACGAATGTCTTGCACGTGAGTTGTGTAATTGGAGAACGTAAGTTGGGATATAGATTTGAATGTGTCACAGATTTCGTGTACGCTAAACGCAATATACGCACATAAAACGTTGCTCTATTGCCATGCTCTACAAAGTTCATCTTTTGCGTATCAATCTCTGATCCTAAAAGTACATGAAATTATTTTATAATACTTTTTTACAGATTTACTTTTTATCTGATTAATCTAAGTAAAGTATTTAAGTAAATCCAGGATAAACTTAACTATATATAAGAGGAATTAACAAAATATGTAAACATTTTAAATGAATAATTGAACTAAATAAGAAATTTAATATATATAGAGAATTCATGATTTGGGGTACTTTGTTGAAACTCGGTACTTGGAATCTATTTTGGTACTTTAAAAATTTAGTATCAGATGATACTGTTTTGAATAATATAAATCAGGGAAGTTCAAAAGAATTATATCAATAGAATTATATTAAAGATGATAAAACGAAAGATTTTTATATAAAGCGTTACAGATTTTGATAACATTTCTTTCTTTTAAATAGTTTTGTATAATTCTCATGTTATCAAAAATGGCATTTAATTGCATGACTGTTTTCCAATACTCTCAGAACATTACTATTAAATTACTTCGGTATATATATATTTTGTAGTCACATTTTTTAATGTTTTGGAAACTAGTTCTATTGCTTATTTCATAAATATCTACTGCATTTACATTTTTTTAAATTATTTTTTACAACTTAAAAAATATCTGATACTTTATCTTCCTTTTCTGACAAACGGCTGGGCAGATTCCGAACTGTACCATAAGGTTAACTGATTATATTTCCCTGACATCTTCATCTGCATATTGTAAGGACAAAATTTATTTCATTGGAGGCGTATTGCCTCGATACAAAGAAGGGGCTGTAATGTCTATTATACTAGTAGATAATACGAGTTATACATATGATTAAGATTCAGTTTAGAGTAAAATAATGATAGACTTAAGAGAAGAAGAAGGGTAAGAACGTAATGAAACTAACGTAAACATAAACTTGATCTAACTAATCAAATACAAGTAAAGCAAGTAAAATGAGAAATTTAGCTAACCATTAATTTTTGAAAGTTTATAAAAGTTTAACAAAGTGCTTTTTTATGTCTTGAATACTGACAATTCATGTCTGTTGATTGATCAGTTCGCAGAGGTAAGACAAGGATAAATCCTGAAGGAGGTTAACTCTAAATCAGGGGTGTTCAATAGATCGCTTTCAAGGGAAAAACAGATACTGCTGCAATCTTTACACTCTTCAAGGCTTCTTGCAAGCAGATGTTTCAGTGTCTGGATAATTATCAGGCCCCAATGGCTGTTTCGAAGCAGAATTTTAGAAATTATGTTGTTTGTTCCACACTTTCCTTGGGATGGAAACATGTTTCTGGGCATGTAAGACAGATGCAGTTGGCGATGATTCTTTTTTTTATTTTGCAGAAACACATTAGGAGTGGCCCACGAATGGTAAGGATTTGATTTATGTAATGATTGTCATATATTTTGATTGATACATATTGTATTAGAAGTTTTGCAAGTTATTTCTATGCAGGGCTTTTGCATGTCTTGAACTTACTACATTGTATGTAATTGAAGACGCTTCAAGTATAATCATGGAAATATTAGAAGTTTTGCTTGATAACCTTTCAGCGTCGTGATTTTTACTATAGCATCCGCACCTTTATTTCTACCGAAGTCTTGATGAATTCTTTTTCAAATAAGCTGGATCTTGGAATTTGTTGTTGCAAATCCGTTGGTTATTGATAATCTGATGGGATTTGTGTAGTGGATTTAAGAGCGCTATTAAGACCGACAGGCAGTTTATCCATATTACCATAGGTTATTTTTTCCTCTAGGATCGATGGCTTCAGCTTGAAAAACTGAGTTGTCATCCTTTAGCTTTATTTTATGTTCTTGTAGAATAATATTGTTCCAGTAGAGAATGACTGCGGTGCTAGTTTTCCTTTCCTTCTTGGAGGCATCAGTGAAAACGTCTGTAGTCGGTTGCGGCGAACGGTGTGTATATGATGTGGAGGGCCGATGTGGGAAATTGTAAAGTGCCGAAGAGGTATTGTTGGCGCTAGCGCTTTGAGTGTTGGCTATTTTTTCCTTACTCCAAATGCACCAACAACCTCAAAGACTGTGGAATAAAAACCTCTTATTTGTGTTGTAGTTCGTACGTCCACTCATTCATCTTTGAAAGCGGGCTTAACCTCAGTTATGTTAATTGCTAAATAAAACTTTATTTGAATCACGATATGGAATTATTCTAAAAGCATTACAATACAGGAATTAAGGACAGAAATGCGTTTGAGTCAGGTAAATGGGTAGTTAGTGTCTTTTAATTGGTTGCTTATGATCACATCGTACAAGGTGGCTATTTGATAAAGCTTTAAATATTTGTAAAATTTGCTTTTTCCCCCAGAGACTTAAAAATTAAGAAATGTTATAATGCATTTACTTTAATCCAACCAGTTAGTAATTTCGTTTTATTAATATGAAATGCGTGTCAAAATGTGTGATTCTTCACTTTCTTTCTCATTACAATAAAACTTATTTTTATAGTTCTTTTGTCTGAAAAATTGCTCGACTTATGATTTTTTTAAATCTTTTTTCTTCTCAGATATTTGAAAATTTAAGGGAAAAGAACAACATATAATCCATACTTATGGGTATTTTGCTTAAACACAAAATGAGCAGGTTACCCATCCTGCTGCTCTGCCACTAATAAATATTTATTTATCTGCAGTAAGAGATAATAGTTTTAATACTATTCACACATTTATTTTATATCCTATTTATTAAGTACTAATTTACACAAACGTGTCATTTAAATGACAAAATAAGCATTTATTTGATTAAAAGTTATACATAATTTTTAAAGACATAATTTTTATTTTAGATCTCATGAGTTTGTATTATATTATATTTTTTAATATACAACATTAAGACAAATCTATACTATTGCCTTTTTTGCACAGATTTTATTTTGTGTTTTGAGCTGCCTTGAAAAACATGAAAGTTTACTCTGTTGTACTAGGAAAAGAAGCAAAAGAATTTTACATTTGTTACCAAGGCAATTTGATTGATTATAGAAATAAATTGGTAACAATTATGCAATTTGTTACTGTTTATAGCAAACTGACAAAAAAGAAAAAATTAATCAAAAATCGAAAAGTGAAAACGAAGAATTTGCATAATGTTCCTTATGTCAATATGCTTCATTTTTCTATAATTACTTTTTAGCGAAATTCAAATAATTCTTGCATTGTTAGTAGCTTATTTGTTCCCTTCGGCTAGTTTCAAAAGCTGGAAATTTACCTAGATATTTTCATCAATATTGTTGTTATGGAAACAATATTAAGCACTGATAATTACTTTAAGTTACAATTGTGAGCTTAATTGTTCAGAAATATTTTCAAATGAATTCCTCATTGAAAAAGTTACGAAAACAAAAAATGGAAAAACTATTTTTATTTATTAACTTATTAATTAAAATATCTAAAAATTTGAAAAGGTTATTATATTTTTATTAAATACATTGATCATAGACGAGGGAAAAGTTTTTGCTTAAAGTTATAATACTTATTTTTTAATTTCATTTATATATCTTAATGATTTTATTTTTATTATATAAATGGACAAAAGAAATTGCTTGTCATTTATTTTATTCAGTATTTTTAGGAAGATATATTTATAACTTATTTACTTATTATAGGAATAGATAAATGAAAAAAAAAATTGCCTTTCAAGAAAGGTACATAAAAAGGGACACTTGGTGACCAGTTGGATATTGCAAAATGTAAAATGGGCTGGAGAAATATACTACGGGCAAATTAATTGGAACAAGTATTAGGAAATTGTAGCAGTAGAAAGGATCATGATCTTCGAAAAATACATTTCTATAATAGAAAGAAAAATTGTATCTGGCCGTGGTAGCCTAGTGGTTAAGGCATCGGACTTCCATCCGAAAGGCCATGGTTTGAGTCCTAATGCTACTAAAGACCCACCGAGTACAGGCAATATATGTACTCCTAGAATCTGTGGTATCGAAAGTCCTGTGAACGGTCACTTAGCGCTTACCATGGGTGTAATGGTCTAGAGAAAATTTCCTCCTCCTCCAAATCAAAACTAAATTGAGGGAGTGAACTCTCTAGTAGTGCCATCTATCGGTGGAGTCTTAGATCAAAAACGTATTTCCACCTTTGTGGTGCTCATGTTAAACAGTTCAAAGTCGCTCTCTGTTGCAGATGTGAAATTAAACCAATATTCTTCAAGGCACTGGTATTATTTTGCCATTCATTAATGCATTGTGGTCTTGTAATGTATATTAACAATAATTAAAAGAATATTTGTAGAAGTTAAATATAAATATGGGACATTCTTCAGATAGAATGACAAAATGTATGTTGATCTACTTATGTTTAAAAATATACTGGGAATCGACTTATAAACTATTAATTATAATAATATAGCGTAGTATTTTTAATGAAAACAGTCATTCCAACAAGAAAATTAATATTAATAGAATTTCCAAAGCAAATAACCTTAATCAAGAATTATGGAGTGTGATTTGTAACCCTGAAGCAACATACTTCTCGCTAAATCAACAATCTAAAGTGATATTGGGATGATGATTCTCAGTCTCATTTCTTAGGAAAACACATAAAATTATTCATATCTATTTAGAAATGAAAGGGAAAATGAAGTCAATATTTAGGTGATAGTTAACGAATTCTTCAATAAAATTGAATTCTCAAAAATTGTTTCACTGAAATGATAAACTTAACACATGTCATTAGCTAAACTTTTATTCACTTATGAGTTGCAAAATCTTATGACAATGTTATTTTAATTTTATTGGAAAAAAAATGCTTTCTTTAAAAAAAAATTTCTTGAAACAGTAAACCAAAGTATTAGATTCTTGTTAGATTCTTTTGGAATTCTTTAGGAATAGTTAAAATTCTTTTGGCTGAATTTTGTAATGTTTTGGACTTCCACAATTCTACAAACTATAATTAATCTTTTGAATATAAATATTGAAAAAGCGCAAAACGGAAGTATTAATTTTATTTTGTTTTACGTAGCATCAGTAAGATTTACTGGCGTACGTCATAGTGAATTAAAACATTTCTTTACGTATATCAAACCACACAATATCTAAGAAAACTTGAATGTTTCGAATATAGCTTGACATTTTCAATTTTTTAACAGTATGCACATTCTAAAGTCAATTGAACTGATTTAAAATTTGGAAAAGTATAATTTATTCAAATTAATTTTCCACAAAATATATTTTAAAAAGAATTGAAACCTACCTCTGTTCATTTTTATTTCGAGAGTTTGAGCATTGCAGACTCTTAGATCAGTTTGTTGAGAGCACCAATCAGAGGCTTTGTTTACAATATTACTAAACATTTCGTATATTGGCAGGGTGAATACGCCTCCTTTTTTTACAATAGCAGGAATAAAGTCTTTTATACCTTCAAAAATAGAAATAACAATTACATGTTTCAAAAACAGCACGATACTAAACACTATTTAGATTTCAGTATGCAACTCAACATTTTATATTTAGAATTTTCCTTAACATTCTAATGGATTTCATTTACCTATGGAAACACAATAAAATATCGTAAAGATTTTACTCACCTATTTCTTCAGAATTAGCTTCTGTGATTTCGTAGAAAACTCGTAAGACATAAAGAAACCTCGTAGCTCGGCCACCATTCTCTACCCAGCTTGATTTATCTGGATTTACTCCATCTGTGCTTACTTTCATTTCCTGGCTTTCGATTGTGATTATACGACCTGAGTAAAAAGAAGAAATATATTAAAAAAACAATTTTTTTATCTGAATATTAATGAAATTTATTCTTTACGGATATCTTGTGAGTTCTTGCAATACTACTTTGGTTTATTATATATTCAGTGTACAAAAGAAATTATTTGGAAAAGCTTATTTTTAACGAAACGGAAATTCGTATGATTTTGTATTCGTTATAAAACGTTTAGTTTCGATGAAAACTCTATTCTGCATATTATATTCTGCCATTATTACTTTTTTTCTAACGGCGGGAGCTAGGGTGACGAACCCTATGCCACAGCAAGGCCATTAACTACTACTCATTTGTCGTTACTCAGCGGGCACCGGTGAACCAAGTCACGGAGGCGAGTAGTGTTGCCCGCGCCATACCACCACAAACCCGTTTATAGGGTGGGCCACATTCATACCACATCACAGAAGAAAGGACAGAGAAACACAGAGAGAACAGAGAAAGAAAGTAAAATCCATGTCCGAACCGGGATTCGAACCTATGACCCACTGCTCAGGAGTCAGGAACGCTAACCACTCAGCCATCGGTCGGCTATTCTGCCATTATAAATGCAGGAAATCTTCATATAAATGAAATGAGAGCAATGTTAATATAAATTTCTCTTTTACTTTAATAGCTAAGTTTTGGGATCAAATGTATTTGTTTCTGAAATTTAAGACAATATTGAAATTCATTTCTTATTTCAAAAGAAAGTTAAAAAGCAAAAATGCAAAGTTTTTTTTTTTTTTTTTTTTTTTTTTTTTTTATGCCGCGCAAGAAAATTATAAATTTTTTCTAGAAAATTTTGGGATTCGAGATGAATATTCGAATATTTGATAAATTTCAGCACCCTGAAGGAAGAATAATACAAGTGCTATGTAATATTGTATTACTTTCTATAATTGTGCTAAACAATTAATATCAAAATGATTGCTTTTTTCACAAAGTTTAAAGAATTATGTACGTAGCACTGCAAATATTTAATCTAATTATGCAATTTTGTATTAATTATTATAAATGCAAAATTTGATTCTATGCGAACTTTATAAAATGGTCTTAAATTGTTCTTAAATGATTACCTGGAATTGGCTGACTTCTAATCATTTGGTTAAATCTGTTAACGACGTCATCTAATCTTTCATAAACTGATGACGAAAATATCCCTCCTGGTTCTATTTCTTGTGGTACTATATTTAAGTAACCAATTTGCTGGCTTTTTTCATCGCCATCTTTTCTTGAACTAATCCACAACCTATGAAATATGCATACTAATGAAGAGAGAAACGGATGAAAGAATATTATGTAATGTATTTTATATTATTTATAAATACTTAAAAGCTACCACAAAATTAATTCAGTAAGCAAGAAATAAAAAATATTGTAATTGGAAATAATCATTTAGTTTGAATTGATAGATATAGTTACAGCAAAAAGGGCTTCTTTAACGTTTATTTTTCCTTCACATACAGTTGGCAAAGAAAGTATTAGAACAGTAGGAAATTTTAAGTTTTCAAGTTAATAAAAGAAACATTTGTCACATATAGTATTTATATTATGTAATACTTTTACATAATTACTCATGGAGTAAGAAACAAATATTTAGAATCAATAGGATTTAAAAAAATGAAAATAAAAAGAGATTTGCATTGCAAAAAAAGTATTAGAACATCAGACTTCAATATTGAATCATACATAAAATAAAATAACTAAAAATTCAAACGTGATACTAATACTTGGTATGCAGTCCTTTAGCTGAAATTACTGCATCCAGACGTCTTGGCATAGATTCCACTAAATCTTTGGTGACGTTTGATGACATGCTGGTCCAGGCATTTTGCAAAGCTTGCTTTAAACTTGCTTTACTTGTTATTGGGCATTTTCTCACTTTTTCATCCAATAGATGCCACAAATGTTCTATAGGATTCAGGTCTGGGGACTGTGGGGGAGTTACCAATCTTTGGGGAGCATTATATAATAGCCATTCTTTGGTTTTGTTGGCAGTATGTTTGGGGTCTTGGTCTTGTTGAAAAATGAAAGTCTTCTCTAACGATAATTTCTTTGCACTATCTTCCAGGTTATCTCGTAACACATCAATATATGACAAAGCTGTCATTTTATCATCAATGAACTGGAGATTTCCAACTCCATTGTAAGCCATACAGCTCCAGACCATCACATTTCCTCCTCCGTGCTTTATAGTTTTCTGTACATTTTGAGCCTGAAAAGCAGCTCCTTTTCTTCTCCAAACTGTGAGCACGTGCTTAGGTTTGAAAATTTCAAATTTACTCTCGTCGGAGAAAATTACATTTTTCCAGAAATCTAATGGTTTATTTTTATAATTTTTGGCAAATTCTAGGCGTTTTTTCCTGTTGATTTCTGAAATAAAGGGTTTTTTCCTTGGCCGTCTTCCTTTTATACCAGCATTATGCAATACATTTCTAACTGTTTGAGGTGTTACAATCTTTCCTGAGATTGATTCAATATTTGAGGCCAACATCCTTGCACTCCCTTTCGTATACTGTAGAGCATCTTTAACCACCTGTCGTTTTTCTCTGACAGTCAGGTTGCTTGGTCTCCCTGATCTTGGCCTATTATCCACAATTCCAGTTTCTTTTTTCTTTTTTAGAATGTTGTGAATTGCGCAAGTGAAACATTCAACTTACTGGAAATTTCTCGAAAGGTTTTGCCACTATTGCGCAAGTGAACGATTTGTTCTCTCTTCGCAAGTGAAATCTCTTTTGTTTTGGGTGCCATGGTAGGAAAAGTTCACTTAAACTAAATTTCTACAAATGAGCAGTGAATGAGACAAGCGCCCTTGACATTGGATATGGTTGAAAGTAACCTTGAAAGTTTAATAACGTCACCAGCGCTTAATTTGCATGTTTCTTCTTCTGTTCTAATACTTTTTTTGCAATGAAAATTTTGTTATTTTTATTTTAATAATATTGTAATTATTTTTAAATTTTATTTTTTACTTAATTATAATTTTCTAAGAAAATGTTATCATTTATAAACTGATTATACGTTTTATTTGGTTTTATTAACTTGAAAACTACAAATTTATCATTGTTCTAATACTTTTTTTGCCAACTGTACATAATTGAAACTACTACCTCTTCTTAATTGGCTTTAGTAGAAATTCTTTAAAGTTATTGATCCGTTAAGGAATAATCGTTTTAAATTTCATCGTAACTATTAATTTTGAAAATTTTGTTATAACATACCATCCCTCTCAACATATAATTAGAGATATATTTTGTAATTGGTCCTCTAAATACAAATACCCCAGTTGTATCAATATTTACTTATAATCGATGTGAATAATTTAAAATAAACCATAAGAATAGAAATTATTAACAGCTTATTGTTATCGGATTCAAATATTAGATGTTAAACATTTATGTAGTGTTGTTGAATAGTGTTAGTACATATTAAAACTTTTAATTTTTATCTTATCGAATTCAGTTAAATATTTTCTTTCGATAACTTTTGTGTCTTGCATTTTAAAATTACATATTAAAGCTGAATCCACTTCTCTTTACGTACCAAAGTTAAAACTAGAATATTAAGAAGCTTCTTCTAATTTCTTATGAATTAGATTTTTATTAGTTTTATATTGCTTTACATAGAAATTTGATTCAGATCAGTGAAAATTTTGTAAAGATTTTCTCAACTGTAAGAACTTTGTAAATAACGAGTAAAAACTTTACAAAATTCCTTAATTTTGTAGACCTTGTCACATTATTAACTTGTCAAAAATTATGAATTGACTTCCTAAAATACTTCAATATGCGAATCTTTTGCATTGGTTCTCAATTTTTTTTAAAGGTTTTACTTCGAAAAACATTATACATTAAACATTAAACATTGTGTCTTGCATTTTAAAATTACATATTAAAGCTGAATCCACTTCTCTTTACGTACCAAAGTTAAAACTAGAATATTAAGAAGCTTCTTCTAATTTCTTATGAATTAGATTTTTATTAGTTTTATATTGCTTTACATAGAAATTTGATTCAGATCAGTGAAAATTTTGTAAAGATTTTCTCAACTGTAAGAACTTTGTAAATAACGAGTAAAAACTTTACAAAATTCCTTAATTTTGTAGACCTTGTCACATTATTAACTTGTCAAAAATTATGAATTGACTTCCTAAAATACTTCAATATGCGAATCTTTTGCATTGGTTCTCAATTTTTTTTAAAGGTTTTACTTCGAAAAACATTATAAGATCGCGCACAAACCTTCAGAACATTCCTCCACCACAGTATGCTCATTTAAATAATTTATTTATGTGAGTTTAAGGTTTAAAAAAACATTTAAGCGAAAACATTTAGTAATATGATTTTTTATGTAATTAATATTATTTAATAAAAAAGTAGAGAAAATGTCATTCAATAATTTTTCCTTAAAATTTACATTCTTTATGGAAGACATATTTTAAAAAATATTGTAGCTATTATATGTTTAATTAAGAATATGTTGTTTCTTATTTTCATTAATTTTTAATAATATACTCATGTATTAATTTAGCAATTATTGAAATACCTTTCTAAACATTGAGAAATACGAATTACTGGTATTAAATATAAAAATGTTCTGACAACTTAACATAGGTTTCGATTACTTGCGTTTAAAATTTAAAGTAAAATTAAGAACAAGAGGTAAAAATTACAAAAAATTAAACATTTTTAATAATTTAATTAACTTTGCTTTATTATTAATTTAATCTTTGATAAAATAAGCCAGTACTTGAAGCGGTTGTCTTAAGCTAAAGCATTAATGTTTTATTTTAAATTCTTTCGTTAAAGATTCCCTTGAGAAATCCTTTTTCATGTTTAAGAGTACATATATACATGTTTAACAACCCTAGTTCAATTTATTGTATGAATTTCACGGTTTTTTTTAAATAATTTAGATAACACACACAGCATATTTTGTTATTTCTTATCATATCTTGACCGATGAATTGAAAAACAGGTACATATTTCATTCTAAAACACGTTTCTAGGCGATAAAAATATTTAAATAGATTATTTTAAAATTTGAATATTACATTATACCAATAAATCTTTATTTACGAAAATTAAACCGAAATGTAAAAAAAATATATTTGCTAATCTGCTTGAATTTATTGCTTAATTGCTAATAGTAATAGGGAATCAACAGAAAAACTAAATTTGTGATAAAAAAATTGTATCTCACATGAATTTTAACTTCCTGTTTTTACAACTAAGCAAACATTTAACATTAAATACCGGAATAAGAAAATTCTAAAGTTATTGTGACCTGAATATTGCAGACAAAATTTAAAGCTTCTATAAAATCAATAGAAAACATTTTACTGAAATTTTTACCAAATTTATTAAATTCATATATTCAGATCACTATCCATCTATAAAAACGTTTAAAAATTTATTTTATAAACCGATAGTTTTAAATAAGGGTAAAGAATTATATATATCACATTGATATAAACAATATTTATTTTAACTATATTTAGAAGAAATGATGCAATAATCATATTTCCCAACGAAATTCCGTTCACAAATACTTTTATACCAAAGGTATAAGCGATGATATTTTCTTAGATTATGAATATTAATTTTAGTCATAGAGTGTATAATGTGTTCTCACCTTAAGCCTCTGATGTACCAAGTTTGCACTTCTCCATATTCTAAGTAAATCATTTTCTCAGAGTCTATTGAATTTCCTTTATCTTTGAATTCCACACTCTCACAAGTTTTAATTTCCCATTGGGGATTTGCTCGTAACCAGTCATTCGCCCGATCCACCAGCGATCTGAGAAATGAAGAACATTTCATTCAGTATTCATTTCGAGGGACATGAATCTAGCAGATGGAAGGAATTCCTTTTTGTAAATAATAAAGTAGTAACATTATAGAATGTCATACATGAATAATAAAATCATAGAGCGAGCGCTTACCTAAGCAGCTTCAGAAAATTTTGTAATAGCTTCTGAACACCACATTTTATGTTGGTTAGCAAGTTTTTCTTAAACAATAGATTATCACAAATGTCTGTCTCCTTCCATAAATATTAAATCACCCGTTAAAAATTTTAATGTATATTAATTTGTGCATATAAGTTACATAAAAATCTTTTAAGTAAGTTCTTATAACAATGAAGTTCCACCTTTAGGAAAAACTTTCATTTTAAATTTTAATATATAATTTATCTTTAAATATGTAAAAGCTCAAATCTAATGACTAACTCTAAGACAAAAGTGCGACAAGGACCCCTGTCGTCAACAGCTAAATACTATAATTTACGAGTTTCTTGCTTCAAAAAGTAAGTTTTAAAATTTTAGTATTTATTAGAATGAAGTGAAAAATATTTAAATCTTTGTAAATTGAAGCATAATTATTTATAACTAAATTTTTTGGAAAGTATACTTTTAGTTTTTGGGTCAATGATTTTGCTTTATAACGAACTTTAATTCTAACTAAAAATCAAATGCTTGTTGAAAATCATTTTAACATTAAATAAAACAACATTTTAATGAAGGGCTTAAAAATATCCTTTTTAAATGAATAACTATTATTGAAATATGAATCCTTACTCTTACTTTATATAAGCCTTAATTTAGTTATTAAAATTTATAAGTTGTAAAAGTCAGTTTATATTTGAAATATTGATATTTATTTTTGGAATAAATATTGAGTGTCAATTTTGAATTCAAAGAAATACCAATATAAAGGCACCTTCTATATTGTTTTAAAATTATTCTGCATTGTCTTCACTTTTCATCTCATACATGAAGCTGTTGAATTAAATATTATTTGATTAATATTTACTTCACGTTTCTTTATTAGTCTTGAAAAGGTAAACCTTTATATATTTCAAAATAATATTTCCAAAATCTAAGTTTTTAACAATCGATTTTTAGAACTTGAATTTTTGGACAGTTGGTTGAGTCGTAAAGGTTTGAATCATCTGAGAATTATCTGTAAACATGATTTGCTTATGCCCTAATTTGACGTAAAAGAATATTTTCTTAACAATTTACAGTTTAGGGTAAAACATTTTTCATAATTTTCTTTATCATTTATTTTTCAATTTAATGCAATTTCACTTTTATATTATTTAAAAATACCTAATACCTAACCTAATACTTTTACAAGCAAAGAATTTGCACACAAAACCAAAACGTATTTGCTTTGTATTTATATTCAGTTACCCAATTCTTTTTTATAAGTAAGAACTACCGAGCACTGTTTAGATCTTCCCTACACTCACTACTTAAAAAATAACAATATTTTGATAAGAACAGAACATGCATTTATCCTAAGATTTCCAAATTTTTATTGATTAAAAGTCAAAAATACACTATCAGTTTTAAGATTTTTATATCATGTATAAAAATAACATGAATTAGTTTCAAATAAATATTAAACTTAAAAAATAACTTCTGTATTAGAGATAAAAAATGCAGAACGTATATTTCTTTAGGAATGAAATATTTAGTTTTTCATATGTTTTCAAACCATTGTAGTCGTACCTTAATCATTCGCCCCAAAATTATAAGTATATTGCGTAACGTGTAAATACTATATTCCTGCAATCAAACATTAAAAATTTAAAAATAAAACATTTTGAAGGATCATTACTTATATGCAAAATTGATTAAATAGGAATTAAAGGCTAATATTTTATTTACAAGGATTACTAAGCTTTTTTTTTGCTTCAAAATTTACCATTTTCAAAGGTAAAAATTTGGTAGCTTACCTGAAAACTTCATAGATTGGTTTGCTAAAAATCCCTCCAGCACTTTGCACCTCTGGCAAGAAATCCAGAAAAGTCAACCCTTCTTGGGACATCTTTTCACTGAACATGCTTTTGTAAGCAGGTGATTGCAGAGTTAAACCGGAATTCCACGTCGAAACCATGTTTCTTAAAGTTTATTCAGTAGATATGCGAAGCTTTTTTTCTCTTTGGGAATAATTTGGTGAGCTGAACTTCTAGGAACGATACACCAGATGTTTGATCTATTGATTGAGAAGCATAAGTAAAAGTATGACTAAATAAAAAAATGTAAATAGTGCCATCCATTGCTAGGAGAGAAAATAATCTTTACTCATTGATTTCCTTTTCATTGTGTTTACTACAAAGCGATCAATGCGCATCGCGTGTTAAAAGCCAAAACATTTTAGTTTTGCCGAAAAGAATAACTCGAGGGAAAAATTAGAGCATGAATGGTTTCATTAACTGATGTCACTAGACTCGCTTCGAGTATTATGTTATAAATTAAATATTTATATCAGTGAAAGAAATAAATTGCATTACCGTTAATAAGGAAAAGTAAGCCCTTATCAATTAATAAAATGACTTATTTTGGGAAATGTGCTATTCAAAAAAATATTTTATTTACTACATTATTATTTCATTTATAGCATTCATATTCTCCGACAACCGTAGATACAAATATTTTTTTCATTTTCTTAGGTACGTAATAAGTGTAGTACCCGTGAAATAAATTATCTTAATAATTTTACAAAAAATTAAATGAGAATTATTTCTAATTTTAATAAAAAGTATTTGTATTTTTATAATAATAAAAAATTCTTATGGAATAAAAATACAACTCTCATATGAATATTTGTCAAGCATAACAGAAGCTGAAAGATTTTTAATGTAAATATTTTTCATTATAGCATTTTGAATGTTATATCTTGATCCTAAAAGGCTGAATGCATTAAAAATTTTACATCATGAAAGCTTGCAGTGCATTTAACTATTTTATTTAGTAAATTATTGATAATTAGTTTTAAACAAACCTGAAAAATTACATATCCAAAGAAATTAGATGGAACAGTGAAAGTTATGTTGTCTTTTAATACCTTTTTGAATGAATGCTCTGATAAATAAAGTTGAGCGATTTTAAATTTACCAAATAATTAATGTATAGAAAAAGTAACAAAACGAAGTAATTGCACTACTTATTTAGCTATGCATTCTTGTTATACATTCCATCAAACTAAGAATTCGGGAAATTAAAGCTTATGTGTAAAAATTATTTTTCAAATTAAACTTGTTACTGAAAAACAAATGCAAAATATCCTAAAGAAGTACGCGTTCATTTATTGACTTGTCCATTATGTTTGAAGATGGTTCGAATCTTATATTTTTATACAAGAGCCTGAATACAAAAATATTCTTGAATTTTGTAAATGTGAAAAATTTATCGTAAGACACTTGAATGTTAAAATAAACACTAGAAAAAACTTACATAATATTGAAATATCTTGATTGCAGAAGAATTTAGAAACTGTCCGAAGGAAAAATAAAAAGCAACTTTCAAATATACTAGATAAATTTATCAAAAGACGTAAATGAATTTTACAATAAATTATAAATAAAAACTTAAAATTATATTTTATTGAAAAATTCTTTAATTTAAAGAGGAAAGCTTAAGAATAGATTAAGAATAAATTGAAGTATACATATTGAAATTTTATGCTTGAATTATTGTTTCATTTGTACTATTGATATTAAGCACACATTGGAACAAATCTGGGTTTAATTTCAAAGAACTTTGTAGAGGAATATTAAAATATGGCAGTGTATAATGTATTTGTAATTGCATCCTACCAGAATTATATAAATGATTATTTTCAATAGTGCCGGTTGAAATACATAGAAAAATGATAACTCATAATTTTGAATCACATTCAAGTCAAAGTCGAAATCCTAGATGGTAACCTTTTCTTTATATTCTCATGGTTCGAATAATTTGACATTAGATTCTTTAAATTTAAATGGTGCAGCATGTCCAATTTT